>CM041791.1:96700517-96760091 GCA_023375725.1 Nephotettix cincticeps | reverse complement strand
GTTTTCATTCTCTAAAAATGTAAACATTGAAACTCAGGACGTTCACAGGGCGTAGCCCGAGAGGATTTTAAGGAAATGAGTATGCCTATGTGTTGCATGAGTTTAAGATCTACCTTTGTGTAAAATTACAAACTGTTTGGTTCAGTATTTTTTGCGTTTATTTGCCACAACAAACAAACATACAGACACCACCTCTTCTTTATAATATTATAGATTACAAAAATTATATTTTTATTCATTGACTCAATTGGAAATATACATGCAAGCATTACATTACATAAATACCCCTGTCGCAGCAGACTGCGTAGTGCGTACTCAGCGAATTTCCAAATCAATAATATGACAATAATAGTACAAGTATGTGACAAGATTGATCAATCAATACCTGTTGATAAATTATAGTATTTGCCTATTCTCCGTAACGTTAACATGGGAATGAGTATGAAGGTTTGTTGCATTGAGGAACAGTAAAAGTAGGAATTTTTACCATAAACTATTTTTATTCTGACCATATACCAAGTTTTATCATTATCTGGACATAAATAAAGGAGTTTGCCTATTCTCCATAAGATTGACATGGGAAAGGTATGCAGGTTTGCTGCTGTGAGAAACACATGAACTATGATTTTTTAGCATAAATATAATGGATCCCAGCCAAATGAAGCTAAATAAATAGTTTCATCCGAAATTGTTGATTATTAAGGGATATATTAATTTTTCCTTATACTCCATAAGATTAGCAGTGCCTGGTGACTGAGCTTTGCTCGTAAGATATGTATTATACAAGTTGATTAGCAAAATTAAAACATATTTATTACTCAATGATGTAATTTAATTCGTTCCGTATGCGTTCAGTCGAGTCTATTTGCCGGCGCTACTTCACACCGACCCCTAATATTAATTAAAAGAACTTAAATTAATAAAAAATATACTTCCTGATAAAACCTAGGTTGAGGTCTAGACACTGTGACTCAACTTCAAGTCACCCTATTGACCGAAACTAATTTAATTGTTATTCGTGACCTAACACAGGGGAAAATAACTCGAAAGAACGGGCAGGGCTACTAGTGCTTATATTACCAGCTACTCGTTTGGCAAGATCTAGTTGAGCATCAGTACTAAATTCGTACACTTACCTTGTAATACAGGCGTTGCACTCGAGTATTAAAATTTAAAAAAATCTTTCCACACCGTGGATAAAAACAAACGTTCTCTGAAATAAATAAATAAATTTATTAGTTAACCCAGTGTTTAACGGCAAACGCCTAATCTTACTGACCTTCTTCGTCGGCTTAACTCCAAACCGACTCTGGTAAAAATCGATAATTTTATGGACCTTGTAAGCTCCTAAACTTTATTATGCCGGCTCAACTTCGAGCCGACTCCATACAAAACTGACACGTTATTCTTTGAATTAACAAATAATCAAAGCAACACAACTTCACGTTGCTCCTACACCAAACTTAAGGTGCAATTCAATTAGTGGAAAGCAAGAGGATCTAAATACAAATGTAAGCTAATAATATTTAAAAAAAATATATATTAGGTGGATATCTAATTCAGCTGCTTTGCAGAATATTCGCAATTCGTAGGCCTAGTGCCCTGACATTCAGGAGTAGGAGGAGGAGATGTGGTCGACTCTGCGCCCAACCGTGAAGTGAGGCCCTCCTGCCCTCGTCTCCGACCTTACCACCTGCGATTACGGTGGCCCTAGGATCGGTTGGTGGCGCTTACTTAAACTAACAGGGTGCGCTAGTGGGCCGCGGGCTGCGCCAATCACAGCGTGAGCTGGTGGGTTAGTTCAGCTGCACCGTAAGCATGACGAAACATAACCCCCTCAGAAATTGAACCGTTACAGTATAAATGAAAAATTATCAAATTACAAAACAATTTGTAGAAACTAAAGGGTAAAATAACTATGCAAAATAAAAGCAGAGAAAAGTATTTCCAAAATCTTTCGTGTTTTGATAGAAAACGTTTTCATTATATTGCTTAAAGCCACTGTAACAAACCAATTAATTTGTGTAAATTAAATTTCTCTTGCTTTTCAATCCTCATTCTGTTTCTAACAGAATGAGTTGATCACAGGCTAATTATATCTGTATGGATAATTGAATATTTTATGATCAGCTAAAACAATTGAGGTTGGCTAAAAGACCTTAATCGACAGCGGAAGCTCGGACGACGTCATAGCTTAGTGGTTGCACATCAGTTTTATATATCAGAGGTTGTGAGGTCGATCCCCACCCAGGGACAATGTTTTTGTTCAGTGTTTATGCTATATTAATGAAGGTGTATGAAATATGTTTTATTTAAACCACATAAATTGTGTCTGTGAACACAATAACTCTCGTAAAAATGGTCCGATCGAGACCAAATTTCGTAGAAACATGTATTCCTACATTTGCTCAAATGAGTTCGTAAACCAGACATATCAGTTAATTGGAAGGGGTAGTTTGGGGGGGTTTTGTACCCCAAAAATGGGTTTTTTGCATTTTCCCATGTAATTTTTACAAATTTCAAATTTTATCTTTCACCATTAGAATCAGCTTCAAAAACTACACAATTTAGTTGCTTGAAGTTTTTCTCTATCTCCAACGGTTACCGAGATATCAAAAAATCTAAACACAGTACGTTGTATTTTGGGGTTCCAATGTTAAGCTTATGGAGGATAAAGAAAAGGAATATTTCACTTATCAATCAATATTATTGGATGAAACTTGATATTTACCTTCATGTGGTTGAGATCTTATGCTTCAATTGCTTAAAAATCATAGGGTATGTGTTTATCAAGGCAGCAAACCTGCAACCTCTTTTTTCATGTTAATATTATAGAGAATAGGCAAATAATTCCTGTGTTTATCGACAGATTTTGATCAAACTTGTCACATATTATTATTGTTATATTATTGATTTGGAAATTCGCTGAGTACGCAGGTCTGCTGCGACGAGGGTATAAAAATATATATATGTATATATATAAACTCATGTATTTTTTAATTTTAAATATTCGTTACTAGTCTAGTCTTCGTTGCTCCATGTTGACAGAAAATTATTGTCTCGTTCGCAATTGTACCAAGCGACGAGAATACAGGTAAATGATTCTTTTTTTAAAGAGTTTGTCAATAACTATTTATTATTAAAGGAATCATTTAAAAACAAAATAAATTTTTCTTGATGAAGTACCGGTACTTTTTTCTAGACCTACCCAACCTTTGGAACTGGTGAAAAAGTATTGTAATAATTTCTCTCTACACAATAAAAAGGGTAAAGAATTCAAAATATTATCACTTATGAAGTTACTGTTAAATCTATCAAGTTTATTTCTAAGTATGATCTCATCATTTTTGACAAAGTTATTCTTACTATTAAACATAATCTCTTTAATCCTAAAATAAATAAACAACACACACCTAGTAACCTGACCATCTCTAGTCTAATGTTTGTCTAAAGATTTTTATCAGATAAAATAAAATATCATGTAGAAAAAGTTTATCAGTCTCAGTCCTGGATTGGCTTTGATTGCAGTTGCAGCCTTTTGCTAGGCTTGTCTTTTTCAAAGGTTGCAAATTGCTACTGCAGTCACAACCTCAGGCAATCATCCCTATCTCATTGAACAATTTGCACACAAGCATAGTAAGTCTGATTTTATGACATGAAATACCTGGCATATCTAGTAAAAAAAAATATAAATCTTCTTAGGTTAGAATTTAAAATTTAAACATAACACATTATGTTTCCGTGAAATTTTGTCAATGAAATTTTTTCATAGTCAATGATTATGGCCAAATATTTATTTATTCTCATGAAATTGTTGTAAAACTCATAAGCACACTTGATTGTGTATACTGGTGAATTAAAACTTTAAAAATATGAAATCAAAGTTGATAAATTACCACCCTGTTTCATGTTTATTAGTAATACACCTTTGATTTACTTCTTCACCAGACACCAGTCGATACGTGCTGGCTGTCAGTGTGGAGAATGGGTGTATTTTGTTGCTGAAGCATCACGATGATGTGAGTCCAATCCGAATCAACACGGGACTGAATCCTCTACACCTGGAATGGAGCAACTGTCGTCAACTACTGAGCGTAGCAGGCAGCCGAGCCTCCAATTCTGGGGCTGGCACACCGGAGTACACAAATGTAGTCAGGGTCTACACTGATACTGGTGTACTGTTATATTCAGCCCTTATTCCATACTCCCAGGTGTGTATAATATACTAGGCATGTTTATGACCATAACAATTTATGAGGGGGTGCATATGTCCTGAGTCTCTAAAATGTTTTCTCAATTATTCTACAATGAAGATCTTTAAAGATTGTTTTTAAAGATTGTACGGGCTGTGTTACTTTTTAATACATTTTCATAGCAGAGGTATCCAGTGGTTTTTAATATAAAAAAGTGTTATACTCAGTCTCTTTGGTTATCCTATTCCTGTAGAAGCTGTCTCATTTACTTACTCTTACTACAATTCCCATGACCATTGGTACCCAAGTAGTTTTTGGCCTTGCCATCTCTCCCTGTCCTGTGACTAATCAATTGTTGCTCCTGCTCTTGTGATATCTTTTTTCATGCTGTCCCACCATCTTCTCTTGGGCATTCCTGATGGTCTTCCCCCCTTCCGGCTGCCTTTCTCCTACTTCCCTTAACATGTTCACTGCGGCACGGTCACCAGCGTCTGCTCCAAGCCTGTCCCCAGAAGCTGCGCAGCCGCTGGCATCTCTCGTCATCTAGCAACTAAAACTGTTAGTGTGAGCTAGCTATTGCTGGAAGATAACTATTTTCGGTCAGCGTGTTGATAAGTGACTATGTTATAACGTGGCGGTGTCAGTTTTCGGTTCGCTCGCTCTGATTTTTTTCACCAGTGTTTGAGTATTTTTCCTTCAAATTGAACCCCTTAGGGTATATGATTTATACTAATTCTGTACTAAATTAATCCTTTGATGTAAATAAACTATAATTATAACTGTTGATTGTTTTGATGTTATGAACTGAATGTTTTTGGTTCCAAATAGCCACCATTGTTTCACGTGACCTTGGGAGTGGCGACAGTATATTTTTAGTCGTTCTGTGTCCTTCTTATTATTGTTATTAATTATTCTTTGTTTTATGCTATTTATTTACGTTATTTTATAATAATAAGTTATAGTAATGATTATACCGCTCGGGGATGGCCTGGCGCAACCGCGCCACACCGTTCCCGGATGCTGAGAGGCCGATAGCGACCACTCAACAATGATGTCATTTTTGGTGAACCGGATGGACGTTGATCAACGGGAACAGTGTTTTCATAGTCTGGACCGAGGCGGCAGCACCAGAGGGCGTGGGAGGGTGTTCTGTGGCGGGATCACACTCAACAAAGTGCACAAGAGCCCGATGATAGTGTTGTATCATGGCGAGGAAGTGCCACCATTACATAAGCACTCCCCGTACTGCATTGTACGATAGGGTTTGGGTAAGCATTGGCTAGGAGAGGGAATCTCTGATGTAAAACTAGGTATACGAATATTCAAATCTCGAATATCGCTGATATTCGGTCCGATGAGATGATAAAGTTTGATGTCGGTTGAATATTCAAAGACGATAAATAATATAAAAGTGAAGTCTCTCAAAGCAAAGTTATAGTTTTCATTTCAAAGTTCAGAATTAGCACACAATTATCCAGCTAATTCAGTTGGAAACTAAATGTAACCAATGCTTTATCATCCGAATAAAGATATGAACATAACTGTTTCTCAATCGATGTCGGTTGATTGCCAATGCCACCAAATGCTGGATATTGGTATTGATATCAAGAGTCTATTATATAATAACCAGTACGTATATTATATATAAACCAGAACGTATATAACCAGTCACGGGACAAACAAATACATTATTTCTTGGAAAATTTATTAGTTTTGAGAATAAATCAAATTTAATTAAGAATAACTGAAACCCCACTAACATCATAGCTTTGTCTTTGCCTTTGCAGACATTTAAAACTGTAAACATTGAATCCCAGGGTATTTACAGCAACCATGTCTTCTGCTTCTCGAACTGTCAAATTTTAGTGTTCACAGCTGTTGACATTCAAGTAATTTTATGTTTTCATTTTCTAAAAATGTAAACATTGAAACTTAGGACGTTCACAGGGCGTAGCCCGAGAGGATTTTAAGGAAATGAGTATGCCTATGTGTTGCATGAGTTTAAGATCTGTCTTTGTGTAAAATTTCAAACTGTTTGGTTCAGTATTTTTTGCGTTCACTTGCCACAACAAACCCACAAACACACAAACCCACAAACAAACATACAGAAACCACCTCTTCTTTATAATATACTAGCCAAAGTACCCGTTCTTCGCACGGGTAAAAAAGGCAGAGAGGTGTAGGCTCTACAGATACATTTAAGTTATTGATAATTAATTCTTTATTGTTTACAAAATGACAAAACACGTGTCTAAGTATATATCTAAACATGACAAAGTAACATATGTCAAATATTGGGAGAGGATAAGCATTAACGTAATAGAGGCAGGCATCGGGAGAAAATTAAAAATCTACCATTCCACTATTTCGAACTAATAATTCACTAATTTCGATCCAGCAGTTTATGTGTAAAAATTAACTTTATTTCTTTTTCTTACCGAACTGTCAAAATGTAAAGTAAACTGATGTTGACATTAAAAACTGTAAACATTGAATCCCAGGGTATTTACAGCAACCATGTCTTCTGCTTGTCGAACTGTCAAATTTTAGTGTTCACAGCTGTTGACATTCAAGTAATTTTATGTTTTCATTTTCTAAAAATGTAAACATTGAAACTTAGGACGTTCACAGGGCGTAGCCCGAGAGGATTTTAAGGAAATGAGTATGCCTATGTGTTGCATGAGTTTAAGATCTGTCTTTGTGTAAAATTTCAAACTGTTTGGTTCAGTATTTTTTGCGTTCACTTGCCACAACAAACACACAAACCCACAAACATACAGAAACCACCTCTTCTTTATAATATTATAGATGATATGATATGATATATAACTGTTGAAAATTGTAAATGTAATAAATTATTATTAAATTAATTTCATTTATGATATGATACAAAATTTTAATTTTTATAATTATTTTTCCTTCAGCATTTGTATTTAAATCTTTACTACTCCATCAATTTATTATATTTATAGTTTGAGCATGATGAAGTACTATCCATGAGTATCATTGCTTCTCCGACGACTGCCAGTTCCAGGCAGTTAAAACAGTTTTTGTATTTTTAATTAAGAGGATTGAATAGCAAATCACATAATTTAGGCCCTACACATTTCGATAGGCCCTACATAATTTAAGCCATGCAATTACTACATCTTTTAATTAGGCTGTTTACACGCCCAAGTTTTGAAGATCATCTAAATGGATGAAAATAAATCCTTACGCTAATATTCTATTAAAAAATATTTGATATTCGTAATAGTAAATAAATAATTTGATTCGGTTCGATTCGAACCAAAAAATCACTATTTGCACATCCCTACGTAAAACCAAGGTCAGGTTAGGGTCTCAGAGCTGTATCGGAAGCAGCTAACCTAAAATATGGTGACTCAGAAATCAAACCTGGTCCTCCAGGTTGGGGGTTGGGCGCTAGACCGACTGCCCACAGCGTAAAAACATAAAGTTACGAATCGTCAACAACATAAAGCCTCTGACACAGGACTAGACTTAATAGCTAATGAAACAGACCCACAAGAAGGCCATAAGATTAGGAACTTGGAATGTCAGAACACTAGCAGTGCCTGGAGCAAGTGAAATTTTGTCAGAAGAACTGCAAATATATAATATGGATATAACCATATCCATTACAAGAGTGATACCCGAACTATCGATTATGGAGTAATTCAGGGAAGTACTCTTGGTCCGGTTCTATTTCTTATATACATTGATAATGTCACAAAATTAACTCTTAATGGGAAAATAATTTTATTTGCAGACGATACACTAATCTTTCAGAAAGGAAAGAACTGGGACGAGGTTCAATCTAAAGCTAATAGTGATCTCATGGTTTTAAAAAGGTGGTTTGATCAGAATGTTCTTTCCTTAAATGTGTCAAAAACAAAATTCATACCAATATCTTTCAGAAACAATTCTGACTATAATCTACAAAATCTTATAATACATTCATGTGGCAACAATCATAATATGTATTGCTCTTGCGAATCCATTGAAAGAGTCACTTCCTATAAATATTTAGGAGTGGTTTTTGATAATCGTCTAAAGTGGCAAGAGCATGTTACATTTTTAATTTCAAAATTGCGAAAGTATGTTTATGCTTTTAGACAACTTCGTGTAATCTTGACTGACCAAGAGATAAGATTAGCATATTTCGCTTACGTTCAATCATTACTTTCATTTGGAATAATAGTATGGGGCGGAATGTATTCATCAAATTTAGAGCCGTTATACAATTTACAAAAGTTAATAATTAAAGTTTGTTTTAATAAACCAGTTCGTTTTCCAACAGAATGCTTGTTTCGTGAAGTTTCTTTACTCAGTGTAAGGCAGCTTTTCATAAAGAATTTATTGATTAATATTTTCAAAAATTTAGAAAACATCTTTGATTTTGTAGACGATTCTTACAGGACTCGTTACTCGCAAAATATTGGAATTACAACTGCACACTTGACTAAATCATATTCAACTACAAATTCTTTCTATATTTCTGTTGTTCTGTATAGAAATTTAAAATCTCGCTTTAATAACATCCGTCTTTTTGATTCAAACTCAGTCAACATTTTTAAGAAACGGGTCACAGAGTGGTTGATTACTCTTGGGGTCACCGAGGCCGAACACCTTATCACTGCCGAGTACAGGCGGACCTGATCCTACTTCACTATCGTTCTTTGTGCTCTTGTCCTCCTGCTGCCGCCCTTCCAGTACAATATTTATATGTAGTACCGTAGTTTAATAATATTAGTAATTTTAGTATTAGTAACTGAGTTTTTAACACCAGTTATCTTTATCTGAATCCACCGATTTTTACGATATATTTTTTACACATTTCTTTTTCTAATTTTCTATTCATAATTTAACTTCTTTTCCAAATTTCTAGAACCAACCTCACTGTTCGCTGACTGTGATGACAAAGCCTACGCACAGGCATTCTGCCCATGTAGGCTTATTTCCTAATAATTTTAATTTATAAATTGTACTTATATTGTACTATTGTTTTTTTACTTTTTATTATGTAGCAATGTTATATTTTCTGGAAAAAAAAGTAAGATGGCCCCAAGCAGGAAGAATAAATACCAAACACTACCATATATACTACAGTGGCTGTGATGATGAGCAGTACTATGGAGGAGTTGGTTTTGCTGTGAGCAAAAGGATAGCTGATTCTATTATACGTTTTGAAGTAAGCAATGAGAGAGTGAACAATATTAGAATTAAGACCATTCATGTGATATCTTTCTATCCACCAACAGAGGATAGGGATGAAGACACCAAGGATAGTTTGAGCTGCTGACCAAAGATATCATATTTTAATTTTTATCATATTTAAAGATATCATATCATATTTTACCAAATTATGATATGAAGATAGTCATAGGCAACGCAAAAGCAAAGGTAAGGAAACTTTGTGAAAAAAGGTTGCAGGAAAAGACAGTCTCCACATGAAACAAATGAAAACGGAATACAACTTTGCAGCTTCACAATGGCAAACAACCTCAAAATAATGAGTAGCTTTCCATGGAAAGATACTCATAAGGAAACTTGAACATTATCAGATGGCATAACCAAAAATCCATATTTTACCATAGTAAAATATGGATTTTTGGTTATGCCATCTGATGTTCCTGTTCTGATGTTCCTTTCATCTACTAAAATATGTTTTAGTAGATGAAAGGAACAAAGGAGTGCATTAAATGTTAGAAGTATTAGAGAAGCGGAGTGCGGATTCGATCACAATCTGGTGCTTACTAGAGGTGTGCGGATAGTGAATTATTTTTTCGGATCGGATCGGATAGCTCAAGTTCGGATCGGATAGTTTGGGTTCGGATCGGATAGTTTTCGGATTCGGATACTCGCAATAACAAAGTAAAATCAGACTTATCTAAGAATAAATTAGGAAAAGATTAGGAAATTAAGGTACCTCGTCGTAATCTAGTTAGTTATTCATCTTAAAAATTAAAATTATCTAAAAATGTTAAACTAATAACGCTTAAATTCATTTAACAAAGAGAAAATGTAGATTGAAAACAAGTGGGAAATTTGTTGGTTATGTGAACACCGAACGACGAAATAGGCCAAATGTAAATTTGGCAACACTTTATCGTATTGCTCAAACCCGGAGTAGTTAAGAATGCAATAACTAAACAATTGATCGTCTACGTAGACGATCAGAATGAAGTAGTATTATTTTTGCTGGAAACCCCGTCGCAAAACGAGCTATTATGATGATTTGTTACCAATAACATTAAATCAACAATTCAAGTTTTTTTGTAGCCGAAATGAAATTTTATACGGAACAATATCAAACCACAATCTGATACTCGGTGCAACTATCGATGACGCTATGCTTTGTATTTCAAAATGCAATATCGTGTTGAACTTACGGTTACTTAAATGCGTAGTTGAAGAATCGAATAATCATACCGCATCCTCGGACCGCCCAATGACGTTCTTACATTCCGATTGGATATGAATTGCGTAATTTCGTCATCTGCTTTAACATTTTCGTTCGATCAAATGTTCTGTATTGCTGACTTTACAAACGTAAAGTTTTGCTTTCGGTTTTAATGCTCATTTTATACGGTCTATCCGAAAGTTCGGATATTTATCGGATATTACCGGATATCTTAAATACATTCGGATCGGTTTCAGATATCCGATCCGAATCCGAACCGAATTTTTGGATATCCGCACACCTCTAGTGCTTATCAATCTACCAACGAATATCTATGAAGAAAAAAAATAATGAGAAAACACTGAGAGTTTCGACATAGAGAAAGACAGGTCCCATAAGTGGGTGGAAGAAGCTGTCTCACACATTTAAAAATTAAAGTTGTTATTGTAACGTATTGTAAGTTGTATTGAAAATTTTCTAAGATATTATTCATATTTATGTCGCTGATTTCTTGTGTTATCTTGATACAACTCCCTTTTTAGTTCCTTGAGATTATTTACTATGGTTTTTTAAAACTCTCCATTACAGCAGATCTGTATACTCAAATATACTACTGGGGAAATATGGATTGTTTTCTTATAGTATCTATGCACAGGTTCCTGTAACTGCACTGACGTGGGGCCACAATGACAAACGTCTGTTCGTCGCCACAGGCTGCATGGTGCACATGGCTTGGGTGTCTATGCGAATAGCCTCGCTTCAGCTTCTGTGTAGCTTACAGGTGTACCACCGCCTACAGGGCAGCCTGCGACAGTTAGCCACTCTGCCGCTGCCTCTGCGGATCCAGCAGCTGGTCTCCAAGCTCTTCACTCATACTATAAGGGTAATTATGTAACAATTATGTAAATAATTAATTAAATAAGATGATTACTAATTAAATAAGACGGTTAATTATGTAGCCTACAGTTGAGTCCGGTTATCCGCTATAAACTGGCCAGCAGAATGGCGGATAATAAAGAGGGTTGAAAAACTTGATTTTTCATATGATAACATCTTAAGTTTGTAAATTTATTTGGAAATTGAGATTAGATTAGATTATATTTCCTACAATTTCAGATCTTACTAATTGTAACCATCGTGATGCAGGTCCTTCAAATGATGTCTTTAACGTGTGTGAGATGTGTTGTTTTAAAAATTGTGAAAGTGGAAAAAATAAGTTTCCTTGGATGAGTTTAACTAATTGAATTTTGGATAACTATATTGTCTCTATAAGGAAATATTGGAAGTTAATAAAAAATGGACATTTTTTGAGAGAGGATATAAATGTTTTCCACCGACCTTTTGGTATAAGCTGTAGTTGAGATGTGGACTGCCGGCTGGGGTACCCCAATGTCTCGTTCCTGTTCAGAATCGTCGACGTTGATGTTGTATGCCTTTTCTACAGTCACTTCACTGGACACTCTTAATGATTATGTGAAACTCAAATATCCTCTCGTTATAATAAATAATTAAAATAATAAAAATTCTATTCAACTGAATTGTTTTATACTGATTAAAAAATTAAAAATTATATAAAACAAAAAAATTAATGATGATGATAATGCGGTTAGCTCAATGCTGCGTTAGCCATGATAGATGGCAGTGGACTGGACTTGCCCGTGGTCTAGAGATAAAGATCACTGCCATGATACAAAGTTCAACAAAAATATCTAACATATCGCCCCCTTTGAACCAACTTGGTTCAAAACAAAATGAATTTGAAAGCGAAAATTAAGAAAACTGAAGCATAAAAATAAAAATAAATGGGGGTGTCTAGGTTTTTAGCCAGTAAATTAATGGATAGGAAGGCGGAACACCTTAACGGCAGGACGGGTCAAGGTGCCTTTGGTGGTCTTGAGTTGGACTACTCGGACGATTCCGTCCCTCCCAGGTGAAACTTCAGTTATCCGACCCATCTTCCAGGTGAGAGGTGGAGAGTTGTCCTCGTGGATGATGACTAGGTCTCCAACTTGCAGATTGGGTGCATAAGTGGTCCATTTGGAGCGTTCCTGAAGAGTCTGTAAATACTCCTTCTGCCAGCGGCTCCAAAAATGTTGAGTGAAGGCCTGAATTAATCTCCAGCGCTGAAAAATGGTTTGAAGAAGCTATGTGATGTGGTTCTATGAGAGAAGTAAGAGGGCCACCAGTAAAAAAATGTCCTGGAGTGATAGGCTGCAGATCAGTTGGATCAGCCGAGAGTGGTGTGATGGGCCTAGAGTTCAAGATAGCCTCAATTCTCACAGTCAAAGTGAGAAATTCTTCGTATGTTAGGATTTGCTCACCCATAACTCTGATCAGGTGATACTTCATGCTTTTGACAGCTCGCTCCCATAGTCCTCCTTGGTGAGGAGCATGAGGAGGAATAAAATGGAACTTAACTTGATGATTCTCTGCAAACTGCTGAGTGGAGAGCGCATGAGATCTTCAAAACACTTCTTTAGAGAGGATGCAGCGCCAATAAAATTTGTACCACAATCAGAGTAAAAATCAGATACCAAACCTCTTCGAGATATGAATCTCGTCAGGCTAGCAATGAAGGCTTCAGAGGTTAAATCAGACACGACTTCCAAATGTATAGCCTTAGTGGCGAGACATATGAAGAGACATATGAAGATATAGACTTTCAGAGATTGTGCTCCACGAAGTCTGAAAAATTTTATAGTGAACGGCCCAGCATAATCTACTGCAGACACATTAAAGCAACGGGAAGGAATAACTCGATCAGATGGGAGCTCACCCATCCTAGGAGCGGTTAGCTTGGGTTTTGCACGAAAACATCTTATGCACTTAAACACACGGGATCGGATTACACTTCGTGCGTTAAGAATCCAAAACTTTTCTTGAAGTAAGGCTTGGAGCTGCTGAGGCCCTGCATGCAGATGTATTTTATGATAATGATCAATTAACAGGTTGACTACAGCATGACTCTTAGGCAGAATTATCTGGTGTTTGTTGGCATATGAAAGTTGAGAATGATTTAGACATCCTCCAACTGATAATACCATCATCATCTAAGAATGGAGATAAACGCTGGAAGCGCTTAGGACAAGTTTTCTTCCGGTTAAGCAGATTGATCTCCTGAGAAAATATCTCTGCCTGCACAATCCAACAAATACGTTTCTCAGATTCTACGAATTCTTCACGAGTTAATGATTGAGTAATTTTACAACTTTTCTTAATGCAAGTTAAGAAGCGTAGAACATATCCCATAATATGAAGAAGTGACTTCCAAGATGAATATCTAGGATTACTGATGAAATCAAAATTAGACTTAATGTGTCCTTCCGTGGACAAAAGATTGATAGAAGTAGACTAATTCAGGTAGATCATTTCCCAAGATGGAAAAGCGAGAAGAAGGCCAAGCGGAGGGAGGTAGTTTTAGCCAAGGAGGTCCAAACCACCATAGACTATTATTTTTGATGTTGGAAGGTGTCAGTCCTCGAGAGGCAGCATCAGCGGGATTGTCATGTGTGGAGACATGTTTCCATATGAAGCAAGGGGTCAACTCCTGAATCTGGGCTACGCGATTTGCAACATAAAGTTTCAGCCGATAAGCGGGGGTATGAATCCATGATAATGCTATTGTTGAGTCACTCCATGCAGTGATAGAGTCAATGTGAAATTTATCTGATAATTGTGTAACACAGTAATTGATTAAATTTGCTAAGATGTGAGCACCACATAGTTCCAATCTCGGGATAGTTATGCGTTTGAGTGGCGCTACTTTAGATTTAGCAATCAATAAATTCACCGTGACATTTCCTTGTGCATGTTCAGTGCGGACATAAACACAAGCAGCATAACCTAATTCGCTAGCATCAGCGAAGCCATGTAATTGTATGTTAACAGCATTGTCTAACGCTAAATACCTAGGGATTCTTAGATCTTCGACTAAATGAAGTTCTTCAATGAATGTTGACCATCGATCAGCGATTTCAGATGGAAGGGGTGTATCCCAATCTAAACCTAATGCCCACACATGTTGCATCAGAGCCTTTGCCCACAAAGTAATAGGAGCAAGCATTCCAGTAACATCATAGATTCTGGCAATAGTAGACAGAACAGATCTTTTTGTGAATGTTTTAGAGGGTTTCTCAATAGAGTATGAAAAAAAATCTGATTTAGGATTCCATTTTAAACCTAAAATTCCAACAAAGTGTTGATCAAGTAAGACTGTAGTAGCACAATGTGCAGCTGGTAGGCCATCAAAAATTCTTTTATCGTTTGAGTTCCATTTACGCAGTTCAAACCCACCATTTTTTAGAAGGCCTATTACCTCGTTGCGTAAGTTTAAGGCTTCATGAATAGAATCTGCACCTAGTAGAGCATCATCTACATAGATTTGTTGTTGTAGAATCTTAGAAGTTTGGGGGTAGTTTACCTCTTCTTTTCTGATGAGTTCTTGAATGACTTGGTTAGCAAGGAATGGTGAGGATGTCATTCCAAAAGTCACTGTGGTTAACTGGTAAGTCTTAAGTGGAAGTGAGGGATTATTTCTCCAATAGATAAGTTGAAATGATTGATCATCTGGATGTATAGTTATCATTCTGAACATCTGTTTCACGTCACAAGTGAATGCAATTTTATAAAATCGAAAACGAAAAATAATATCTCTGATTTCATTGCGAAGTTTTGGACCTTGATGAAGGATATAATTCAGTGAAAGCCCAGAAGTTGTGGATGCGGAAGCGTTGAATACAACACAAATTTTTTCATCTTTAAAAACACTATGATGAGGCAAGAAACAGTGAGGTTTGGGGATGAAAGATGTTTCATCACTCAGTTTCATATGGCCAGAAGAGAGATATTCTCTATATAAGTCCACATAGTGGCGTTTGAGCTCAGGGTTGAATTTAAATTTCTGTTCAGTGGAGAGAAAAGTGGACCTAGCTATGTTTGAAGATTCACCTAATTTCCTCGGTTCATCTTTGAATGGCAGTCGGCATATAAATCTACCGATATTGTCTCTTGAATGTGTGTTGACAAAATGGGTTTCGCATTCCTGTTCATCAGGAGACAATTTAGAGCATTGAGGTAGCTCTTCTATCTGCCAAAATCTTTGAAGCATAGAATATAGATCGATATCATTAATCGATAGTAGAGTAGTTAATCCACTGTACTGTGAAATGTTTTGCGGAACTGGAACATTACCAAGGATTACATAACCAAATATAGTATTGATAGCATGAGGCATATTGTTGCCTAGTGCAACTGAAGGTCCCACTAAGGTCTGAGAGAATAGATCAGCACCAATTAAAACATCTATTGGTCCTGGAATATCAAATGTTGGATCTGCCAACACATAACTCTTTAACTCGCACAATTGGAGATAATTGAGTGTGGGGCATATCACCTGAGATCTTGTTCAATATTAGAACAGGATGTGAAGTAGCCAAAATAGAGCTACTAAGAGAGGAAAAGTTAACATAGGCCAAACCCTTGGATTTTACATGAGCTGAAGATATGCCATGATAGCCATGATAGGTGGCAGTGGACTGGACTTGCCCGTGGTCTAGAGATAAAGATCACTGCCATGATACAAAGTTAAACAAAGATATCTAACAACGTGTCTTTAACAGTGGCGTAGATATGGGGGGGGATAAGGGGGATATATCCCCCCCATAGCAACCACCTTTACTAATAATTTCAAAACAAAAATATCCTGTAATACCGCTACGCAATAACAAATAAAAGAAGAAAGCAATTCGTTGTTTTTACTGTATGTTGTATGTTTTTTTTTTTACTGAAAGGGGCGGATTTCTCCCAAGGCACTTCAGCCGTAGCGGCTTTTTGCGCACCCCTGTGTGGGTTGCGGCATTATCACATAGCGAAAAGCCATTGGTGATTGGCGGGATTTGAACCCGGGACCTTGGGCACCAAAGCCCCGCGCTCTACCCCTAGACCAGCGCGCTCCCCATGTTGTATGTCAAAATACAGTATATGCATTAAGCGATATCTCCCGACTGGTCTCCCGGTCATCCCTCCCACCATCAAGATCGCTTAGCTGCAAAATCTTATAACTTATACTGTAGGTCTAACCTAATCTGTGGAAATCTTGACGTTAGTGATGTATGACGTCTTATGTCATATGTTTTCCGTACCCTCTGCGTTTTGTGTTCGGCGTTCGTGTTTTTGTCTGCTTTTCACTTGTTTTATTATAAAATAGCGTAAACACAAAAAGTAATGTAAATCGTATCTAAAATAAACTTCCAAACTGATTAATTAAAGTCACGGTGACTTTGTTCGCGTCGAGACAGCACTACATTATTGTGGTAGTATTAGTAACGATAGGAAAAAAGTGTTTGTACGGCCCACTCAGAGACAGCTAGAATAGATTGTCTTTAGTTAAAATTGGACATCCAATAAGTAATAAAGCATTGAAAAATATCTATTCCATATAAATTATATTATCAATGATATAAGGAAAAATTTAATGTTGTGAAAATGTTAACGGTGTTATAAATAAACCTTTTAACTACATGTCATAGTTATTTTGTCTGTTTGAAAAACTGAAGTTAGGGATCTTTGCCAAAAAAATTTTATCATGATTAATTTTTTCCACGTGGCCGATTTAGAAATTTAGGAACATTGAAATAAAACACTAACAGAAAATCTAATGAAATTTTCAGTATAGGCCTATTAGGATGCGCTACTAAACGAACTTTGATATATGTTTCCATTTAGCCTGAGAAATTTCCATCTCCATTTGGAAAAACGCCCTCCGTCGCAGTGTAGAAACTGCCCTAGACTACTCCACGCTAAAACAAGCGTAGAATACGCAGACAATAGTACAACATAAATACATTACAGTATGTTGGGAATCAAAATTTAATTATAATCCCTCAGTATTATTAATATTTATGAATGAACATGAAATAATGTATTATCATTCATTTTTCTCCTGGAGGTGCATGTAGCAATTTAATATATCACGTCCCATTGATTGGCCTGCAGAACGAATAGAATAATTTTGAGTGACCTTGCTAGCAAAATGTTTCGTTTAAGGCCCCTAAGATCAATGTTATTTTGTGACAGTATTACTATCTACACAATAGTCGTAAACAGATGGTTTAGGTGTCAAATTTAAGGTAAAATGGGAAAATCTAGGGAAATACATTATTATTGAAAAATACTTTTCAAATATAAAACCTCACAATTTTACTGGGTTATTGATTTACAAGTTGCAACTAATTAATAAAATAATGTGAGTAAAATACCAACCGTAAATCTTTTATATGATAAAAAAATAGAAAATTCCAAAGATAATCACTTTACCTTTAATTTGACACCTCAGCCATTTTTACGACAATCGATTAATCTGTGCCGCTGACAAAAAAATTTACATCCAATACTATAATACGAGCAAGGTTTGTATATATATATATTTGCACACGGATCTCGAAAACGGCGCCGAGTATTTTCTTTAAATTTTGGAAATAACTAATTTCCGAGTAGAAAATAAGTTCTAGATAGGTCTAATGTCCAGGAAAATTCGTGTTTTCTTGTAATATTAAGTTTAAAATCTAAAAATTTAACATTACGCTTATGGAGAATCAAATGTAAATTTGCACACGGATCTCGAAAACGGCGCCGAGGATTTTCTTTAAATTTTGGAAATAACTAATTTCCGAGTAGAAAATAAGTTCTAGATAGGTCTAATGTCCAGGAAAATTCGTGTTTTCTTGTAATATTAAGTTTAAAATCTAAAAATTTAACATTACGCTTATGGAGAATCAAATGTAAACAATGCAAACCAAAACAGCTGTTTATAAACGTTTGACAGTTCTTGATTGAACACGGCAAAGAACAATATGTGAATAGAGGTTTTTCATAAATATTTATTTTATGTATGTAATAAATGTAAAATTATCAGGTTACTAAACAATTTGTAAAAACTTAAGGATAACATAGCTGTGCGAAATAAAAGCAGAAAAAGTATTTCCAAAATCTTCTGTGTTTTGATAGAAAACGTATTCGTTGTATTGCTTGAAGCCACTGTAACAAACTAATTAATTGATGTAAATTAAATCTCTCTTTTGCTTTTCAATCCTCATTCCGTTTATAAAAAAATCAGTTGATCACAGGCTAATAATAACGGTATGGGTAATTAAACAGTAAATGATCTTTGGCTTTTGGAAAAGACGTTAAACGACATCGTTCAATTGACTAACCTCGTAGCCAAGTTGTAGCATGTCAGCCTCAAGAACTATAGGCCGCGAGTTCCATCCACATAAATGTTTTCATTGAGTAATAAATGTGTTTTAATTTTTCTAATTAATTTTTATAATAAATGTCTTATTCTAAACGAGCAAAGCTCGGTCACCAGGTACTTTTTCTTATGATACCAGTGTCCAAGATGGCAGCGGAGGTATTACATGATATTTATATGATAATGAACTCATCAAAATGTCCCTTATGTAACCTACAGTGCATACTCTAGAATAGGAATCATCTGTACCGCTGTCAAAAAATTTACATTTTCTCATGGTACCAGAGTCCAAGATATAACGGAGGAATTGCATGATATTTATATGGTAATGAACTCATCGAAATGTTCCTTATGTAACCTACCGTGCATACTCTAGAATAAGTTTTCACTCAGGGGGGGGTATTTATATCCCCTCCCATGAAAACTGTATCTACGCCACTGGTCTTTAAGATACTCAATTGGGTCATAGCTCAGTTACTCTCTAATCCTTTCTCTTAGTATATTTTTAATTTAAATAAGTATTCTTTTTGGTTTCCGCTCCTTCCATCAAAATTATGGATTTGTCTATCGTTGTATTCATTACTGCTGCTATTCATTATGACTTGTATTGTGCCTGTTGGTCTACTTGAGGATTGACTTGTTTAAGATTGCTAACCTCAGATGCCAATTTACTTAAATTCTGATTTAATGTTTGAATTCAACCTGTTGAGCTTTAATTATTTTTGTCTGTAGTGTGATTTTAGGTAGGACTTTGTTTTGTAAAGTTGTGAAGTTTATCTTAAAATTTCTCCATTTGGGTATTAATTGTGAATTTTTCTAATTTGTTTCAATATCAGACTTATGTTCTTCTAATTAAGTTCTAACTGCACCTATTGACTTTTGATTATTTGACTTTGGTTACGTTTATATTCAATTTCTGAGTTAGTCTGTTGTTGAGCCACGCTATCGAGTACAAATTGTCTCATTTGGGTTTGTGAGTTTTCAATTTGGTCATTTAATTTAGCTGTTTCCTCAACTTTGGCTTTTTTTCGATTTCAATTGCAGTAATCTCAGATATTATTTCTGTTTGACTCTCTTAAGTTTCACAGATTTGTGTTTCAAATATGTTCATATGATGGATGCCTGTATTTCTTGGTAGGTTTCATCAATTTTATTATTAAATGTATGGATTAATTTGGTTGCAGTTTTATGGATCTGTTGTTGAAATTTAGCTGAGATATTTTTAATTTCAGATTCGAATTTGTCACTAACTATTTGGTTACTTGCTCAATTGTTTGTTCGATTTTGTCACTCATTATTTGTTTACTTTGTTCAATCTTTTGATTACTTTGTTAAATTTTTTGTTTAGTTTGTTCAATTTTTTTTATTGGTTTGTTTGATGTTATTGCCTAAATCAGTCATGAGATTAACTAATGTATGCATGTCAAAGGTAGAACGGTCGAATTTCTCTGATGGGGACGTTCGTGTTACATCGGTTACATTTAATACAATACAATAGTTACAAGTTAAAATACATAGGTTACAATTAGTTATACAATATTACAATAGTTATTTTTTCATAATAATTATTTTATTACTATTTAGTATTGATGAGACAGACAGACATTAAATTCTATAGCTACGTCTTACAACTTCCAATAGAAAATTGGAATACTATTATTTATTTTTTATTCAAATCGTCATGTTGATCACCAAATTATATTTACTCTGTTATTATATAAATTTCGTTACTATCTGACTTTTTACTTAAAATTGCTATTTTAATATGTAATGATGATAATAACAATATTCTTGGTTCTGATTTGTTAATACAATATTTATTGAGAAAAAGGAAGTGACGCTAGCCTATTACATCAAGATGGCAACAATGCCTATGTTACAAAATTGAAAAACAGCTAGGCCTACAATACAAATATTTAAATAGTGTATTTTGATTAAATGAATAATTTATTAATTACATTGATTCTTATCTCAGGTTAGGGAAATCGTGCTGCCTTGAATAATGTTTTACTAGTATATAAATAATTGTCCAAATGATGTCTAATTGATTGAGTTTAACTTATAACGGTACTGTAATATGAATTTTGAAAAGGGAAGTTAAAATAGTTATGAAAGTTTCAATTTGATATATCCAATACTATAATACGAGCAAGGTTTGTATATATATATATATAGATTAGATTAGATTATTGAAATGGCAACCTGCCCAGGTAGGTATTTTAAGCCAAGTATGAGTGAGAAATGAGTGTAGGATGATTGTGGCGCGGTCTTGTAGTCTTGTTACTGACTAAGGCTGACATGTTCCTTAGACAGGTTTTAATAGCCCATCAGCCGATGGCAACGAAGGGACCTACAGTTTAACGTGGAATCCGAACCATGGCCTCTGAATTACGAATTGGTCTAATTATGAGGATGGTCTTTGTGGATTAACGCAGTATTCAATAGTGCGGACGTTAATCGACACAAGAGAACACTACACCCAACGACTATCTTTCACAACTATCCACAATTCGTGACCTCCAAGTAGCTGGATTACAGGACGTCGCCACCGTCCCAGTCTATAACTAATTTCCGAGTAGAAAATAAGTTCTAGATAGGTCTAATGTCCAGGAAAATTCGTGTTTTCTTGTAATATTAAGTTTAAAATCTAAAAATTTAACATTACGCTCATGGAGAATCAAATGTAAACAATACAAACCAAAACATCTGTTTATAACCGTTTTGACAGTTCTTGATTGAAGACGGCGGGGAACAATATGTGAATAGAGGTTTTTCATAAATATTTATTTTATATATGTAATTAATGTAAAATTATCAGGTTACTAAACAATTTGTAAAAACTTAAGGGTAACATAACTGTGCGAAATAAAAGCAGAAAAAAGTATTTCCAAAATCTTCCGTGTTTTGTAGGGGTCTGCTGTACAGGAAATTATGAGGTCGGTACGGTACGGTACAAATTGTTGTACCTCGGTTCTCAGTATAAAGTCGGTACGGTACGGTACGGTACATGAGAATAATGCCACTAGTAACATTGACTGTTCTCATCCTTTTATTCATAAGTATTTTCCAGAACTTAATTAGTGAAAACACAGAGAAAGGAGTTTAAAAAAAGATATACAATGTCAGAAGAAATATTTTACTGTACTAATTTTCAAACTGTAATATGATTTTTAAATCCATTCTTCAAAAAACATATCACATTAAACATATTATAATAGTTATTTAAACATTATAATTCATGTTGTAACTAATTAATAAGAGGAAATTATCTTCTCAAGTCTATATGAAACTAAGGATGAACAAACAAAATAAAAAACTGTAATGTATTTTATTGCAGAAAAAAAATACAGAAAACTGAGTCAATACCCCCTAGCCAAGACCTATGTTTTATATTGTCCTGGTTTATTATTTTTAATTCAACCAATCACAATAATTATTCAAATAAATCAAACACTTTCATAAAATGTCAAAGGGCTCTTTAGACTAAAATAGTTATTTTAGTATAAAGTGGTTAATATTTTAATATTACAGTGGAACCTCTTAAATCTGAACATGTTCTTGGGAGATAAAAAAAATTTAATCACATAAACTTATTTTTCAAGGTTTAACAAAGTCAGGGGTTTTCGCTTAAAGTCTGTTATCTATGCGGGCAAATGCATTAACCCCATAAGAAGAATAAACCCATAAGCAGGAGAATTGTTGACCTTGTGAAGTTCACTGCCAAAAGAGTTGCAAAGACAAAGTAAAAAAATACAAAATACAAATTAAGTTCAAAAGCTCCGCCACTTGGTTAATTCATTAAATTGTCTGGTGTATTAGGTGACTCAAGGTGTCTGGATTGTTTACATAAAAAATGATTTTCAAAACAAGCCAGTTAGCAACTGGCCAGAGTATTTTCAGGTTAGGTTATCTTTATCCTTGATTTCGATTATACATGATTGCTCAGCCACCCATTACTGAAGATGATTGGGAGTCTACTGTACTTTTTTTAAGGGAAATGCTAATCATACACCATCACAGAGGTAAACGGGACCATTCTCCGTTGAGTGGGACTCGCACCCACTAAAACTCTCCACCTCAGGCTATAAGCTATGTGACCTAATAAGACATGACTTCAAAGTGGAGCCTTGTATTAAAAGCTCAGAGAGCTACTACTTCTACTTAACCACCTGAGGGAGGATCCTGAATCTTAAAGCTTTTTTCTCTAGAGAACGTTCTCTACAAATCATGTAATTAGCATCCAGCTCTCTAGACTCATTTTGCCACCTTTCTTGCCACTGGAGCATTGAGGCCTCGCTGGCCACCCGGGTCGCCTACATGACACCAAGCTCAGACTTTGTGTTAAACACAGTTTTCCTCTCTTGGGCAAGGATATTCGAGATAACACCTGCTATGTCTAGCAGCTACCGATACCGTCCTATACGCCGAGATTCTCAATGCCACCCTTCTCTGCACAGCTCCCATCTGTTTTCTGTAGCACTTCTTGTTTAGAGTATCTTCCCAAGTCTCATTTCCATACAGGAGAATTCAGTTGGTTACAGAGAGAAGGAGTTTTTCATTTCTCTGCAGATGGACTTCCAACATTTACCATGAGTCAAAGAAGCACCCTAGTTGTCTTTACTGCCTTGTCTGTTGCAAACTTAATTTTCTCTCTGAAGTTTAGCTTGGTATCAAGTTTGTAAAGTTACTTTACTGCAGACTTGAAACATATAGACTCTGAATTGACAGAGTTTTTCTTAAAAAAAGTCTTAAAAGTCTTGTCTTAAAAAAAATCCTTAAGATAAAGTGACACAAAGGTAAACCATACATTTGACATTTGATCGATTTCAATAACATGTTTCGTAATGTTTATGTTAGCAGGTTTTTCTAATTCCAATGAATTTAACTTTTAGAAAACCGTACACTATATTAGGGGTCTGCGGTACAGGAAATTATGAGGTCGGTACGGTACGGTACAAATTGTTGTACCTCGGTTCTCGGTACAAATTCGGTACGGTACAGTACAAGAGAATAATGCCGCTAGTAACATTTACTGATCTCATCCTTTTATTCATAAGTATTTTCCAGAACTTAATTAGTGAAAACTTTAAAAGGAATTTAAAAAAGATATACAATGTCAAAATAAATATTTTACTGTACTAATTTTCAAACTGTAATATGATTTTTAAATCCATTCTTTAACCCTTACCGGACGGCTGACGAGTTTTCTCGCGGCACAGTAGGGTCCCACGGCGCGGAAACCGAGTTTTTTCACTTTCAGCCATTTCGTCACATTTACTGCGCTGTAGTTCGCAAAACAACCAATAGAGTGCATGGTAATGATGCTTTAACCTCTATGAACTCACAAAACCAATATGGCGGCTTTGATGGAATTTCTAGTGACTGAGTTTAGATGTTATGCAACTTTGGCCTGTATTCTAGCGCTCCCGTACTGCTTTTGACGAGAAAATTAACGCGCCACTACGACCAGCTGTATTCACTGTTCCAATCGTTGTTTGTTGACATCCATTGACGTGTGATTATTTGTGTTGTGTTTGAGAAGTAAACAGATAATGTAGTGTGAATGTTGGTGAATCTAAATAATAAAATAAAAAGTGAAACAAGGCTCATCCAGACGATCCGGAATTTGATGAGTTCGTGAATGGACTTATGACTGTTTTGAGGCTTATCATACGACGCAAAACTATGTTTAGTGGTAATGTACATAATATCTTTTTACTTTATTGACATGTTTCTTCTCACTGTTTTCATGTTTAGAATCAGTAATTTTTCATTCATGTAAGCCTACAAGTTTTATTTTAAGCGCTCAGAATTTTTGGCGAAAATAACTTTTTCAGATACCTGAAAAATAGTGATAAAATGTTCAATAAATAAAAATGAAGCATATTTCTGTTTTATACTTTATTCAAGCTACCTAAATCCAAAAAGAACATTGGGAAAATATAATTTTAATTTTTTCAACCTAAATGAGCAGGGAGTGTGATTTTCAGTAGCGCTTTAAGGGTTAAAAAACATATCACATTAAACATATTAATAATTATTTAAACATTATAATTTATGTTGTAACTAATTAATAAGAGGAAATAATCTTCTCAAGTCTATATGAAACTAAGGATGAACAAACAAAATAAAAAACTATAATGTATTTTATTGCAAAACAAAAAATACAGAAAATATACTGAGTCAATACCCCCTAGCCAAGACCTATGTTTTATATTGTCCTGGTTTATTATTTTTAATTCAACCAATCACAATAATTGTTCAAATTAAATGAAACATTTTCATAAAATGTCAAAGGGCTCTTTAGACTAAAATAGTTATTTTAGTATAAAGTGGTTAGTATTTTAATATTACAGTGGAACCTCTTAAATCTGAACATGATTCTTGAGAGATAAAAAAACTTTAATCACATAAACTTATTTTTCAAGGTTTAACAAAGTCAGGGGTTTTCGCTTAACGTCTGTTATCTATTACCATTGAATTTACATACTTCGTAATTATAAAATCAATGCTTTAACTGTTGAAATGAAGAAAATCTTCACATGACCGTAATTCCAAGCCACGTCGGTTGTTATAGATACGCATTTATCCGCAGGTAAACGTGCACTAAACTACACTCAGACAGTAGACAGACGCGATACGCATTCCTGTTAGTAAGGGTAGGGGGATAATGGTTTATTTTTAGCACAGGCTCGACCCGCCTAGGTCACTGCCCTTATGAACTTATCGAGTCACGCACAGCCTGTATAACCCGTCGGTTATCGCGCGAATACAGTGACGAAATAAGTGCGTAGTATTTATTTCCCTGGAAGAACAGGCTTCAGTACCAATTAGTTCGGATTTGAGGGATTCCACTAATGAGGAAATACAGAACATATTGTTAAAATAAAAGTTATTTATTTCCTTTATTCAATTATATCCTTAACATTAGATTTTTTATTTTATTTGAGTGAAATCCCGAAAGAGCGAGATCAATAAGGCAAATTACAGTTCTGTATTGGTCATAATATTACCAATACAGAATGATGTTATATTACGATGTGTTGACGATGTTATAGTATTATAACACCGTCAACAGGCTGTCAGAGGAAAAAGAACGAATCAATTGAAAGAATCATGAATCACAGTTTAAAAGGTTTTAACTGTGATTGAAAAATCACAAGTATTCCCATCACTATTTGAAACACGACTAATACGAGACTCATACTAGTATGACTATTTTGTTGCGTCAAAAGGAGAAACGGTTCCCTGATCGCGTAAGCTGCTATACGTGGATACGATAATAAGCCGGGAATGCACAATAATTTAGAGCCGGCAGGGAGATGGCTGGTTGCCCGAATTTCCTGAGGTCCTGGTGAAATTGTTTTATTTTAAACTAGCTGACCCGGCGAACTTCGTAACGCCTCACAGTAAATACATGTTAACTTTAAGATTGGCCATGTTTGAAGTCGAATAGCAATACGGCTTCATTGTAAAAGGTTATATATTCTGAGTCGCGGCATAGTGAATAACAATACTAAAACGATAAAAAATATTAATAACATTCCCATAAAACAAATAAATCTGCATGGATTAATTCACAATTTTAAAATCAAATCCAAACCCAAATGAAACCTAACTGTAATACGGCTTTTATAGGAAAGATATACAACAGCTGATTATTATAATAAACGTAATAATATAAACATTGTAATCTATAATATTATAAAGAAGAGGTGGTTTCTGTATGTTTGTTTGTGGGTTTGTGTGTTTGTGGGTTTGTGTGTTTGTGGGTTTGTTGTGGCAAGTGAACGCAAAAAATACTGAACCAAACAGTTTGAAATTTTACACAAAGACAGATCTTAAACTCATGCAACACATAGGCATACTCATTTCCTTAAAATCCTCTCGGGCTACGCCCTGTGAACGTCCTAAGTTTCAATGATTATATTTTTAGAAAATGAAAACATAAAATTACTTGAATGTCAACAGCTGTGAACACTAAAATTTGACAGTTCGAGAAGCAGAAGACATGGTTGCTGTAAATACCCTGGGATTCAATGTTTACAGTTTTTAATATCAACATCCGTTTACTTTACATTTTGACAGTTCAGGAAGAAAAAGAAATAAAGTTAATTTTTACACATAAACTACTGGATCGAAATTAGTGAATTATTAGTTCGAAATAGTGGAATGGTAGATTTTTAATTTTCTCCCGATGCCTGCCTCTATTACGTTAATGCTTATCCTCTCCCAATATTTGACATATGTTACATTGTCATGTTTAGATATATACTTAGACACGTGTTTTGTCATTTTGTAAACAATAAAGAATTAATTATCAATAACTTAAATGTATCTGTAGAGCCTACACCTCTCAGCCTTTTTTACCCGTGCGAAGAACGGGTACTTTGGCTAGTTATCATATAAAAACGTGATTTTAATCAGACAGAAAGTAAAAATATAAATACATAATCCCCCAAAACCGTAAACTATTAACGTGGTGAATAAAGCTGTTCATTTTTTACAGTACACATTTACTTCATAGTTTTTCATTAATGAATGATTCAGATGGCATTGGATAGTAAAGGTAATGGAAAGTAAACCAATCAGCTGTAGCTAAGAAATCAAATGTTTTCATTGTAGACATTTTGTAAACAAACTTACTCTCCATAAGGTTAACATTAGAAATTTAAAACGCCATAAAATGGAAACTTATGGGGTTTTCGAAACGATTTTTTCACTAAAACCTTCCCGGACACATGTAGTCGAGTAGTTTGGCAACGCATAAAGGACATACATACAGACAGACATACATACAATCAATTTTATATATAGAGATGATCATCCACCAACACGCTATGAGTCAGTCTTACGTTCAGTATTTGCCGTACATCTGGGCAGTGTTGTAATTCTATATTACTTGTAGAGTATAAAGCCTTTAACGGTCAGGTTTTATTTAATGTTTTCGCAGGAGATGTTCCATAGTTATATTTGATGGCAACTAGACTGGATGGTGACTTAATTTTTCCTTATTTGTACCATACTGAACTTGTACCGAAAAAATTCTTGTACCATACCGAGGTTCGGTGCAAGACTGGAATCGTACCTTACCGATCTTTTCGGTGCACCGCAGACCCCTAGTGTTTTGATACTAAACGTATTCGTTGTATTGCTTGAAGCCACTGTAACAAACCAATTAATAATCGATGTAAATTAAATTTCTCTTTTGCTTTTCAATCCTCATTCCATTTCTAACAAAATCAGTTGATCACAGGCTATTAATAACTGTATGGATAATTAAACAGTAAATGATCGGCTAAAACAATTAATTGAGGTTGGCTAAAAGACGTTAAACGGCATCGCTCAATTGACTGATGCCGTAGCCTAGTGGTAGCGTGTCGGCCTCAAGAACTTGAGGTCGCGAATTCCATCTCCACCAGGTGCGAAACTTTTTGTTTGCTATATTAATTATGGTGTATTAAATCGGTTTTATTCAACCACATAAATGTTTTCATTGAATAATAAATGTGTTTTAATTTTTCTAATTAATTTTTATAATGTCTTATTTTATAGGAGCAAAGCTCGGCCACCAGGTACTGACAATAATAATAAAATAATATCTTCAATTTAGGCTTGGGTAATTGGGAGCCTTTAGTCTTTATGTGAAAATCAAGATGGAGGATTTTACCACACTGCAGTCACTCTTCAGCTCACATATACTCAGGGATCTTGTAAAGTAAATAATAAAAAGGGAAATGATTGGATTAGATTAGATCATTGAAATGACAACCATACTACAATGTAGGTACTTTAAGCCAAGTAAGAATGAGGATTGAGTGTAAGGTGATTATTATAATCAACCTTACCTAACCACCTTCGTCAGTAACAAGACTTTGTTACTGACTTAGGCTGACATGTTTCTTAGACAGGACTGTTAATTTATAGCCCAATAGCTTGAATAAATATCATATTATATAGGCCTAATAATAATGGTTTTTGGGGAAGGGTAATTAAATGGTTGTTCTGCTCACAAATATTATATGGGTCAATTATTTACAGAATAAGGAATAATATTAAGGTAATATTAAATAATAAATGGTTACATGAAATACTACAAACTGAATGGAGTATTAACTTGACTTGTTCAGTCCTTTTTACCTAAAACTATAAATATTTTTAGTAAAATAGGTACTACAAAACTACTAGCATGCATAGAAGATACACTGAGTGTTAGTGTTACAGATACAGTGAGTGTTGGTTTAGTGTGGTATTGTCCAAAAAGGCACAGCACGGGGTAGTTCTGCTATCAAAATACGAGATAACGTAATTATTGCTCTGTCATTATTGCCACAGGTGTAGGTGTTGCCCCAATCTATCCTGCACCAAAATTAATTAGGGGTCTCCGGTACAAACAATTTTGGTCCAAAATTTTAAAAAGATTAACCAACAGACTTTTTAGAGGACAATATCGCTTTGTATCAAGTATTCCTGTTGGTGGAATTACACAGCATTGCCGATAGAACATTCTTGGCTGTGTTTGGGATCGGTATTTTCTCCATAGAAGAATTTTTGCCCCTGGCTCATGTAAAATTTTTTCTCTGTTTAACAAAATACCCACACAAACACTCATGCACGGAATCTTTTGTCATTAGATTCCGCTCTGTCAGTTACAAGAATATGTTATCAGTAAAAACACTCCCGTCCTCCCCAAGGTCACTCTTCAAACTAATGGTTGTCACTTTAGTCTGGGGGATGGTGTTTGATGCCCAAGGTAGTTAGGCTCACCAAATGTATTCCAATCCAACTTAAAAGGTTGTTAAAAAAAACTCACTTCCCAGAAGGTGAGACCGTGCGTGAGTAATGGAGGGTTACTCTTTCTATTGACCTAGTGCTGATAAGGAGGTATTTACGTATAATATCAGCAACATTTTGAAAAATTTTATAAATAAATGTATAAAACATTTTTTAACTTTATAGAGGTAGGAACTTTAAATCAGACTTTGAAAGTTTTACGATATTATTTGCTGTTTGCATGTATTATAATTGTGAATACGGTAATATCAATAGTTAGGTCAATATTATGACTAACATTATAAAAAGCAATTAACACTTGCAATATATATACAAGTATCTTGATGGAAGGATATTCAGTCTGTAAAATTAAGGAAAAATTGCATTGTTGTCTTTTTAGCGAATTTCCCATAGGGAAGAAGCTATTACCGTAGGTCTCATGGCAAGACTTGAGCCCGAGACCATGTTATATTTTCGTCTTTAAAAACAATAGTCGTTAATATATATATGTACAGTCCAGTGCAAATTAATCTGAACAACACCAATTCCAGTTAAAATTATACATTTATTATCTTAACTACATAGTTTCTGGCAAACAAATTTAGTACTTAATGTGACCTCCTTTGGCTTTAATAAGCATTTCAAGTCTTTTTACATTGAGTCTACTAACTTTTTACACATTTATTTTACTTCAGGGTCTGAAAACCTAACTTTAATAAGTGACGAAATCATCTTCCCTTTTTTTGTGCAATAGTTCTTCCTCAATCTTTTCTTGGAAATTGCCCAGAGATTTTCTCTGGGATTCATGTCTGGTGAGTATCCAGGCCACTCCAAGCATGAAATACCTTGTTCATCCATAAATTGCCTTACTGCCATGCAAGCATGACAAGGCGAAAGATAATGTTGGAAAACAGAATATTGTTTCCAAAATGTTTGAAAACTAAGAACCAAGGTAAACCTAAATAAATAAATAATACAAATAAATAAATAATAAAATAAATAAATATTAAATAAATAAATAAATATAATAATAATAAATACAAGCATAACTTTTAATGTGTCACAGAATGTGTTTCAACAATGAAATCACTTGTGAAAACAATACAAAGATATCTGCAAAATATCCAACACTAATAACCCAAATTTACCATGCTGTTCAGATTAATTAGCACATGACTGTATGTATATATATGTGTCTGTCAACAAGATAACTCTCGTAAATCTGGTCCGTTTGGGGCCAGATTTGGTAGAGACGTGTATTCCTACATTTGCTCGTATGAGTTCGTAAACATATTGGTCAATGGGAACGGGTAGTTTGGGGATGTTTTGTACTAAAAAATTAGGTGTTTTGTGTTTTCATATGTAATTTAAAGTTTTTAAATTTTATCTTCAACCATTAAAATCAGCTTAAAAACTAAACAATTTACTTTCTTAAAGTTTTTCTGTATCTACAACAGTTACCGAGATATTAAAAATCTGAACACAGTACTTTGTATTTTGAGGCTCCAATGTTAATCTTATAGAGAATAAGTAAAACTTAATATTTCTCTTATTAACCAATATTTTTGGATAAAACTTTATATTTAGCTTCATGTGGTTGAGGTTCATCTATTTATGCTTAAAAATCATAGTTTATGTGTTTATCATGGCAGTAAACCTGCATCCTCTTTTCCCATGTTAATCATATGGAGAATATGCAAACTCCTGTATTTATGGACATATGTTGATGAAAGTTTGTATAAATGTTAAAAATAAAAAATTTTGATGGTATAAATGCCTACTCTCAGTATTCCTCACAGCAGCAAACCTGCACACTCTTTCCCTTGTTAATCTTATGGAGAATAGGCAAATAATTTTTATGTTTATCGACAGATTTTGACCAAACTTGTCATATATTATATTATTGATTTGAAAATTTGCTGAGTATGCAGGTCTGCTGCGACGGGGGTATTATTTAATTACATAAACTATTGCACATATAAGCTTAACTTGAGTCAATGCAAAGTTAACAGGTTGACATTTCAACATTGGCCATTATTTTTGTTTTGTTACACAGTGCTGTGTCCCAGAAGGTTCTGGTCTGCGAGAATTTGTGAGTCGGGCACCAAAGGTACGGCTACATTGCACGATGTTAAGGCACGAGGATGATATTGCTGCCAACTGCTATACTCTATATCTAGAATATCTCGGTGGTTTGGTACCATTGCTTAAAGGAAAGCGTACCAGTAAACTCAAACCAGAGTTTGTTATATTTGATCCACAAGTTAGTGGTAAGTATTAGTTACTATTGGAAATAAAATATTTCCTATAAATAAATAAAGTTAGAAATTTTAACTGAATGGACAGAATTGTTTATTTATCGACTCTCTCATATATATAGTTAAAAAAATATTTATGTAATTAAAACATATAATTATTAAAAAATATTGCTGAACAAAGTAAGAACATCCATTTATCATCGTGTTGGTTGTTGTTAGTAGAGTAAATCTTTCAATGTTCCTAACTGTGACTGTCTGTGAATAGATCACAAAGTTGGAAGAATAGCTGCAAGGATCAGTTTGAAATGTCCATTCTGTGACACACACTTAATATCCTGGGTAAAAAAAATCTTAGTGTTTGTTCAGCCAATTATCTTTATATGTGTATTTAATATTTCCTGAAATCCTTTATAGTGATTAACTTTGGGTTAATTTTCAAATTTTGTCGCAATATCTGCAATTTTTGAGACATTGACTTGATGCTTATGCCAAACTGTTCTGGAAGAGGTTTGTTTTAAATAAAAGATAAAAATATCTCTCCATTTCCACAATTTACTACTGTTGGTTTCAAGATGCTCATATGTAGTAGAGTGAGTTGCTCACCACGGTGGGGGTTTCCCGAGTTCATCCATCCCATTACGTTAGATATTTAACATATTTAAATGTACTCCTAGTACAGTAGAACCTCACTAACTTGACACTTTCTGGATCCTGAGTTGGGCGAGTTGTAGGTTTGTTAAGTTATCTAGAGCATTGAAATATTTCATTGGTTTTAAATAAATAATACATAATGGAGTCGAGTTTCACATACAAATTTATTACAGTACAGTACTTAAGTGAGTACTGTATGATTACTTGCTGAGTACACCAAAGAATTGCAACAATCTGCTCCTAAGAGGTATGACTTGCTATTGGATTTATTGGATATTATTCAACTCAATTGAAAAAAAATCACATACCTTTTATATTCATTCAAAAAGTGGTTTAGTTAACATTTTATCAAACGATATAATTTTCAATATTGAAAATTTACTGTCAAAAAATCACATGTCAAAATATTTATAATATTATAGTCACTGTTTGTTATTCATTCATTTCTCTTCTCTTCATTGCTTGAAAACGTTTATGTATTAACGAAAATTCGCAAAACTTTTCATTTTCATTCGTTCTGTCAAACCAATTGAATGACTATACATGTATATTTAAATGTCTGTTAACACAATAACTTTTGTAAAAATGGTCCGATCAAGTCTAAATTTGGTAGAGCTGTGTATTTCTACCTACATTTACTCAAATGAGTTCGTAATACCGATTTATCAGTCAATTGGATAGGGTAGTTTGAAGGGGTTTGTTCCCTAAAAATAGATTTTTTGTGTTTTTCATATATTATTTAAAACAGTTTTATCTTTTATCATTAGAATTAGCTATCAGTGTTTTGGGGCTCCAATGTTAGTCTTATGGAGGATAAGGTTTGACTTCTTAAGGTGTTTCAATTGGTTGAGATCCACCCATTTATGCTTAAAAATCATAGTTGATGTGTTTATCATGGTAAATAACCTGTATACTCTTTCCCAAATTAATCTTATGGTGAATAGGCAAATTATCTTATTTGTAAAAAAATATTGATGCAATTTGTCACATATTATTACTGGCATTTTGATTAGGAAAGTCGAAGAGTATGGGGTATTTCTTGGATAGAATCCAGGTCTCGCTTCTATATAACAACACTGACTGAATTTTGGTGTTATATTACTTACTTTTGTTCAAGCTGATAGGAGACTTATGAAATTAGCTTTTTACAGGCACCTAAAGCTTTATTGTCATTTACTAACTTATTTAGTATTCCTATATTTTCTACATTTTGTTTGCTCTTGGTAATAACTAACCATTGTCACACTCATATTGAACTGTTGACTAAGTATATATCTTGTACTTTTTTAATAGAATAGGATTGATAACACTACTAAGCCATTAAAAATGAAAATATGTAAATAAGATATTTTGTGCAGATGCAAGTTGCCTATCTGCTCGCATCCTAGTAAGCTCTGGTGGGGGAGGGAGTGAGAGGGAAGACAGCGAGCCAGAGGAGAGTTGTGGTAGTCCACGATTGCCTCGACGCAACCGCTCCAGACACCACCCTCAGCATCTCTATGCTGACACACTGCCAGAGGTTAGTCAGCGTGAGTACAAGGTGAACAATACAAGGAAACACAATAGAAGAAATTTTAGAATTTTAAAGGCATTGCAGAAAAATTTGTATTGATGTAAGATTAATTATAATGACTAATTTATTAATCTTAAAAGCTCATATATGTGCAGTCCTCTATTGAAGTGCAAAGGATTAAAAAAATAGTAGGTATGGAATTTAATTAATAAGCCCAATCCCCTGATGGCAAGATAATTAACATGAGTTTATAGAAGATTAAATATAGTGTAGGGGTCTGCGGTGTACCAAAAAAATCGGTACGGTACGGTTCCAGCCTTGTACCAAACCTCGGTACGGTACAAGAATTTTTTCGGTACAAGTTCGGTACGGTACAAATAAGTAAAAATTAATTCACTATCCAGTCTAGGTTGCCATCAAATATAACTGTGAAACAACTCCCGCCGAAAACATTGAATAAAACCCGATCGTTAAAGGCTTTATATTCTAAAAGTAATATAGAATGACAATACTGCCCAGATGCACGGCAAATGCTGAACGTAAGACTGACTCATAGCGTTTTGGTGAATGATCATTTAAAACAACCTCACCAGGACTTCAGGCAACCAGCCATCTCCCTGCCGGCTCTAAATTATTGTGCATTCCCGGCTTATTATTGTATCCACATGTAGCAGCTTACGCGATCAGGGAACCGTTCCTCCTTTTGACGCAACAAAATAGTCGTATGAGGCTCGTATTAGTCGTGTTTCAAATAGCGATGGGAATACTTGTGATTTTTCAATCACGATGAAAATCTTTTAAACTATGATTCATGATTCTTTAAATTGATTCGTTCTTTTTCCTCTGACAGCCTGTTGCCGATGTTAAATGACCAATACAGAACTGTAATTTGCCTTATTGATCTCGCTCTTTCGGGATTTCACTCAAATAAAATAAAAAATCATAATGTTAAGGATATAATTGAATAAAGGAAATAAATAACTTTTATTTTAACAATATGTTCTGTATTTCCTCATTAGTGGAATCCCTCAAATCCGAACTAATTGGTACTGAAGCCTGTTCTTCCAGGGAAATAAATACTACGCACTTATTTCGTCACTGTATTCGCGCGGTAACCGACGGGTTATACAGGCTGTGCGTGACTCAATAAGTTCATAAGGGCAGTGACCTAGGCGGGTCGAGCCTGTGCTAAAAATAAACCATTATCCCCCTACCCTTACTAACAGGGATGCGTATCGTGTCTGTCTACTGTCTGTGTCTAGTTTAGTGCGCGTTTACCTGCGGATAAATGCGTATCTATAACAACCGACATGGCTTGGAATTACGGTCGTGTGAAGATTTTCTTCATTTCAACAGTTAAAGCATTGATTTTATAATTACGAAGTATGTAAATTCAATGGTAATAGATAACAGACTTTAAGCGAAAACCCCTGACTTTGTTAAACCTTGAAAAATAAGTTTATGTGATTAAAGTTTTTTTATCTCTCAAGAATCATGTTCAGATTTAAGAGGTTCCACTGTAATATTAAAATACTAACCACTTTATACTAAAATAACTATTTTAGTCTAAAGAGCCCTTTGACATTTTATGAAAATGTTTCATTTAATTTGAACAATTATTGTGATTGGTTGAATTAAAAATAATAAACCAGGACAATATAAAACATAGGTCTTGGCTAGGGGGTATTGACTCAGTATATTTTCTGTATTTTTTGTTTTGCAATAAAATACATTATAGTTTTTTATTTTGTTTGTTCATCCTTAGTTTCATATAGACTTGAGAAGATTATTTCCTCTTATTAATTAGTTACAACATAAATTATAATGTTTAAATAATTATTAATATGTTTAATGTGATATGTTTTTTAACCCTTAAAGCGCTACTGAAAATCACACTCCCTGCTCATTTAGGTTGAAAAAATTAAAATTATATTTTCCCAATGTTCTTTTTGGATTTAGGTAGCTTGAATAAAGTATAAAACAGAAATATGCTTCATTTTTATTTATTGAACATTTTATCACTATTTTTCAGGTATCTGAAAAAGTTATTTTCGCCAAAAATTCTGAGCGCTTAAAATAAAACTTGTAGGCTTACATGAATGAAAAATTACTGATTCTAAACATGAAAACAGTGAGAAGAAACATGTCAATAAAGTAAAAAGATATTATGTACATTACCACTAAACATAGTTTTGCGTCGTATGATAAGCCTCAAAACAGTCATAAGTCCATTCACGAACTCATCAAATTCCGGATCGTCTGGATGAGCCTTGTTTCACTTTTTATTTTATTATTTAGATTCACCAACATTCACACTACATTATCTGTTTACTTCTCAAACACAACACAAATAATCACACGTCAATGGATGTCAACAAACAACGATTGGAACAGTGAATACAGCTGGTCGTAGTGGCGCGTTAATTTTCTCGTCAAAAGCAGTACGGGAGCGCTAGAATACAGGCCAAAGTTGCATAACATCTAAACTCAGTCACTAGAAATTCCATCAAAGCCGCCATATTGGTTTTGTGAGTTCATAGAGGTTAAAGCATCATTACCATGCACTCTATTGGTTGTTTTGCGAACTACAGCGCAGTAAATGTGACGAAATGGCTGAAAGTGAAAAAAACTCGGTTTCCGCGCCGTGGGACCCTACTGTGCCGCGAGAAAACTCGTCAGCCGTCCGGTAAGGGTTAAAGAATGGATTTAAAAAAATCATATTACAGTTTCAAGATTAGTGCAGTAAAATATTTCTTCTGACATCATATATATATTTTTTAACTCCTTTCTCTATGTTTTCACTAATTAAGTTCTGGAAAATACTTATGAATAAAAGGATGAGATCAGTAAATGTTACTAGCGGCATTATTCTCTTGTACTGTACCGTACCGAACCGTACCGAATTTGTACCGAGAACCGAGGTACAACAATTTGTACCGTACCGTACCGACCTCATAATTTCCTGTACCGCAGACCCCTAATATAGTGTACGGTTTTCTAAAAGTTAAATTCATTGGAATTAGAAAAACCTGCTAACATAAACATTACGAAACATGTTATTGAAATCGATCAAATGTCAAATGTATGGTTTACCTTTGTGTCACTTTATCTTAAGGATTTTTTTTAAGACAAGACTTTTAAGACTTTTTTTAAGAAAAACTCTGTCAATTCAGAGTCTATATGTTTCAAGTCTGCAGTAAAGTAACTTTACAAACTTGATACCAAGCTAAACTTCAGAGAGAAAATTAAGTTTGCAACAGACAAGGCAGTAAAGACAACTAGGGTGCTTCTTTGACTCATGGTAAATGTTGGAAGTCCATCTGCAGAGAAATGAAAAACTCCTTCTCTCATGTCATGTAGGCGACCCGGGTGGCCAGCGAGGCCTCAATGCTCCAGTGGCAAGAAAGGTGGCAAAATGAGTCTAGAGAGCTGGATGCTAATTACATGATTTGTAGAGAACGTTCTCTAGAGAAAAAAGCTTTAAGATTCAGGATCTTCCCTCAGGTGGTTAAGTAGAAGTAGTAGCTCTCTGAGCTTTTAATACAAGGCTCCACTTTGAAGTCATGTCTTATTAAGTCACATAGCTCATAGCCTGAGGTGGAGAGTTTTAGTGGGTGCGAGTCCCACTCAACGGAGAATGGTCCCGTTTACCTCTGTGATGGTGTATGATTAGCATTTCCCTTAAAAAAAGTACAGTAGACTCCCAATCATCTTCAGTAATGGGTGGCTGAGCAATCATGTATAATCGAAATCAAGGATAAAGATAACCTAACCTGAAAATACTCTGGCCAGTTGCTAACTGGCTTGTTTTGAAAATCATTTTTTATGTAAACAATCCAGACACCTTGAGTCACCTAATACACCAGACAATTTAATGAATTAACCAAGTGGCGGAGCTTTTGAACTTAATTTGTATTTTGTATTTTTTTACTTTGTCTTTGCAACTCTTTTGACAGTGAACTTCACAAGGTCAACAATTCTCCTGCTTATGGGTTTATTCTTCTTATGGGGTTAATGCATTTGCCCGCAGATGGTAGCACCGTGACGGTAATTGTTGACTACGCTAGTGCTGTAAAGAGACGCTGCAGCGCCTTTACCACTAAGAGCGTTAAGAATTTTCAATACTGGAAAGCTGGGTTACTTTGGCCACTGTTTGGTAAAAACATGTTATTCTTATAAAAAACCTGTGTAAATGATTAAGAAATCCATGCTTAAGATCAATGATTATCAATAAAATAACCTTAGTGATATTTATAAAGGTGCTTTTTTTAGTTTTATTTTAACTTTTTAAGTGAAGACTTCACACCAAATTTTTTACTCAACAGAACAATTGAATTTTCAGGACTCTCGATTAGCCGAGGTGACCTCAAACATTTGGGGGACAAAGTTCCGCATCCATGGGGTGTCTCAGGGCCTTGCTACCAACCTAGGACAAGTAACATACAAAACTTCACTGCTGCACCTTCAGCCCCGCCAGATGACACTACAGATGGCGGGAGAGGGTCCACCTGACCCTACACCTCCTGCCACAAGTCTGTCAGAAGATGAGGAGGAGGGGGGAGAGGCTCATGGTGCTCCGATTGCACCCCTCACTCGTACACGATGTCACAGAAACAAAAACCCTCGGAATGGTGCAGAGTGTTTTATGACTAGAAGTTCATTTCGGGATTGTGAATGTGGGGAGGGTGATGACAGTGGTATGGCAGTGGTAGGGGACAAGAGCCGAGGCCGCGGTGTAGTGCGTAGTTGTAGCGTCGGGTATTTGGACCTTGTGGAATCTGGTGCTAGTAACAACAGGTATGTATGAAAAGATTATTATCAATCACTGTTTAACCCTAGAACTGGCAAAGTCGTAATTCACGACGCATTTACATATTCAATAAGATGTGGTAGGTGGAGACATCTGTCGTAAGTTTAGTGAACTTGTTAGACACTAGCGCCTACGTGACCGTGTTGCCCTCTGGGGTAGAACAACCGAACCTGCTCTCGTAGTGCACTAGACTGCCACCAGGCAGTTCTATAACCCAATAAGCGTTTTCTACTCCTATGCACTGAGTGGCTGAACCGGCTAACACGCTACGCTGACAAGCGTGATGTTCTAGCCATTCGGAAGTGCTAGGGTTTGAATCCCAACCATGAGCAATCCCAATTTGGCTTGCAAATGTGTGGTATAGAGGTGTGGGGGGCCCACCTTAAATAAACAGTGGCCGGCTTGGGTGGAAGTTGACGGCATTTGTAGGCTTAATTGGGATTGCAGTGGACACCTGTTTTTGCTTTTGTGGTTAGTGGTTATACGGGGTGGCATGTTTTATGCTTTTTTTGTTTAAGCTTTGATATTTCAAGAAGATATCAGTAATTATTTTTATGTTACAGTCAAGAGTAAAATGCTTGCAACTTCTAGGGTTAAGGAAGCCTTTCTTACTATACGAATTGAGTATTTTTATAAAAATACAAACAGTGGAACTGAAGTAATAAGTTGTTTTTAAAATGTTGCTATAAACTTTAAATTTGACCTTATCGTGCACTGAAAGGCTAGCACTATATTCTAGCTTTTCCGATGAAATTAGATTTTTAACTATTTTTCATTGCCATATTAATTAATTTATTGGAATTAAGAAGTGTTCACATGATAAATTCAGAACATTCAATAAATTATAAAGCTGTAATGAGCTCAATAGTTTAATGAGAAATGGTTAACAATATTGAGAAAGTAAGCCTTAAAGCCAGAAATATTTTATCTTTTGGGGTTTGGTAATGGGATTTTAACCCTTTAGCCTAGTTATTATTATAAATAACTTTTTAACAGAGATTTATTTTTACGTCCAGTTTTCAATTTTCTGTTCATAAATAATTTGGCTACAAAAATTTATAAATTTGATAGAAACAGGAAGCAGGTGACAGTACGATTGTATCACGGTACAATTGTTGCTACGGAATAGTTCTGTGTGTTTACGTGTGGCTCGGATCAAGCCGGTATGGAACAGTTCCGTATCTAGGGCAATGGGTTAACTTGTGATTTTTTTCAATTGTTGGCTGGATTGGGCTAAAGCTCTAGATTATCTACTTTTGTGTATTCACAAATAGATTAATTCAAGATCTTCTAGACTCAGGTTTACCATAGTTTGTAGTATATTAGTATCTGAACAACTTACGTTTAAAACAATAAACATTTTACTGTTGCAAGTTGGAGATTGATTACAAACCTAATGTGCCATACTTCTGGGTCCATGCATTCTGGGTTGAACTGCTCACATTTGAACCTCATGTTGTCTTGCGACACTTGCTCTTCAACTACATCCACTTGGCGTCTCCAAGGCATTTTATCTTTAAATATTCGTCGCCAGTTTTGTGTACTCACAAATAGATTAATTCAAGAAACTTTTTATTACTGAAATCTCAGTGTTTACAAAACAAAACAACTAAAACTATCAGCTGATCTTAAAATGACATTCAACAGTAAACCGACACACATCACCTACCTTTTGGAATGGCGCCCTACTTGGGTAGGCATTTAAAGCCAAGTATGAATAAGAAATGAGTGTAAGATGATTATGGCACGATCTTGTGGTCTTGATTCTGAGTAAGGCTGACATGTTCCTTAGACAGGACTGCTAATTAATAGTCTAACAGCCCATTGCATCTAAGGGACCTACAGTTTAATGTGAAATTAGAACTACTTTTGCCCCTGAATTACGACTGGTAATCCACAAATTATGAACATGGTCTTTGCGGATTAATACAGCATTCAATGGTGCAGACATTAATCCACACTAGGCAATATCACATCCACCCTCCATTTTTCACAAATATCTACTTTTTGTTACCTCAAAGTAGCTGAATTACAAGACACTCCACCGTCCCAGACCCTAAGACGTTAAGTAAGAATACCCAACTTACTTTGTTAACTTACTTATTTTTAACTTTATTTACTGAAGTAGAATAGAATGGTGAGTATGTTTTCATCGTGACTGGAATTTTCAGATAGATTGTATCAGTTTGATTAAGTTTCTATGGGATGCCCTTATTATTGTTTCTTTTAATAAATTTTTACTTTATACTTAATTTCTTTTACTCAGTATGTAATAATGATAATAATAATTACACTCTTGGTTTTGGTTTTACAATATAATATTTATTGAGAAAGACAAATGACCCTAGCCTAATGAAACAAGATGGCGACAATGTCTTTATTACAAAAATGTTAAATAGCAAGGAATATTTTAATATAGTCTTTAGATTAATGTAATTTTTAATAACATGGATTCTTATCTCAGGATCAGGGAAATCGTACTGGCTTGAATAAGGTTAAGGAAACAGGCAAGTCATTACGGCCAGCTATTTTCAGTTTCCAAAACATTTTTTGTTTACATCTATCGACTTGTGATAGTTTGTTTTGTGTTTTAGGAGTTACTATTTTGTGAATGTAAATGATTGAAAATGGCTTATCCATTTTTGAAAATTGAAATTGAATTTTGGAAAAAAAAACACTTTTAGATACCCAACCTAAAAAAAACACATTTCTGTTTTCTACTTTATTCAAGCTAGCTAAATTCAAAAAGAACATAAGGAAATAATATTTTGATTTTTCAACCGAAATGAGCAGGGAGTATGATTTTCAGTAGCATGGTAAGGGTTAATATATGATAATAATAACTGATTGAGATCTTGAATTTAGGCCTTGGATAATTAGTAATTTGGATTTGGATTAGTAATTTGGATAATTGGCCTTTAGTCTTTATGTAAAAATCTAGATGGAGGATTTTACCTCACTGTAGTCACTTCTTCAGTTCACATACTTATATGGATCTTGTAATAAAATAAAAAAGGGGAATAAAAATTGAGGTTAAACTCATAACTGCAACTGATCTGTACAACTCGCCATCATTCACATGCCAATGCTACATGACACATTACACACTTGAGGATTGAGGTTGAATCCTCCACAAATATTGACTAAACATCACACTTAGTTCTCGGACACTGAACATTGACTGTTGTAACAATTAAAACACTGGAACAGGTTAGGATCTGGTTGCTATAAATTTCTGGCTTAGGTCCAAATTCTGAGATAGTCCCATGACGAGATACAGAATTGGACCTTTTGCCTGCATGGCCCAGGCCCAGTTGACAACCCTGCTTTCCAGCCTATCAACCGCAAAGTTAACATTTGGAAAAGCCTTATTAACAAAGTTTAGGACGTCTTCGGTCATTGTACCCGTGGTAAGTCTGTCCAAATGGAACCATGCCCTCTTTGCTCCGTAGATTACTAAAGAGTAACTTTTAATATTGTCAAATAGAATTGGGTTTCTATTTAGCCTGTGACGTTTGCATGCTTCCTTAGGTTTAAAACCGCCATTAGGCCTAGATTTTCCTTCAGTCCTAAGGTGATCCTGGTCCATAGCTTGTACAGAATTTGTATAACTATTGTATAACTATTCACTGAGTACCCGTTCAAACTTCAAATCAAAATGAATGGTTTCACAATAGTTCAATCTGGTGTCAGTTCAAATGTTTTCCTTCTAATACTACCAGTGATAACATTTTTTCAGGCAGGACGGTTGCTATTATCCCAAACGGTGTGCAAGATAACTTGTATTACCAATGATACTTGTAGTATTTCATGTAACCATTCATTATTTAATATCGAGTTTGTTAAAATACTATAATATTATTCCTTATATCTTTAGATAATTAATTCATATATTATTTGTGTTCAAAATAACCATATAATAACCCTTCCTCAGAAAACCATTATTATTATATAATAATATCTCCGTAATTAATCCCTACCGAAATATTCTTCATTCAAGAAATTACTAAAAATCATATTTAGCCTATCCATAAATTAAATTAATATCAATCATCACATATACTATAATTCGAGTAAGGTTTGTATATATATATATACAGGGTGTTCATTAAAGTCGGGGACAAACTTCGAGGAGTGATAGTACTCATCAAAATAAACATAAAATCACCTATAACTATTTGTCGAAAAATCCTTTGTTTAGCCGTTAACCGCCATTTTGTATTTTTTACAAAAAAACTATATATATATCAAGAAATATTTAAGATACAGAAACCAAACTTTGCACACATATTTATTGGTTAAAGAGAAAAATATTTACAAAGTATCATTTAATTTTCTTTTATATTTTCAAAATGGCGGTGGTTAAAAATATTTTAACTAAAATAAAAAAAAACCATTAACTTTATAAAATTTGTACAAGATACAAAAAAGATTGGAATTTTAATTTCAAATCAAACGGTACTTTGGTGAACGAAATCCGTCCACGGATAACTGAGAAATGCACTTTTAATGTTAGAATACAGGGCCCACTCGCCACCGCAGCGCGGCCGTAGTAAAGAAGCCGCGTTGTGCCTGCTGAACTCCGCTTCTTAGCCACGGCCGCACCGCGGGTGGTCCAAAATCCGTTGGGTGGGATGAGATTCCCATTGATATATTAAAAAAAGTTTCTGACACTTCCTTTATGTTTAATAATAAATAAGTGTTTTGAAGAAGGGACTTTTCCAAATCAATTAAAATGGGCTGAACCTGTATTTAAAAAAGGTTCAATGATAACTACCGACCTATATCTGTTTTAACATCTATTTTCTAAAGTTTTTGAAAAAAAATGCTTATTGTCAGATATAAACTTTTTTTGATAATAATAAATTATTTGTGAAACAACAGTTTGGTTTCAGATTTGATATGAGCACTATATCAGCTGTCTGTGATCTCATAGATCGGGTATCGAGTGGCATGGATGAATCGCAGAGTACAGCTGCTGTGTTCTGTGATCTATCCAAAGACTTTGATTCTGTGAATTTCGATGTTCTCTAGGCAAACTACAACTTTTGAAGATAATTACAACAATGAAATTTTATCTTTTGTTGACCAAACAAAATTTTTGGGTATATTCATCGATCAAAATTTAACTTAGAAACCTCAAATTGATGCAGTTGTCAAAACATTTAATACCGCATGCTTTCAAATGTATGTCTTGAGAAATATTATTGACTTAAAAACTAAGATTATGGTATATTATGCAATGTTTTTTTCTATTATGCAGTATGGCATTGAACTGTGGGGCTCAAATTCTTATGCCAGTAAAGTTTTAAGATTCAAAAAAAATATCTAAGATATATTTTAGCTCATGTTACAAAAAGGACCTCATGCAAACCACTTTTTAAGAAATATGAAATTTTAACCATGCCCTCTCTAATATATTCAAAATTCTAGTATATTTAAAGTGTAACTACCAGTCTTATATCGAAAATCAATTTATACATAAATATCAAACAAGTTTCAAAAATAACTTTCAGTACCCAAGAGGACTCCATTTTATATAAGTCTTCGGCTTTATAATAGTCTGCCTGCTAATATAAAAGAAGTTGATACAATATCTAAATTTAAAAATTATCTAAAAAAAATATCTTATATATTACAAATAATAAAATGTTATATATCATTAGAAATACAATGACATTATGTTTTGTGTACATTATTGTTTAAAATTATTATTTTGAAATACTTGACTGTGGTTTTCCAAAATAGAACACTTATCCGAAATTGTTACGAAAGAAATCAGTACCTACATAGGTCTGTGTTTATTTTGTGTTGTTCTTATTGTATATATTACTATGTATAAAGTAATGTTGTATATATTCACTGCTGAATTCACCAGTAAATTCAGAAGTGAATTGCGACGAACAATTCAACTTAAAAAAGTAATCCCAGTATGTTTTAACTCCTTCAACTTCTCTGACGCAAAACAGCACTTTTTTATCAAATGAAATTAGACACATTGAAACAGCGTTTATTTATTTCCCTCATTTAGGATTTTTGGATACATTGACATTGGACACTATGAAATATTGTTTTTTTTAACTTATTTAATAAAATGTATTTCGAATTTTATTGTGTCCAATTTCATTTGATCCAAAAGTAGACTCTGTTCCAAAACACCACTATTACTTACTACTGACCTGACTCTACTTTTGGTTCAAATGAAATTGGACTCCATGAAACGTTTCCGTTATTATCATCATTGCATATTAAATAAATTAAATAAAAAGTAAAAATTTTTATTAAAGATAGGCTATATAAAGATTAAAATTTATACTGATACAAAAGAGAATGTAAACAAATTCTCTTGTGTATCAGTATAAATTTTAATCTTGTGTTTACTTTTTGCAGGTCTTGATATAGTTTAGGGGAATTTTATGTATATGCATTGTATTATCCATTGGTAAAAATAACAGGAAAACGAGTAAATATGTTTTATGTTTTCATAATTATCGAGTCTGCACCATTTATCAAATTACTGAAAATACAATATGCAATAGGTACCTTATTTAAAAAAAGCTTAATAGTCTTGTATTTTTTGTCCTATAGCTAATTTTTTAGCAAGAACTGATATATAGTACTTTTGCTGATTGAATAAATAAGTTTGACATGGTGTTGGTAGGCTGGTTCTAGTGAGGCAATCACGGCCACCACGCCTGAGTCATTGTGGGAAAAGCCGTAGCCTTGACTCGTCAGACATGCGGTTGGGTTTGGCGGAAATGAGCAAACCAGCCATTGTCTGCCACCAGCCTCGCAGTCAGCCAGCCAGCCCCGCACTTTCCAAGAAGAAGACTACCAACAACATCACATCCTCACCCATCAGGTACACCAAGCCACGTCTACAATATAGATATTAAATCATAATTTATTTTAAGGAATTCTTCTTTGAATCTTATAAATTATTAAATACCAATTTAAAAGAAGACTATTAATTTTGTTTCAATAGTTTATCACATAATACTTCACTTATTAGTACAGTAGAACCTCGATTAACCATCACCCTCGGGACCGAGACCATGACGGTTAACCAAATAGACGGATAACAGAAATAATAATAGCGCCAATACAACTTAGCTCCTAGTGTTTGGCGTTGCATCGCAATTCACTGCCTTGCATGTTATAACAGTGCCATTGTAAGTCGTAATTATTTTTCATGATTGCTGCGCAGTATTTAATGTGAATTTATTTTAAATGAGAAAAAACAAAACTGTGCCAGTTCAAGTGAAAAATACTTTATTAAAATATTTTATTAAGAAAAAAATGAAATATCAACTATACACGTACATATTTTTACTCTCAAAACTTACTTTATCGGTAGGCCTATTTAGTTTTTAAAATAATCCATCATTTTCTTTTGTTTCTTTCCCCGTCGAGCTTTTCGGGCGGTCATGTTTCTAATTTTTCTTAGAAGAAGCACCAGCGTTTAATAATTTATTGTTTATTGTCGAGTCCCAAAACTACACGTTTCCGTTTCTCAGCCATAACAGAAAAACGTTACACACTACGTATAAACAGCACTGTCAACAATATACGGTAAAGCACGTAAAACACTATTAGGCATTGCACTCGAAATCGGCAATAACATCCGTTCACTGTAGCCACGCACCATTCTGAACTAAAGTAAAACAGTAGCAGTGGAATGCAGAGGACAGTGTAAGGGATTAATCAGCCTGGGTCACTAACTACCCTTGCCGCCAATGATTCACGCACATTGCAGGTGTGCAGTACAGTCGTCACTACTCATCATAGAGCCTCAACAGACGATCTGGCTCAGCGCTGACGCGGAAACATATTTTTTTGCACTAGCGGGATTGTGGTTAATAGAGACTGACGGTTAAAAGGGTGACGGTTAATCGAGGTTCTACTGTAGTTTTTTTGTAAAACAAAATCACATCAAATGAAATTATTAGTTAATTATAATTAATTCTGTGTTGTATTTTCTTTAATGATCTTATTTAAATATTTCTTTCACAGTAATATGTTTTGAGAGGTTAACCAGGTGCTTGTAGACATAGAGGGTTTACTTATCAACAAATCATCAACAATACTCAGTGTTAATGGGGCAAAGAATAAACTTACTGCAAGGTAAAATAGGTTACTATAGAGCTCATCATTCAATTTTCTTTGTGACATTACTTATGGTCAAGAAAATGCATTGTTATAAATATAATTTTTGCCCTGGTTCTCAATATTATAGAAAGCGTTTGCTTAATTCTCCATTGCTGAGTCGCCGCCTTCGTAGAAGACCTGACAATGATTATCAGGATCTTGAAAGTTTCCAGAAAGCTCAGTTGAGGAATAAAGTAAGTATCATACTAATTCTTTAGCCTCATTTTCTCTATGTACATATTAATTCAATTATATATAATTGATTTGTTGAAACATAATTGTGTTCTAATGCCTGAATGTCTGAGAGAAACACGAATTAAAAGCCAAAATATTAAAATGCTAGAGTAAATAATAAAAATAATACTAAACCTCCTGCAGTTTATTGTCGCAATTGGGACACATAAGTGCATAACATTGTGTATATTCTTTTCCTTATTAAATTTATAACAAAATGGATACTTTTGATTAATGATTCAGTGTTGTTTACCTTAATTTGTGAGAGAGAAAACTTCAAAAATGTTTACGTTATTTTACTTTTTATTTGTGTTTACAAGAGGATACAACAGCAAACTATAAAAGTTAGTGGAAACTAAATATAAAGTACTCATAGGAAAATTAATTAAGAATAAAATGATATGTTATATGCTACCATTTTCATGGTAATTATATTTGTTAAGATTTTTTTACAGAAACTGTACAAAAACCGTTGAACCTTCAGGGGTAAAATAGTGAACTGCTGGAGGGTTAAGGATTACTGCAAACATTTATCTGTTGAATGATTTTAGGTAGTCATATGTTAAGTAGATGAATAACAAGACACTATCAATGCTGGCTGTGTAAATTTCTCTTCCAAACATATCTAAGTCGTGAACTAAGTAACCCAAGATAATTCACTCTGAAATGTAACAGACTTCAATCTGAGCCTTTCCTTGATCACCAAGAATATATTTGCTCTATGGGATCGTTATCATTGTGATGCACATTTTATTGAATGATACTTTTATATTTTGCAGATTACAATATGTTTCGAAAAGTATAATTTAAAAAAATAATGAAAAGTGTCATGTTTTGTTAAAATGGAGGTTTGAAAAAGGACTTCTGTCGCCATTCCCTACCATTACAGTTATATCAATATGTTATTATTAGTTAAATTTCAGCTCATTTGCTAGTTGTTCTTTTTTTAGCAGTCACAATTGAAAATTAAAGACAATAAATTAAGGACAACTGTTATATATAGGAAAAGAATAAGTAAAGAAATCCAGGTTATATTATGCAGTTACATGTAATTTGACGCAAAGTCTATAAGATTATGTAAATATTATGTCTAGCTTAAAATAGAGCTGCAAAACAAAGAATTTGTAATATTATTTTTGCGAGGAGAGAAAATTATGAAACCTTTATATTAGAAATTCAAAGATATTTGAAATAATTATGAAAGAAATATAAACTAGCTGTTTTCTGAGGTCTATTGCAACTGGGGGGGGGGTGTTCATTTGTACCCAATTCATTTGTTCTTTTGTACTTTGAATAAGTTTGTAGTATTTTATGAACTACCTGGAGGTAAATGATTTGTTTGTGTTAATATCTAGATTGAGGTGACGTCAAGGCGGAGGGAGTTTGTGATGCATAACAAGGCCCCTATGTGGAATGAGAACAGCCAGGTATACCAGCTGGACTTTGGCGGTAGAGTCACACAGGAGTCCGCCAAGAACTTTCAAGTTGAATTTAGGGGAAAACAGGTACGGTCAATGTTGAGATATAACATTTTAAACACATTTATATTTGTATTAATTAAAATACATTATAAATCTGACTCTCCAAATTAATTGGGACAGGGATGACTTGTTTAATAAAGAATAAGAATGATTGAATAGATATACATTAGGTAAAAACAAATTTTAATATTGTATGGTAAACATGATATGTAGTACATGTTTTATTGTAATAGAAATATCAAAAACACCAATGTGCTATATCAACGTCTTATCGCCTTTGCTTTGCATCGCTGCATCGTCATGTTATATCGCACACTTCCTTGCATTTCGGCCCGATTATACTACACAAAGAGAAGGAACCAGTGTCCCAAGGCATATCAGTTAGTCATCCAGTTCCTTGCATACCTCCTGATTGGAGTCTCAGTCCATCCATCCAGTCTTGTAAGCCTGGTAAACTATAAGTGTCTGCCCTTCTCTATGGTCAAGCCCGATGCAATCTTACAGCAGGTTATCCGCAGCCACTTCAGACTGCCTGCGTTTTCTACAAGCCTAGTATCCGGTGTAGATTCCGAGATTTCCATGTCGAATGTCGTATGATGAGACCTACAATGAGTCTGACTTACATAAGGAACATACCTAAGGACCGTAGAAGGTATTCTGCTATATTCAAAAAGAGAGAGCAGAAGGACCATCTTCAGCAGGGATTCTTCACTGGCCCACACCATGATTTCGTGGTTTGCATTTGCCATGTCTGCCTAAAAGTGCTCCCATTGCTTGATTCTAATAATCAGAATTTGGATTTAAAATGTATGGATATTGAATTTTTTTGTTGGATTGGATAACTTAAGTTCGGATTGGATCCAGATTGGATATAAGATCTTATCGTATAATTTTCAAATTCGGATACTTGTAAAATTGGCAGAATAAAATATTTTTTATATTATATAATTTATAAAAATATGCTACCTTCAGCATAAGACTACTAGAATAAATTGGAAATTCAATTTTAAAAGTATGTTATACAATCAATAAATTGGAGATGAACCATACATCCACAAAATATTATATCAATTAAAATCTTATAATGTCCTATAATTAACTACACATCTCCAATCAGATAACAGATGCCATCGGCAATAAGTTTTCTAGCTATCCTATACAAATTATAACAATACTTAAATTATGGTCCAGGTCTTGGAAGGTCTTATGATAGTCTGGTTATTGTAACTTGATTATTTGATAACCGGCTATTTTTTCAAACTTTTGAAGCATAAAAGCACCGATCAATCTGAAAATTTTGAAAAGTGAAAATTAAAAAATGAAAATTAAAACAAGTAGAAAATGATAGATAAGTGAATAAATGATAGTGAACAATAGATAAGAAAATATAAAATTTTTGTTTTTTTTACATCCCTTTATTTTTGTATGGTAGAGTCCTCTTTAACCAAGTTAATGTGTTCACATCATTGGTTAGCCGAAAACTCGGTTAACACAGAACAACCAATAAGAATAAAAATTATCAAATAAAAATGGTACGAGTATCTTTATGTTGTTTAGTACAAAAAAATGTTTTATTTGCATTTTTATACTTAATATAAATAAATTTAAATTTTATCCTTTACTATTAAAACCAGCTCAAAAGATACACAATTTAGTATTTTAAACTTTTTCTTTATCTCCAATGGTTACCGAGATATTAAAAATCACTATCTGTATGCTCTTAGGTCTCGACCGCATCGTAAACCCTCTTTGTGATGTTGCCAAACATAAAAAAATAGCAGCCAAATTGATCTTATCCTCCATAAGATCAACTTTGGAGCCCAAAAATGCAACATTCTGTGTTTAGATTTTTTAATATCTCAGTAACCATTGCAAAAAGAGGAAAGCTTTAACGCTAGAAGTGGCAAGCTTTTTACCTTTAACTGTATCATAAACATAATTTATTATATCTTCTTAAAATATTAATTATAAACTAGAGGTGTGCGGGTAGTAAATTTTTTTTTTCGGATCGGAAAGCTCAAGTTCAGATCGGATCCGGATCGGATGGTTTGGGTTGGGTTTGGATCGGATTCGGATAATTGCAATAACAAAGTGGAATCACACTTATCTTAGAATAAATTAGGAAAAAATCAGTAAAACTTTATCAAAATTATTAAATGGTACATAAAAATCATAAATTCTTCATAGGATTAACAACAAAACTAAAATTTTTACTTCACTGCATTTAATAGTACCAGTAACAAATTTTAATATGGCGTAATTCACAAATTAAATCAACAGAAACCTTTTAATTAAATAAAAAAAAAATAAATTACATAAACTTTCTACTAATTCATCAATTCATTCTACTAATCATCAACTAATTCTCAATTATATTTCATGATTCAACTATTTTATTTATTACAATGATAAAAACAAATCACCATTAACAAAGAACCAAGATTTGACAGACGACGTTGGCTCGATGCCAACGGCTAGAGGTGGGTCGAGGTAACTGGAACTGTCTCGTTGGAACTGCCCCATACGTCTAACTTTGAAAGTACCAGTTCCAAGTGTTGGAACTCCCAGTTCCACTCCCAATATTAGGAAACGGTACCAGCGAATCTAGCGAATGTGTAGCTGTTTTACATAGCTTCGCCTTATGGTTGCAATAACAATAGACTTCCGGAAAAACTTTCCGGTTCCATCCTGCAAATATGACTGCGGATAGATTGCTGTTTATTTTTATTAATGCCAGTGTTGAAACATAGTGTGCAGAGTAAACAGTGCAGCATTTTAGATTTAATATTTGTGAAGTATAGTGGTTTTCAAAAATGTACTAAATAATTTATAGCTTTTTTAAATTATCTAACTTGACAGTTTTAGATCCGGTACCTAATTTAGTGCCGTTTAGACAATTATTTTCATTAAAATATTCCAGTAACATGTAGAATTTATTTTTCAGTAGTTTAGGAATTAGTTATTTTATTTTAGTGCACAGTTTTAAGAATGTCTTGTTCCACTACTCCATTAATCAACTAAGAATAATATATAACATAGAACAATAATTAATTTGTTTTATTTTATTTCATATTATCTAAACTAAACTAAGGTATGTGTAACTGTCTTGTATACAATTCTGATGTAATATATCACCGCATTAGTATCCAAGCAATGGGTGAGCTGAAACAGTGCCAGCGCAGCGTGCTGCCTGGAGCTCTTGGGCGAAGTAGTAGCGCAGCGACCTGTGGAACTGTTTGGAACTGGAACTGCCTCGTGGAACTGTCTCACATGCGGTATCGTCCCGTCGCAGCTGGTTTCAGCATTGGTACTGTTTGGCACACCTCTACCAACGGCTATCTGCATATCGGCAGGGATATGCGATATTTCTGTACCGGTGACAAAGTCACCGATATGGTTCTGTCACTGATGTATCGGTGACAAGGAACTAGAAAAAGCAGTGACAGCGCAGCTGATATCAAACAAAGGCCTGTGCGCAGGTGCAGAGTTGGAATATCGGGCAGATAAAATACCCCGATCTGCTGTGTAACAGTATTGAAACCCGTGAAATTATGGTACCTCGTCGTAATCTAGTTAGTTATTCATCTTAAAATTATCTAAAAATGTAAAACTAATAACGGGTAAATTCGTTTAACAAAGAGAAAATGTAGAATGAAAACAAGTGGAAAGTTTGTTGGTTATGTGAACACCGAACGACGAAATGAAATAGGCCAAATGTAAATTTGGCAACACTTTATCGTATTGCTCAAACCCGGAGTACTTAAGAATGTGATAACGAAACATTTGATCGTCTACGTAGACGATGAAAATGAAGTACAGTAGTATTATTTTTACCGGAAATATCGTTGCAAAACGAGCTATTATGATGGTTTTTTACCAATAACATTAAATCAACAATTCAAGTTTTTTCCGCAATCTGATACTCGGTGCAACTATCAATGATGCTATGCTTTATATTTCAAAATGCATTATCGTGTTGAATTTACGGTTACTTAAATGCGTAGTTGAAGAATCGAATAATCATACCGCATCCTTGAACCGCCCAATGAGGTTCTTACATTAAGATTGGGTATGAATGGCATAACTTCGTCATCTGCTTTAACATTTTCGTTCGATCAAATGTTCTGTATTGCTGACTTTACAAACGTAAAGTTTTGCTTTCAGTTTTAATGCTCATTTTATACGGTCTACCCGAAAGTTCGGATATTTATTGGACTTTATCGGATACTTGTTTTCGAATCGGAGCTGGATATCCTATCCAATCCGACTTTTTGGATATCCACACACCTCTAGTATAAACAAAAAAAACACAAAACATGCCCTCCCCTTATAACCACTAACCACATAAACAAAACAGGTGTCCGCTGTGATCCCAATTAAGCCTACAAATTCCACCCAAGCTGTCCACCGTATATTTAAGGTGGGCCCTCCTCTCCACTGATACCACATACTCAAACCCTAACACTTCCGAATGGCTAGAACATTGCACTTGTCAGTGTAATGCTCTACCACCGTGTCCAGTCATAGAAAGCACTTACTTTGCTTTAAGACATGCTCTAGTGTCAGTTTAGTGAACTGAGCAGGTTCGATTGCATGCCCCCAGAGGGCAACACATGAAGGCGATGGTAACAAGTTCACTAAATTGACGTCAGATGCCTCCACCAATGGAATCTGTACTTCTTATTGAATCTGTAAATGTGTCTTGAATTACGACTACTGGTTATAGGATTAAAGTACTAAATTGATTAGTTTTTGAGCTTATTCTAATAATTATAAAAGATTAAAATTTTTTTGAAGTATAACATGAAAAATGCTAAAAACCTATTTTTGGAATACAAAACCCCCCAAACGGTCCTAATGACTGCTATATTCGAATTACTAATTTGTCTGAGATAGTAATCCAAAAATGTTAATCTTTGTGTAGGAATACACATTTTTACAAAAATTGGTCTTGATCGGACCATTTTTACGAGAGTTATCATTTTAGCAGTTATGTACATACATATATATATATAAAAGTCACATTTTTAGCGACTTTTGTTTTGTTCTCTAGGCACGAAAAAGTAACATAGTCCCAGGCTTAAGTCTTGCCATGAGACCTACGGTTCCAAGGAGCTTCTTCCCTATAGAAAATTCTCAAAATAGAGGAATTGTACAGCTTTTTATAACAAGATACAGTTTAAACCTTGATATTTATAAGGAGAGGGGATAAAAATCAGGAAAAATAGTCAAAAAGGTGACACACACAAAGTTGCCCGCCGCACCAAAAAGTAATGTGTTTAAAGGTTAATTGGTTTGACCTGGACCTGTGTTTTACTCCATTCACATATCATATAAGAATTACAAGTGTTCACTGTTTATACAATTTTATCTTTTTTTTACTCTTTTACTGAAGTTATTTATGAATATTAGAAGTATTTTTTTACTGGGCACATTCTTTAACTTAAATAATTATGTTGACAGGTGATGCAGTTTGGGAGAATAGATGGCAACGCCTACACTCTGGACTTCCAGTATCCGTTTTCAGCAGTACAGGCGTTTGCAGTTGCGCTAGCAAACGTTACACAACGACTCAAGTAGAGTAGATAATCGTTGTCGGATTGTTCGCTCATTTATTTAATAGTTTTTAAGTCATAGATTAGAGTAAGAGATAGCTGAAACTCGGTACGAAAAAGAATAATCTTTTTTTCTACTTTTGAGCATAAAGTATAGTACATTAAGTATTTTTTTTAACCATTGAGATATTTTAAGGTTGTTATAAAAAAACTGTGAGTGTCATGTTGTTTGAATAAATGGACAGCTCTTTGCTGTCATTTAGTTACTTAAACTACTTTCTTGTGCAATGAAATCTAGTCAATACGTCACATATCCATCCATAAAACGAGGTGGCATAAGTGTAACGGTTCGGAGATGCAGTATTTTGATCTTACTGACTTGTGACTCCTATATATCTTCGTATTTAAAAAATAGATCTTTGAAATGGATCGATCATCTTATGAAATAAATTCACCCTACCAGTAATCAAGTTAAACATTTTTAACATCATCCTTCATTTTACATTGAATGATTATATTCTTTTATGCTGACTTACTCAGTGTCCTCTAAAGATTATGATCACTTAATAAGTAACGAGACATTTATTTATTATTGCTAAAAAATGACTCAACTTATCCATATTAAACTTTTAAAGCATAAATTTGGCAACCTTTTAAAGATATATGTTTAGTTATTCAATAATATATTATAAATATAACATTAAATATGTGTTCAGTTAATGAAGTCCACTGGGAAATTGTACCGTGGAAGAAAAATCCAATTTAAAAAACTTTCTGACAAGCATCACAGTTGCTGACAAGTCGAAGTTGGGACTTCCTCTCTCAAATCTTGGGTCGATGTTAATTTGGGTCAGATAGTAGGCATATCAAAGTTGAACTGATAGGTGAACAAGTAAATGTGAGCGTTGAAATATGCTGGAATACAAGATAAGACCTGTCATTTGAACAAATCATCGCGGCTTGTAAATAAAGGCTCTTGACTTGTAAAATACAGGGATTTTCTTTCTTATGATGAAATAAGTATAGGCTACGGTAGTACTGTTAATATAAGATGACAATAGATGATTTTAATTTTCTCTATCTTAGCTTTTGGAGTCAAAAGTCAATGAACTGTTACACAATTTGCCATTGTTGATCTCAACGAAATCCATCATGGCCATACGTCCAAATATATTCTAAGTATTATTTGTTTCTCCAACTGTCCAATTCTAGTTCCTATATCTGATTAAGTTACCTGTCAAATTAGTTTAAAATAAGTTTGTATATGTTATTGTTAAAAGCCTTTCAATCTCATGTTGACTAATGAATTTCCATTGCAACAATCCCAACACATACTGATAAAAAAACAATAAAATGACTTTTAAAGCCTTATAAATTATTTGTTACAATCTGATACACTCATTTTACTATTGCACAAGACATAATTTTTTCTTGGGCGTAATACTTAAAAAAGGGGAATAAACCAATACTGGCTCAACTGAATACTACCATAATTATTATGGTTGTAGAGATCATATTAATATGGAAATAGTTTCTTATTTCAGAAGGGTTGAAGTCCCAACCAAGCAACTGCAAGTGTTTATTTATAACGAGTCGAGATTTTTGGATACTTAAACAAAATTATATTAAAGTAGCAAACCTGCACACTGTAAATTTCCATTGATTTAAAAACTATGAATTATTTTCTACCACAAAAATTAAGCTTCATCAAATGTTAAGTCACATGCCAAATTTCATCAAAACATATTTATAATTAAGGAAATTAGTTCAATGTCTTATTCTCCATGAGAATGAAATTGGGAATGAATAAGTTGGTTGGTTTGCTGCATGAAATACAAGAACATGGCTGTTTTTGAGCACACATGAACTTATCTAGGTGATACCAAGATTTATCTTAATATTAGAAAAATATTGAATAACTTTTTCATGAATTAAATTTAAGAATGATTCAAATATTAACCAAAGTTAAACAATGGGGCTCAATAAGACTCTTATCTTTATACACAGTGTCCCACGAAGAGGTTTAAACTTTTAATTTTATATTACGTGCCCATTCATGCACCGAACTTTTTTAAACTTTACACAGTTTACAAAGTAGATTCTAAAGATATACTGGGAAAATTTCAGCTGTCTAACCTTCGTAGAAGCAAAATGGCAGCATATTGAACAAATGCTACATTAAAAACATTAAAAAAGTGTTTTTGGTTTTATAAAATATTTTTTGTTACATTTTAGAGAAATGTGACTTTTAAATAAAAAAACTAGAACATAGCCTAGTGAAAAACCAAAAGTCCAAAATTATTCTAACTGTAACCCATCCTCAGCAATACACTGATAACAGCGCTTAAGAAATGATTCTTAAGCTCTTACAAAGAAGCTCTGCGGTATCCAGAGAAGTTCCTTGCCTATTGATCATTTTAGTTCCTCATCATTATTGAAGCTATGGGTATAAACTTGTAACCCCAAAAAAGAAGCCAAAAGCAGTTAAATATGTTGGTGGGGTGGCCAATCTGAAAAAATCACTTGCTCGACCAATCCAATGCTCATGAAGGTTGTCATTTAGTAGTTGCTTTACATGATTTGAGAAATGAGATGGAGCACCTTTACTTTAATTTACTTAATAATCAATACTTTAATATAATTAATACTTTACTTTAATTTTACAATCAAACAGCTGTTCTTCAACAATAAGCGTTAGAACCGCAACGTAGTAAACAAATCAGATACTCATGAAAGTTATTTTTATAGGAAGCAAAATGGTAAAATTTTCAATATTTAGTTTCTACAAAGTTTAGGGAGCTGAATATTCCCAGAATTTTTTAGAACTCACTTTTTAAACTGTGTAAAATTTAAAGAAGTTCGGTGCATGAATGGGCACGTAATATAAAATTAAACGTTTAAACCTCTTCGAAGGACACCGTGTCTATAAAATTATTTTATTTAGTTTCTGTTGAAATTGCCAGCCCGATTGGGTTGGCATCTCAATCTTTTCAACCTTACTCTGCAAATCTGATTGGACTGGGGTGGCAGTTAATGTTGTAATACATCTTTTCATTTTGCCATTGACCCAACCCTTTATTTTCCTGTTCCAAGATTACTTTAAATAAATAAATTAATTAATTCTATGAGTAAGAAAAAAAACTTCAAAATTTGGGATTTTATTTTCAGTTATTAATTTTTTCTCATCAACATTTTTTTAAATTTTAAGTAGTTATATAGTCAATAGTCAGCATGGATTGAGACTTTATCGTCACACATATCATAAGCTATATCAATGGCTCTTATTGGAGCATGGACAGCAATATTCCACCCAATTTGTAATATTATCACCCTCTTTAATTAATTGTTGATGAACTTAAAGTCAATTGTTTAATTTATTGTATTCTTTGAGTCCTATATTAATTATTAAGTGGAACTATCTGTGTTTTTGTGAGTATAATGATCACGAAAAGGCCTGAATGCTTTAATTTCTGCAGAAAACACTGAGTAGTCAACAAAATTATTCAGGGGAATTTCATTGGTAAAATTTTATTGTAGTTTAAATTGTCCACAGTGTTAATCTAAAATTCTATATTTGTTTTTGGATGCATATAAAAATTAAATAAATTGAAAGAAAATTCATCAAGCAAAGTAATGACCTGTTAATTTAAAAAATCATAATCTGATCAAAGAGGGGGTGGGGGTAGTAAAAAAATACTAATTGTCACTATCGAATTCCAAATCAACCCTCCATCTTGGGGTTTGGCCTTACCATCTTTGATTTAAACTATTTTAATTCAAGCAACAATTTTAACTTTAGAGTCCCTTTTATATGTGTTTTGGTATGAACGATGAAAAAAGCACACAGTAAATTTTTCTGTGCATTCCAATTTGTTGTTCAAGTCAAGTTAAAGTATCTTTATTCATAAAATGAACATATATGTAGAACAAATGTCATCAGTAGAAGATAATAACTATCCTAACCACTAAGTTCTTCTATTGAATACATGGATGGCCCTTTCCCCTGGAAAAATTCCCTTAAAGTTAACTAAATTTTCCACTTTTCAATATTTTTTAAACTGATCTAATGAATTTCAGACCAGCATATGATTTTTTTTATATTAATCAAAATTATATTGAGGTAATCTTTTTTCTTTTTTGTTTCTTGTATTATAAGAATGCTGTGCTTCAATAAATTTATGGTCATTTACCTTTACATGCATTATACATTCAAGTACATATAAACCATATACAGTTAAAATCCGGTGTCCATACACTCCTATCCCATTAACAATATGTGACTGAATGTTAGCATGGAAAATTATCTTCAATACTGAAAAAATACATATGTAAGACAGTCATTTGAGAGAAAAATTCCCAAATTGACTTTTTTAATTACAGACTCTATGTGTAAGTCCCAACTTAAATTTTTATCTACAAAAAGATCAAGAAACTCTTGTGTCGTCAGCTTGAATCAATTCTTTGTTTCCTCCTAAAATTAGTGGATTTGAATCAGATCTGTTTTGTTTTGTACAAAATGCAGTAAAGTAAGTTTTTTCTTTGTTTAATACTACAGTGGAACTTGGTTAGCGGTAAGACAGCAATAAAATGCCGTTTCTAAAAATAGAATGTAGCTAAACAATAGCCGCAGCCCTCACATTGCACCACCGACCAAACTTTCTCTATTTAGCTAAATGTTGCCTTCATCTCGGCCCGATTTTCTTGACAATAAATACGAGGTTTTAGAATTTACTGACGATATATCCGAGGTTGCAGATAGCCGATGGCTCGATGCCATCAGCTATCTGCGTATCGGCAGGGGCAGTGACAGTGCAGCTGCTATCAAACAAAGGCCTGTGTGTAGGCGCAGAGTTGGAATATTTGGCAGATAAAATACCCCAATCGGCTGTGTAACAATATTGAAACCCGTGAGATTATGGTACCTCATCGTAATCTAGTTAGTTATTCATCTTAAAATTATCTAAAAATGTAAAACTAATAACGCTTAAATTCATTTAACAAAGAGAAAATGTAGATTGAAAACAAGTGGGAAATTTGTTGGTTATGTGAACACCGAACGACGAAATAGGCCAAATGTAAATTTGGCAACACTTTATCGTATTGCTCAAACCCGGAGTAGTTGAGAATGGGATAACTAAACAATTGATCGTCTACGTAGACGATCAGAATGAAGTAGTATTATTTTTGCTGGAAACCCCGTCGCAAAACGAGCTATTATGATGGTTTGTTACCAATAACATTAAATCAACAATTCAATTCAGTCGTGCATAGCGATGTACTACTTTAGTCATAGTAGGTACCGGTAAA
>CM041791.1:96341417-96700417 GCA_023375725.1 Nephotettix cincticeps | reverse complement strand
CTTCATCATTTTAATTTCTGAAAAGGGCTCTAACGATTTTTATTACAATTTGCAATCATAGTGCAAAGAGTAATACAACCCGTATGCCTGTAAAAATAACGGTTCAAAAGTTATGCGCTTTTAAATGTCTAAATAACACCGTGAGCACTGCTGATTTTGAAGAGGCCAGAGGTTGTAAATTGGTAACTGGATTATTATAAACTAGCGAAAGTACCCGTTCTTCGCACGGGTAAAAAAGGCTGAGAGGTGTAGGCACTACAGATACATTTAAGTTATTGATGATTAATTCTTTATTGTTTACAAAATGACAAAACACGTGTCTAAGTATATATCTAAACATGACAAAGAAACTTATGTCAAATATTGGGAGAGGATAAGCATTAACGTAATAGAGGCAGGCATCGGGAGAAAATTAAAAATCTTCCATTCCACTATTTCGAACTAATAATTCACTAATTTCGATCCAGCAGTTTATGTGTAAAAATTAACTTTATTTCTTTTTCTTCCCAAACTGTCAAAATGTAAAGTAAACGGATGTTGACATTAAAAACTGTAAACATTGAATCCCAGGGTATTTATAGCAACCATGTCTTCTGCTTCTCGAACTGTCAAATTTTAGTGTTCACAGCTGTTGACATTCAAGTAATTTTATGTTTTCATTTTCTAAAACTGTAAACATTGAAACTTAGGACGTTCACAGGGCGTAGCCCGAGAGGATTTTAAGAAAATGAGTATGCCTATGTGTTGCATGAGTTTAAAATCTGTTTTTGTGTAAAATTTCAAACTGTTTGGTTCAGTATTTTTTGCGTTCACTTGCCACAACAAACCCACAAACAAACATACAGAAACCACCTCTTCTTTATAATATTATTATTATTATTATAGATTATAAATTAATCTTTGTACAAACAAATATTTTACTACTCATTAATATGACTCTCCAAGATGATGTTAACAATAATTTAAAATACATAATGTTTTGTTTCCATGGTGTTTTTATTTCATTGTTAAGTTTTATTTCAAAGTTAAGTTTTATTAAAAATCGGAAAAATGTAAATATTACTATTTAAAGCATGATTTTAATCAAACGTTTTGTTTAAGTATTACAGTATTACTCCTGAGCTATAATCAAAGAACGTTCTTTGGTATAATGTCTCACTTTTTGTTGGGCGGGTCCATTATCTTTAATTAAAAATTTTGTTTTTAATGGCATTTTATTAATAACAAATTATATAATATGCAAAAACTTGTACAGGGTGTTTCATGATTGTCAAGTGAGACGTTGGCTCGGAACATACTATTAAAAAATGAAAGAACTTTTGGCCTAGGCCTAGTGACAAAACTGTATTAAAAGGGGGAATGTTAAGTTGTGATTGATGGATAATTTATAATCATCGGATTATTTTAAGGAATAAAGGGTAACAACACACGTTTATATCCAGCAAGACAGTGTCACAGGGTGAAGCACGAAGGAGATAGCGACGCATCTTAGGCTTAGGTAAGCGTGAAAAGTGAACAAGAACTAAGACATAGGATTGTGATCGTTGATGAGAGGATGTAAGAACGATTGATTATTGAAAACAACTTGTGGTGTCACAAAACCGAGTACGTTATAAAATTCAACTGTTTCACTAAACCGTTATTGATAGTTATTGATAAAAGAAAATTTTCTGGAGATTATTATTTTCTGGAGATGATTGTATGCTCCAAAGCAGAGAGAATTTCATTGTTAATTTGAACGACTTTTTTTATTCAGAACAGTTCAATTTTTCCTTTCCTGTATAAAATATAGCTTATCACAAAAAAGCTATAGGATGAAGTAAAACTCACGTCTTCCAACACTACATTACAACCATCCAACATTACAAGCATAATTGTATGCATGTAATATTTTTAAATTATCTTAACTAATGCCACTAAAGTCCTAAACGAATAGGCATTGAGAAATGCTGGTTTGAGAAATTCAAATAGGTTAAGATGAGGAGTTCATTATAAAATTATTTTGAAAACTTTGTCTTGAATATATACAATTCTTTACATTAAAATTTATTTGATTAGGCTATTTATGTTCACTATAGGAAAATAGCACAAAGTTGCGATGGGTATGACTAGTCCTGTTGTGTATTGGAAATAACAACTTTAACTAGGTTGATGAATGACACCGGACGCTCATAAACAATACAAGGATTACTAGATATGTCAAATTGTCTTTTCAGAAGGGACAGTTCAAAACTGTGAGACTTAAAGCTGTAAACCGCCGACACCGGATGCCCGTAGAACAAAAAATGGGATTATTAGAAAGGTATATCGGCCTTCTGAGAAGGGTCAGTTCTGAGTGCTAATGTTTGGTCGTCGTCTTCTTACAGGAACAGAAGAATACCTATCTTCAAACAGCACTATTTTCAATTTGTTTCATTATTGAAATCAAATTTTTATATAAACATTCCTAATTTTGTGTTAAAACGCATCGATTGGCACTTATAAAACAAAATTATTACGAAAAAAAATTGTTTTTTAAATAGATTAAATAGGTCTCGTGAAGGTTTTATATTTCATAAAATGGTTTTGTATATTCGGCGTAGATTGGATAAATAAGTTGGATTTTTAAGATTGTTTGTTTGTTTGTGTGTCAGTGTTATGAAACGCTGCGCGGGGGTCTAGGATTTCGGACCTTGTAAGGTGCGTCTTTTGTGAAATTTGGTTTTATTTTTATAAAAATGATGTTGTATAATATCAAGCAGTAGATTGAATATGACTAAGGGCGGAAGTTTTACAAATTGTTTGCTCTTGTAGTGTTATTTATGAAGCTGCGCTTTATTTACTGTAAGGTGCGTGCTTTGTGAAATACAGTGGAACTTTATTGAATTCTTTAATCAATTTTGACTAGAATTTATTTAAAAACAATGTTTAAAATATCCTGGTAATTCAATATTTTTTGGATATTAATTTTTTGCTGCTAATTTAGAATAGAAAAATATAGAACAAGTCATTGTATGGATTTTCCAGGAAATGACGTTCTGGCTTCCTGTGTAGAATTTTTAGCTATTAAAATGATATTACAGCACGTAATGTTGTTGAATGATATTTAATACTGATCATAAATCACAACATTGACTTATATACTACACCGCCGGCGCAGTTCAGTAACGTGATATTGATGGTGGTTTTCGTTATTTGTCGTGTATTTGTATTCGTTTTCATGTTTTGTCGTGTGTATCAACTTTGATGCAAAACGAATACAAAGCTTTGACGCTACATATGATACCATCAAGGATAGAAAATATTTAAGAAAAATTGATAGCTAAATTTTCGGGATTCAAACACAGTATGACATTTAACAAATTAGTTTTTAATCAAATAATATCTTCTATTACATAATTTTTTAGTATACATTTTAACTAAAAAACATGCGCCGCAGATGGTCAGTTATGAGTGCATGATAGGAGTTTCTCATTTATTATTCAAAATTAGAATCATAAAATTAATAAAAACTTGTAGCATTTCATATGTTAACAATTGTATAAATTTATAAAAGAGATTTTTTTTTTATGTTTTTCTTAGTAGTTATAGTAATAAGAATAAATGGCAGCACATCGGTTGTAATTATAATGCAGGTGTTATTGTTTTCTGGAAGAATCATTAAATTTTATTTATAAACATTTTATTCGTGAAACAAAATTTTTATTTATAATTTTTTTGAAACAGATTTTTCTTATATAGTTTTTTTTGTAATTTTTAAAAAGTAAATAATTCTTTTAAATAATTAACAATTATTCTGTCGCAATAATGAAATATTTAAAAGTGTAAAAAAAATAATATTTGAAATAATTAGTAATTTTACGAATGTTTTTTATTATTTTTATTATTATCGCGGAGTAAATTCTTAGATTTATGTATATTTGTAACTAATGTTTTAAGGAGTAGGGCGGTGCGCCGCAATTGTTCGGTTATGCAGTAAGGGGGCGTAGCGCGCTTAGTAATTATGCGCGGAGTAAGTCATTTATGCGCGAACTATGTTTTAAGTAAGCGCCGCGGTGATGGTGGTTATGCATGCGTTTTAAATTATGTGCAGTAAGTCATTTATGCAGAACTAACGCTTTTATTGATACGGCGCGCGCGGAGATGGTCGGTTATGCGCGGAGTAAGGGGACGTAGTGATTAGTAGTTTTTGCGCGGAGTAAGTTTTATGCGCGAACTAGCTTTTTTAGCGGATTGGGCGGTGCGGCGCAGAGATGGTCGGTACAGTAATAATAATAATAAAATAATAATAATAATCTTTTATTGCAAAATGACAATAAAAATTGCATGCAATCGTCAAGTAATTATACAATTAATAATATAATCAGCGAATTATCAGTCCAACATTTCATTCATTCATTCATTCATTCAATTCAGTCAGTCGTTGCGTTTCACCTCCAATCGTACCAGAAACACCCTTGCACTGCACCTTTAACACCCCATCTGTACCGAATTTCCATTCGCGGTAACTCCTAAAATTTTAGTTATCCCAGCGACTCATCATGAACTCCTCAACCGAGTACAGAACGTTTGACACTAGAAGGTTCTTCAAACGGGTTTTGAATAGATTTTGATTTCGCGCATGTTTGACGCCTTCCGGGAGCTTGTTAAGAATTTTGATGCCGAACTGAGAAGGCAAACGCTCAAATGCCGCAGTTCTATGTTGTTGCACTCTGAGATTGGCCCTGCCCCTCGTATAGTGAGAGTGGATGTCACTGTTTTGTTCAAGCGAACATTTGTATTTACAGTAGACAGCCACTTCGAAAACGTAGAGGCAGGGCAGCGTTAGTATTCCAAGCTCCCTAAAAGCGTCTCTACATGATTCCCTTGGTTTCAATTTTGAAATGATTCTTACTGCCTTTTTCTGCAATCGAAAGACCCTCTCAAGTCTGTGATTCGCGCAGCCACCCCAGACACATATTCCATAAGAAATGTGGGGGTAGATAAGGCCAAAATAGGCCATGAGCAGTACTTCCTGGGAGCAAAATTTTGATAAATTACGCAGTGCAAAAATACCAGAAGAGACTCTGGCACATACGTAATCTACATGGTCTTCCCAGGTAAGACCTTTGTCAATGTGCATTCCCAAAAACTTTGTGGAATCAGTTTCCTCTAGGAGGTCTTCATCCACCATTACTGCAAGAGGCAGGTTTGATTCCCGCTGCCGAAGGCAAAATTCCATTACTTTTGATTTAGAGTTGTTTTTCTCAGATTTATTTTGGAAAACATTTGAATGCACGAGTTGAGGTCAATGAATGCTTTAATTTCCAAATCTTGTTTCGAAAGGGATTTGAAGCAGATGGTAGTGTCATCTGCGTACTGGATCACTTCTCCATTCTGAATTGATGAACCAGTTTGGTTTACATACAACAAAAATAGAACAGGTCCTAAGATGGATCCCTGAGGGACACCTTGCACCATCTCTTCTTTCTGGGATATTGCGTCTTCAATTTGCACACACTGGAACCTGCCATTCAGGTAGGACGCGAGCCACCTTTGAGGCAGGCCACGAATGCCGTGTGCATCTAACTGGTGCAACAGTGTCGCATGATGCACACAGTCAAATGCTTTTGAAAGGTCAAGAAATATACTGAGCACATGTTCTCGCCTCTCAAGGCCATCGACAAGTGATTCAACAAATTTTGCGACTGCATCAATTGTGGACTTGGATTTTTGAAATCCAAATTGATCAGGCGAGATTATTTCATAACGATCGAGAAAGCTCATGAGATTTTCGAGAAAAAGCTTTTCGAAAACTTTACTGAGAACTGGAAGAATTGAAATTGGACGATAATTACTGGGGAGTGAAGTATCGTCCTTTTTAAAAATCGGAATGACCTTTGAGAGTTTTAATGACGACGGGAAAGTCCCGGTCTGAAAGGAACAATTGATTAGTTTGGTCAAGGGATTCAAAATGTGCCTGAAGCAACGTTTGAGTAGCCATACAGACATGCCATTGATGTCTGTTGACTGTTTTGGTTTAAGTCCCTCAATAACACGAACCACATCCCGCTCACTCACCGGTGACAGAGCCATAGAAGACACCTGACCTCCAAAACTATTGTTTGCAAAAGGGCGGGGCCCAAGGAAATTACTATCTGGCAATGCAACTGATGAAAAATATTTGTTGAACTCTTCAGCCACTTCGTGGGGATTGTCGATGTTTTTATTATTAATTTGTAGTTGAATGGGTTTAGATCGATTAAAACATTTGGTCGAGTCATTAATGATTTTCCAGGCAGATTTTGAAAAATTTGAGCACCTCTTGAGGGTTTTTTCGGTTTCATAGGCCTTTGCGGCCTTGATAACCTTCCTGTAAATTCTTTTGTAATTTCTGTAAAAGTTTTTAAAATCTTCGTTTTCGGTGCAAATGTAAATTGAATGAAGATTTTTCAGTTTTTCTCTAGATTTAAGAATCCCTTGAGTTATCCAAGTGGCTTTTTCAGAGGATTGTTTGAGTTTAGTTTTTTTGAAAGGGCAGCAGATATTGAGATAATGGTTAAAACGACGATCAAAAGCCTGGAACATCTCATCTGCACAAGACATGTTGTCTAAAAACTGCCATGTTTCAGACTGTAATCTACTATTAAGCATTGCAATGTTTCTGGCCTGTGTGGCCCTTTTGAGTTTGAAAATTTGAGGTATTTTTTCAGGCAAGTGTCCCGTGACAACTGCCTCCAGAGCGAAGTGATCGGAAATGGCCGCATTAATCACCGAGACTATGGAATTTGGAATGTTTGTAATTACGTTGTCGATGGCCGTACCCGATGTTGCCGTTACTCTGGTTGGAGAGTTCACGGACCAATTGAGGTGGAAGGTGTCCAAAATGTCGCGAAGTCGCTGGGTCAGGTGGTCGGTGTGGTCTAGAACATCGATATTTATATCCCCCATAATTATGAATTTACTTTGTTTTGCATGCAGAAAATTTAAGAGATGTTCTAGTTTTTCAAAGAAAGTATCGTTGCACGCATTGGGTGATTTGTACAGACCCAATATGAATACTTTCTCCATGGTATTCATGTTTATTTTAATACCGGCAATTTCAAAGTCTAGGTCTGCACAGGATTCAATTTTAAGGGTTTCGAAAGAAAATGAGTTTTTTACAAAGATTGCCACGCCGCCACCTTTAAATTTTTTTCGCTCAAAAGATTGTGCCAATTCGTAATTGTTTATTTTGAATAAATTTATGTTTTCTTCCTTAAAACCGTGCTCTGAAACAATGAAAACGTCGGGTAAAAGCTCTCCGCATAAAAGAGAAAGCTCATCAACTTTGTTGGTTGCTGATTGAGCGTTTAAATGTACAGTTTTAAATTTGGAAGAGGAGTTTGAAATTTGATTTCTAGGCTTAATTTGGAATTTTGAACCTGACGCCCCTGATTTCGGTACAGATATTTTTATCCTGATAGACTCCTGGATGCATGAGGGAGCAAGTTTTTTTGCACTGGTTGATGAGTCGGCGTCGGAGCTGGTGACAGGGTCGGCGTCGGAGCTGGTGGCAGGGTCGGCGTCGGAGCTGGTGACAGGGTCGGCGTCGGAGCTGGTGACAGGGTCGGCGTCAGAGCTGGTGGCGGGGTCGGGGCTCTGGCCTTAGCTGGTCTCGGAGACGGTGGTGTCGAGGGAGGTGCCGGGCCGAGTTTCACTGCGTCGGCGAACGTGTCATAAGGAAGGACTACGGGGCCTGCAGTTGCATCCGTTGAAATCCGGGCTGCGGGTGTTGTTGTTTGCTGACCTGAAGATGGAGTAGCTATAGAAGTTGTTTTGGCTCTGTCTGCTCTAATAACTGCTCCGCGTAATAGTTTCGCCAGTACATCCTTTCCTTTCATTGTAAGGTGCATGCCATGACGCGTGAAAAATCTTCTGCCTATCCTATTAAAATTGAATACTTCAAGGCCGGCATGCCACTCACCTAACTTTTGTATATAGGAGTTTATCAAAAGCACTTGTTTGTTGATTTCGTGGTTTGCAGGAAGGTCATGGCGGTGGGGAAGCGTAGATAGTATAACGCTGGAGGTTTTCAGACGATCATTGACACATTGTTGTAGGTGTTCGAAAACGGTTCTCTGTTCACCGGCAGCTACGTCGTTTGTGCCGGCTAAAATAATGCAGCAGCTTGAAGTTGGAAATTGGCCTCTAGATATCACTTCCCGCAGCTTCGCTCCTGGTTTGCAAACTCCGCTGACTTTGGTAGTAGACGGCACGATATTCTGCAAGAGCTCCGCAACATATCGACCATGGCTATCGCCTTCTATGTGTATTGTTGATGGCAAAGTAAAACTTGGAGGCATTTCGGTAATATGTGATCTGTTTGATGTTTTTTTATGAATTTCACGAGATGAATTTTTTCTCCGTTTGTTCTGTTTTCTTGTTTTATTTTGTTTTACATTTTTATTAATATTATTATTATTACATCTTGGTTCAAATTCCGTTATTTCTTTAGGCGAGATGGGATTAAACCTATTTGTTGTAGTTATAGGCTTGTTATTCTTTCCATTAACGGTCCAAACATCATTGGGAGAACTAGGATAGTATTCCGATAGATCTACTAAATTTCGACCATTATTTTCGGATTTAAGGCAGGTGATTTCTGCTTCTAGCACCTCGATCGATGTTTTTAGCCTAGATATAAGTTGTAGGTTGTCAGCACACATTGGATTACTGCATACAGTCGGCGGATCACACTGTATTCCACAGTCTACTGAACTTGGTTGCTTATTTTGATCTACACAACTACTCTCTGGAAATATTTCATTGGTAAACTCTAGAAGGCGAGTGTCTGACTCAATTGAATGATTTAATATTACTTGGACTCGTTTTTCTAGAATTTTTATATCGTCCTTGAGTTTGACATTTTCCTCTATGATGTTAGGAATATCAGTAGTCGATGCGATGACTGACTGTGCTAAACAACCGGTATCTTGATGAGGTGACGAGCAAGAAGTGGTATGCTCGAGTGAAGTACGCGGACTGGTAGGCGCGATCGCGGTATGGAGCGGAGCGCTCACAGCCGCGGCTGCAACGGTCACGGCGCATGTTGTCCTAGGAGATTGATGTGAGGGAGATAATGTTCTCATCGTAACAGGGTGAGGACCTGAGTGCTTGTTATTGGCCTCAGTTACTTCAGTTTTGTTTCCATTTGTTTTAATAGTCGCCCCACAGTTACGGCCAAGACAGCGCCATACGATCTCACCACTCTTTACTGCGTAGCTTTCTCTATATTTATGATTATTATAAAGAATGTTGGGTTTTCCATTTTTTGTAAGCTCTATTTCCAGAGGCATAATGTTTAATAATAACGTGTAATATGAGGTATAAATCATATAGTATACTAATTCAAAGTTTTGCGAGCGAGTAGTGCGGGAGTGGGGCGCGTGGTTGGGGAGTAAGGGGGCGTAGCGCGCGGTTAGTAATTATGTGCGGAGTAAGTCAGTTATGCGCGAACTAACGCTTTTATGCGCGGAGTAGGGCGGCGCCGCGGTGATGGTTGGTTATGCGCGGAGTAAAGGGACGTAGTGCGCGGTTAGTTGTTTTTGCGCGGAGTAAGTCGTTTATGCGCGAACTAATGCTTTTATGCGCGGAGTAGGGCGGCACCGCGGTGATGGTCGGTTATGCGCGGAGTAAGGGGGTGTAGCGCGCGGTTAGTAGTTTATGCGCGGAGTAAGTCGTTTATGCGCGAACTAATGCTTTTATGCGCGCAGTAGGGCGGCGCGCCGTGGTGATGGTCGGTTATGCGCGGAGTAAGGGGGCGATGCGCGCAGTTAGTAGTTCATGCGCGGAGTAAGTCGTTTATACGCGAACTAATGCTTTTATGCGCGCAGTAGGGCGGCGCGCCGTGGTGATGGTCGGTTATGCGCGGTGTAATGCTTTTATGCGCTGAGTAAGGCGGCGCACCGCCGAGATCTGCAGGAAGCAATTTAAAAAAAAACAAAAATAAACTGTACCAGTGGATTGACACATACTTTCTCTCTTAAGTAAATTAAAAAAAGACAATCTGTAATAAAACTATCATGTTCTACAAAGTTAATCTAAATATCATTTAATAATTTATTGTTTCAAAAATAATCATCCAATTTCTAAAAATAAAAACACGAGAGACAAAGTTAAATTAATTGTTCAAATTGTATGGGGGGGACACCCCCCCCCCGTAACACCAAGCTTTTTTGAGCTGGTTTTGTTCGGTGATTTGACCTTACGCTTCATACCAAGTTTCATAGAAAACGGTTGGAAAGTAAGGAAGAAATTGATTTTTTTATTTTCTCCATAAGAATAACATTGGGCGCTTTCATAAGCTGCGCGACTACCACGAAGGGTATCAGGTATCATAGAGCCGGTCACAACTGAGAGGTTGTGGCCGATCCACAGACATTGTTTGCCTGAGAATTGGCAACGTCGCGTCATACACATATCGCCAGGCGCTTATTGTGGCAGCGAATCCGGAGCAATGTTTGTGGCGACTGTGTATCCAATTTATTTCGCGTGTGTAAACTATTTAAACAGCGATACTCTCTGAAAAAAAGGGTCAACCAGCATTGTACGCATTATGCGCAATCTGTAGAGATTAAAAAATTGACTGTTGCCATAATTTGGGTTTCTCATTGCGTCGCCACAATCATTGCCAGGCTTGTATGTGTGTGTGTGTGTCTGTGAACACGATAACTCTCGTAAAAATGGTCCGATTGAGACCAAATTTGGTAAAGATGTGTATTCCTGCATTTGCTCGGACGAGTTCGTAAACCAGACATATCGGTCAATTGGGAAGGGTAGTTTGAGGGGTTTTGTACCAAAAAAATGGGTTTTTTTTGCATTTTTCCCATGTAATTATTAAAAATTTCAAATTTTATCTTTCACCATTAGAATCAGCTTAAAAAACTACACAATTTAGTTCCTTAAAGTTTTTCTCTATCTCCAACGGTTACCGAGATATTAAAAAATCTAAATACAGTACGTTGTATTTTGGGGCTCCAATGTTAATCTTATGGAGGATAGGGAAAAATTAATATTTCCCATATTAATCAATATTTTTGGATTAAACTTGGTATTTTTACCTTCATGTTGTTGATACCCACCCGTTTATGCTTTAAAATCATAATTTCGTGTTTATCATGGCAGCAAACCTGCATACTCTTTTCCCATGTTAATCATATAGGGAATAGGCAAACTCCTTTATTTATGGATAGATGTTGATGAAAGTTGGTACAAATGTTAAAAATAAAAATGTTGGAAATGTCTACCTTCAGTGTTCCTCACAGCAGCATACCTGCACACTCTTTCCCATGTTAATCTTCTGGAGTATAGGCAAATAATTCTCATGTGTCTGAGTACGCAGGTCTGCTGCGACAGTGGTATTTTTAATTACACATGAAAAACACAAAAAAACCTTTTTTTTGTGGAACAAAACCCCCCAAACTACCTGTTCCGATTGACCGATATATCTGGATTACGGACTCGTCCAAGTAAATACACAGGAATACACGTCTCTATCAAATTTGGCCTCGATCGGACCATTTTTATGACAGTTATGTTCACAGACACACACACATACATACATATACAGGGTGTTCATTAAAGATGGGGACAAATTTGGAGGGATGATAGTACTCATCAAAATAAACAAAAAATGTCCTGTTACCATGTGTCGAAAAATCTTTCGTTTAGCCACTAGCTGCCATTTTGTATTTTTTACAAAAAATGTTAAAGCTCAGGAACTATTTAAGCTGCAGAAACCTATCTTTGCACACATATTTATTGACTAAATAGTAAAATATTCTCAATGTATCATTTATTTCGCTTTTATACTTTCAAAACGGTGGCGGTTAAAAATCTTTTAATTTAAATAACAACTAAACCATTAACTAATCTCTATTAAAACCATTACCCTACGTATGGACGTGGCGCAGAATCACTGGGGTGGAGAATAATACAATGTATTCTTATACATCTGCAGTTTTTAACCAGTTTATTAATTATTTCTTTTTCAAAGGCAATAGATGATTTGGTAATGCCACATTTGCAAAAAAAATCAGTTAACAACAAGTATAAAAAATGAATCTTTTTTTAGTATTAATAATTTTGAATTTAGCTTTGTTGATGAGAGAGGAATTTATCAAATTATAATGGGCCTAAAATACATTTAGTACATGCTATGATGGCATTCCTGTAGTTCTCCTTAAAGAAGCTAGATCTGTTTTGCTAAAACCAATCACTCATCTAGTAAATTAATCATTTTATTCAGGTATTTTCCTATGTAAACTCAAAATAACAAAATTAAAACCACTATTAAAAATAGAGACAGTCAATTATTATCAAACTATAGACCAATTGCTTTGTTACCTTCATTCCCTAAAATTTATGAAAAGGTTTATAAATTTGAACCTGGATCTTTTGTAAATTATGTTTCAATTTTATAATCAACTCATTAATTTCTTTGTAAAAAATTGTGTGTTTGAAGACTGTCAACATGGATTTTGCAATGGGAGATTTGTTATTACTGCTGCTACAGATTTTGTGGAATCCATCATTGATAGTCTTGATAATAAATTAAAAGTGAAGGGATTGTTTATGGACTCGAGCAAGGCTTTTCATTCTATATCTCATGATTTGTCACTTCTAAAGCTCAGTAATTAAATTGGGAATAAAAAATAATGCATTAGATTTGATTAAATCTTACCTGTCTGATAGAAAGCAGTATGCAGAAATAATTTACCACAACAGCAAAAATTATAAAATTCCTTATCGATCTCTTATGGGAAAGGAGAGATATAATAATATAGTAAGTGTTTAATATACTTTCGTTGTAAGTGTATTAAACACTTACAACGAAACATAATTTTTAAAACGCTAAGAGAAACATTAGGTCAATTTGACCGTTACTGTGTTTTATTGGTGTTTAGTGTGTTTATTATTGTTTTTTATGTATCACTTGGCAATCACATGAGTAACATGTTTCACAACATTTTATGATAAATCATATTTATTACGCAAAGATCATGTGACAGAGAAAAATGTAACTCCAAACTCCACGCTCCAAAACGACCAGCTCTGGCCTCGGGAAAAAATCTGTACAGGATTGTTTCCCAAGGCCAGACCTGGTGGTCTCATAGCGGGTAATATAGCTGTTATTTTGTTTCTAGCAGGTTTTCTGTTGTTTTTTGCGTTTTACCACAGCCTTTTACCGATTATACAATATATATATATATACAGGTATATTTGATCGACCATATTAACACAATTTGTCTAATACGTACGAGAACGTCGCCCCAACTAGTTGGAAATGACCAAATATTACGGAGAGGGGTTTGGCCATTATTACGTAGTGAAATTACCGATCGGTCAATTTGACCGATGTTTCTTTTAAGTGTTAAGTATGGAGTGCCTCAGGGATCCATTTTAGGCCATCTTTTATTCATTTCCTACTTAACAGATTTTCCCCAAATCAGTGAATTTAATAAACTATGTTTATATGCTGATGATACAACTTTAAAGATTTAAAGATCACAGCTAAAGATCACAGCTGTTGTACACTTGTGGAAAACATTTTTTACATCAATAGCAAATGTAGGCAGTTTTTCTTATCTTCTTTTGATCAAATGTGTAGTAATATGTCTTTCTTTTATTCAGCCTATCACCAACAGTATCGGGTTTAGGTTCCTCTACTCCAAGTACTCGACGGATGCATGCTTGAAACTTGATACATAAGCCTCGTGTTCTAATAATTTCGCTAAAATTGTGGTTTCACCATCCAAGTGAATCCAATTCACTTATAAAAGCATCTGCGTACCAGTTTTCAAACATCTCTTCGAAATACGAGTCAAAAACACACACACTACACAATGGGCTGGGTCGTGAATCTATCGCGTACCATCCTGGGTCCGGTCTCACAGACCGCTGATGACAAACGAATCTATAAATATTACGACCGGAAGACAAGTGACAATAGGGATCGGTTTCAGTGGTGGGGAGGGACAACTACCAGGCATGGTAGAGGTCATCGTCTTTTGAAACCCTTAAATTCAAATAAATAAATTACTCAAGCGGTCTGTGAGACCACACCCAGGATGTTATGGGTTAACTGTCAGTTTCTAGCGCCAACCGGATCGTCTGTTGAGGCTCTATGATGAGTAGTGACGACTGTACTGCACACCTGCAATGTGTGTGAATCATTGGCGGCAAGAGTAGTGACCCAGCTGGTCAATCCCTTACACTGTCTTCTGTCTTATGCATTCTACTGCTACCGTTTCATTTCAGTACAGTATGGTGCTTGGCTACAGTGAACTGAAGTTATTGCCGATTTCGGCCTACTAGTGTTTTACGTTTATTGTTGACAGTGTTGTTTATAAGTAGTGTGTAATGCTCTTCTGTTATGGCTTAGAAACGGAAATGTGTAGTTTTGGGACAATAAACAATAAATTATTAAACGCTTAGTAACATAACCGCCTGAAATTCTTGACGGGGAAAGGAAAAAGAAAATGACGGATCATTTTCAAAACTAAATACCGGTAACATCAGTTTTGAGAGTAAAAGTACTAGAGGTGTGCGGATATCTGAAAAGTCGGATCGGTTTGGGATCGGATCGGATATCCGGCTCCGATCCGAAAGCTAAATAAGTATCCGAAAAAGTCCTATAAATATCCTAAGTTTCGGATAGACTGTATAAAATGAGGTTAAAACCGAAAGATAAATGCTAAACTTTCCGTTTGAGATACGTCAGCAATACGGATCAACAGAAATGTTTAAGCGGATGACGAAATTACGCAGTTGATAACCTTTTGCAATGTAAGAACGTCTTTGGGCGGTCCGAGGATGCGGTATGATTATTTGATTCTTCAACTACGTATTTAAGTTACCCATTAAATTCAAAACGATATTGCATTTTGAAATACAAAGCATAGCGTCATCGATAGTTGCACCGAATACCAGATTGCGGTTTGATATTATTTCGCATAAAATATGATTTCGGCTATGAAAAACCGTAAATTGTCGATTTAATATTTGGTAACAAAGCTCAACCATCATAATAGCTCTGGTATTTGCAGCAAAAATATATGCTATTTAATTTTGATCGTCTACAAAATTCACGATCGTCTGATCGAATTAAAACTTTAAATATTTTGACATAATGGACTATTTTTTGTTATCACATTCTCGAGATCTCCGGGTTTGAGCAACACGATTAAGTGTTGTCAAATTTACATTTGGCCTGTTTCGTCTTTCTGTCTTTTATATAACTAACTAACAAATTTTCCACTCATTTCCATTCTACATTTTCTCTTTTTTGAATGATTTTACGCATCATTAGTTTTTAAATGGAACATTTTAGATGATTTTAAAATGAATAATTAACTATATTACGGCAAGGTACCATACATAATTTCACAGGTTTAAATATTGTTCTGCCCGATACTCCAACTCTGCTCCAGCGCAGAGTCCATTGACCAATAGTCAGCGGCAGCACTTTCACTGCTTTTTCTAGTTCCTTGTCACAGAACCATATTGTCATCAGTGACAGAACCATATCGGTGACTTTGTCACCGATACAAAAATATTGCATATCCTTACTGATACGCAGATAGCCGATGGCAACGAGCCGACGTCGTCTGTCAAATCTTGGTTCTTTGTTTATGGTGATTCGTTTGTGTCATTTTAATAAATAAAATAGTTGAATCATGAAATAAAATTGAGAATTATTATTTATCAATCTATCCATGGTTTTATATAACTAACTTTTAAGAACTGTTTATGTAATTTATTGGCAAATTATAAGGTTTCTGTTGATTTCATTCCGTGAATAATATGGCGTATATTAAAATTTGTTACTTTTCAATGCAGTGAAGTAAAAATTTTAGTTTTGTTGCTAAGCCTATGACAAATTTATGATTTTTTATGTCCAATCTAATAACTTTGATAACATTGTATCAATTTTTTCTCATTTATTCTTAGATAAGTGTGATTCCACTTCGTTATTGCGAGTATCCAAATCCGAAAATTATCCGATCCAAACCCTAACTTTCCGATCCGAACCTGAGCTATCCAATTTGAAAAAAAATTCACTATCCGCACACCTCTAAAAAGTACGTACTCTACAGTTGATATTTAATTGTTTTCTTAATAAAATATTTTTCACTTGAACTGACGTAGTTTTGTGTTTCTCATTTAAAATAAACATTAGGTAATCATGAAAAATAATCAGGACATACAATGGCACTGTTATAATATGCAAAACAGTGAATTGCGATGTTGCCACCCCAAACACTGTCTAGGTGACAAGTTGTATTGGTGCTATTATTATTTCTGTTATCCCTCTATTCAGTCATCCATCATGGGGTCTCGGTCCCAAGGGTGACAGTTAATCGAGGTTCTACTGTACTACTGAATACAGACGAAACGCATTTAATCAGCTTTCAAACCCAGGAAACTGTCTGTCAAAAGAAAACTATCCAATTAAACAATAAAGTAATTGAAAGCAAAGACAGCTTGAAATTGTTAGGGTTGAAAATGGACAGAACACTAAGATGGAACTGTTATGATGAAAAGTTATTTTCTAAAATTACATCTGAACTGTATGCATGCACTTACGCAATTAAAAATGATTTGTGAGGAGGAAACTTAAAATTAATTTACTTTTCTTATATTCATTCAATAGTATCTTTTGGAATTTCGCTCTATGGTGCTACCGGTCAATACAATTTCAATTTAATTCTAAAAACACAAAAGAAAGCAATCAGAATGATTTGTAATTTACAACCAAAAACTTCAGTTAAGGAACATTTCAAATCAGAAAACATAATGACCGTTTATGGAATGTATGTTTTTGAAACTGTTTTATCAGTAAAATATCCCCGTCGCAGCAGACCTGTGTACTCAGCGAATTTCCAAATCAATTATATAATAATATTTGACAAGTTTTATAAAAATCTGTCAATAAACGTGAGAATTATTTGCCTATTCTCCATAAGCTTAACATGGGAAAGAGTGTGCAGGTTCGCTGCTGTGAGGAACACTGAAAGTAGGCATTTCTAGCATAAAATTTTTTTTAACATTTATACCAACTTTCATCAACATCTGTGCATGAATAAAGGACTTTGCCTATTCCCTATATGATTAACATGGGAAAAGAGTATGCAGGTTTGCTGCCATGATAAACACATAAACTATGATTTTTAAGCATAAATAGATGAACCTCAACCACATGAAGCTAAATATGAAGTTTCATAAAAAAATATACATTGATAAGTGAAATATTAATTTTTCCCTATCCTCCATAAGATTAACATTAGAGCCCTACAATACAACGTACTGTGTTTAGATTTTTTAATATCTCAGTAACCGTTGGAGATAGAGAAAAACTTTAAGGAACTTAATTGTGTAGTTTTTTAAGCTGATTCCAATGGTGAAATAAAAAATTAAATAAGAAATTTTTAAAAATTACATGTGAAAAACGCAAAAAACCCCATTTTGGGGTACAAAACCCCCCCAAACTACCCGTTCCCATGGACCAATATGTCTGGTTTACGAACTTGTCCGAGCATTTGTAGGAATACACGTCTCTACAAAATTTGGTCTCGATCGGACCATTTTTACGAGAGTTATCGTGTTCACAGACACACATATATATATACATATATATATATATATAACAATTTTAACGACTGTTGTTTTTGGACTCTGGGCACCTAAAGAAGAAAAAATAACATGGTCTCGGGCTTAACTCTTGCCATGAGACCTACGGTAATAGCTTCTTCCCTATGGGAAATTCACTAAAATGAAGGAACCAGATATGATAAGGAACACTAAAATGTGTTATTTTTAATAAAAATATTTAACTTTAATAATTTAAAGATATGACAAGTTTTATCAAAATATCTGTCAATAAATAACATAATTTACCTATTATCCATAATATTAACATGGCAAAGAGTGTGCAGGTTTTGCTACTGTGAGGAACACTGAAATTAGTCATTTCTACCATAAATAATTTTTATCTTAACATTTATACCAACTTTCATCAACATCTGTCCATAAATTAAGGAGTTTGCCTATTCCCTATATGATTATTATGGGAAAAGAGTATGCAGGTTTGCTGCCATGATAAACACATAAACTATGATTTTTAAGCATAAATGGATAGATCTCAACCACATGAAGCTAAATATCAAGTTTTATCCAAAAATATTCATTAATATGGGAAATATTATTTTTCCCTATCCTCCATAAGATTAACATTGGAGCCCCACAATACAACATACTGTGTTTAGATTTTTTAATATCTCGGTAACCATTAGAGATAGAGAAAAACTTTAAGGAACTTAATTGTGTAGTTTTCTAAGCTGATTCCAATTGTTAAATATAAAATTAGAAATTTTTTAAAACTACATGTGAAAAACGCAAAAAACCCCATTTTGGGGTACAAAACCCCCCCAAACTACCTGTTCCTATTGACCGATATGTCTGGTTTACGAACTCGTCCGAGCATTTGTAGGAATACATGTCTCAACCAAATTTGGTCTCGATCGGACCATTTTTACAAAAGTTATCGTGCTAACAGACACACACACACACATATATATACATATATATGTACATATATATATATATATACATATATATATATATAAATTTTAACGACTATTGTTTTTGGACTCTGGGCACCTAAAGAAGAAAAAATAACATGGTCCCGGGCTTAAGTCTCACCATGAGACCTACGGTAATAGCTTCTTCCCTATGGGAAATTCGCTAAAACAGGTCACAAGAGTTGCAGCTGGTTGGGGATAATCATAATTATTCCACTTAAAAATGAGGACTTAGCAATGAGTCCACATTCATTGTAACTTTAAAAAAAACCTAAATATGCTGGTGCAAAATTTTACAATAGATTGCCTGAAGAAATTAAATTGGAAGTTTATAAAACAAAATTTAAAAGTAAACTAAAAAAATACCTCATCAGCAAAGCTATGTACTCTTTTGATGAGGTATGAGCTAGACATACTTTGTAAGGATTAATTGTACGGGTTTCTAATGACCAATAATTTTTATTGAAACCCTCGATATAATGGATGATAATATAATGAATAATACAATATAATGAATAATATGATGAACAAAATAACAATATAATGAACAATATAAAAATATAATGAATAATATGACAATATTATTTTTAGTTGGCCACAACATGCTCAAAGGGTCTGTAGACCTCTGACAATTAAGAGGGTTATAATATTATCATATCATCATAAGATAAATATTGTAATAATGTATTAAACTGACACCATTCATGTATACTTGTTTTGCAGATATGAATAAAGAACTTTTGAATTGAATTGGGCACAACCCCCGCAACCACCAACGATGCCGGCATGGAGACGGTCCGATAAGCTGACACTATCATCAGGGATGCCCTTCTCTGGACTAAACCCATATTCTTTCAATAGCACTCCTTCTGACCCACATATACTTATATATGTGTGATAGCACTTCCCAGACCTCGCAATCCGTAAAGGAATATCGAGTTCGGGGCAGACAAAAGGAGCTTGCGCTTGCGTCAGCTGTAGGGCCTCCGACTTTCGCCATAAGTCAGCTGAGAACAGCTCCCCGCTCTTTCCACGGCATATCTGGTCCCTGAAGGTAAGCATGGTATTCAGCCGCTCTCCCAGGTACTTCACCCCGGCTTGGCTCGTATTGTCTCTGCATTAACACGAAAGATGCAAAACTTTGGAATTCGACGTCCCGTCATGATGACTATTTCGGTCTTCTCAGTGGCGAGGCTCAGACCGTGGTCCTTTATCCATTTGGTGATAAGCCTCATCATCTGATTCAACTTCCATTGGGCAAGCTGGATGTCACGAGCAAAAATGACCGCTGCAACGTCATAAGCATAAGCCACGAGGAAGGAGTCTTCATGGAGGGCCAGTCTCAATGTCCCATTATAAGAGATGTTCCAGATCCGCCCCTAGGATCCAACCCTGAGCTGCACCGGCCATTATAGTCCTTCGACGGGGGCCCTCCGTTGTTTGGAAAATAAGTGTCCCTAAGATAACTCCAAAGGATTCAAAGAAAATACTTGGGACATGGAACAAGTGCTCGAGAGCACGAAGCATAACGCTCCAGCTCGCAGAGTTAAACACGTTTCTGACGTTCCTCAGCGGGAATAGTGGTTTCCGCACTGGGCGTTTCTTGTTGCGTCCACGACCTCCTGGATGGCTCCGATGGTATACGACCTTTTGTGAACCCGTGTTGCCTCACCAACAGTCCACCAGCATCTGCCACTGCCGCTACACAACGTGGACGCTTCAGTAGACGCTTCAGGAGTTTCCCAGCCAATTTATTATGGATATTGATCAAACCCGTTTTATAATATTGATTTGGAAATTTGCTGAGTACACAGATCTGCTGCGAAGGGAGTATTTGGACTTGTGTCTGTCAATCAGTCTAACACCCTGGAACAGCACTTGGATGGTCCAATTTTTATGAAATTTGGTACACATGTTCACTTTGACTATATCTCTAGACCATTTTTTTATTTTTTTTTTATTTTCAATTTCTAAGGGTAGTTTACCTGTAAAAGCCCTTTGAAAATGCAAGGAATACAGTTTCCTCAAAATCCGTTCAAATGATTTTCATTAAAATTTTATGATTCATAGTTATTACGGTGCCAAATAATATGACCCCACGCGTATCTGAAATACCAATAGTTCAAAAGTTATGGCCTTTACAATGTCAAAAATATTATTTTTAATTTTCTGGCTAAATTATAAGTTAGTAAAATAGTTTGACAACCACAATTAGAATGACCTTCAAAAACTCAACAAATTAGTATCTTCAATCATTAGCCTACGACTAATGGTTACAGAGAAAAGTTGAATTTAATGTCTGTGGTAAACACAGTACGATGTCTGAGAGCGCTCAATGTTTTTCTTATGGACAGTATTAAAAAATCAATTTCTTCCTTCTTTCCCAACTGTTTTCCCTAAAACTTAATACGTAGTTTCAAGTCACATCACCCAACAAAACCAATAAAAAAATATTGGTATTACCTAGAAGGGGGTGTTATGCACCCCACCAAATTTTTAACTAATTAATTTAACTTTTTTTCTCTTGCTGTTTGTTTCAGAAATTGAATGATTATTTTTTAAATCATAAATTTTTAAATGATATTTAGATCAACTTTAGAATTTGATAGGGATATGATAACCCTTGAAGTGGCAAACTTTTTACTCTTAACTGTAACATAAAAATAATTACTAATATCTTCTTGAAATATTAAAGTATAAACAAAAAAGCATAAAGCATGCCCCCCTTACCACAAAAGCAAAACAGGTGTCCACTGCAATTCTAATCAAGCCTACAAATGCCGTCAACTTCCACCCAAGCTGGCCCGTTTATTTAAGGTGGCCCCCCCACTCCGCTATACCATATATTTACAAGCCAAATTGGGATTTCTCATGGTAGGAATTCGAACCCTAGCACTTCTGAATGGCTATAACGTTACGCTTGTCAGCGCAGTGTGTTAGCCGGTTCAGCCACTCAGTGTATAGGAGTAGAAAGCGCTTACTTGGTTATAAGACATGCCCAGTGGCAGTCTAGTGCACTAAGTGAGCAGGATCGGTTGCTTGCCCCCAGAGGGAAACACGGTCAAGTAGGCGCTAGTGTCTAACAAGTTCACTAAACTGACGACAGATGCCTCCACCTGCCACTTCTTATTGAATTTGTAAATGCGTCGTGAATTACTACTTTACCAGTTCTAGGGTTAAAGGTTGTAGTTTTCAAATTTACTTAACACGTTGAGTGCTAAGCCCGTTACTTGACGGGCCACTAAAACTTCCATAGAGTGCTGAATCCGTTACTTGACGGGTTAAAAAATAAAAATTTTTTTGGCCATAATTTCGTACTAATTTTCTGCGATAGTAAATGAGCATAGTTCTCAGGAGTGTTATGTAATATATTTTACCTTTAATCCGAACATAAAACATTTATAGTTAGATCTGAACATGATTACGCAATGATATGTTTTGATGCGTCATGGCAGAAAACAACACAAGGAAACAGAACGGCCAGTTGTTATGTTTACTGTGAAGGTTAGAGTTATTATTATTGAGTTTTAAATTAGTAAACGTGTTAGTACAGTTTCCATAGATACCTTTGTTGATTCCCTCAACTAATTTTGTTAGCTTTTTTGAAAGTTATAAACAGTAAAAGTTAAAATAAAGGTTTTTATTTTTCCACAAACAGTACCTTTTTCTATTAAAGTGCAAAGTAACAAAATTTTTGTTGCCTCAATGTATTATATACCAAATTAAAGAGGATATTTGACTCTTCAAAACCAAGTACATATCAGCTTTTTATTTTTTAAAGTTTTTATTCCATTAATTTTAAAAATAAGGAAAAAAACCCAGCATTTTATATAGGTTCTGTAATAGCACGGTCAGTACTCGAAGTGTTAAGGGAGAAAGTATGTCAGTCTACTGATACCAATTATATATAGGTATTTGCATTCATTGGGTGCAAAAAATACTTACATTGAGCGGCAGTGCGAAATATGTGTCCAAACACGCGAGTAAGACAAACAAGGCAGCAATAAAGTAATAGATGGCAGCTGTGCGGACGTTGGGAGCCACTGCCTTGGACCCGAGGCTGATGATGGCAGTCAGTGTACCACAAACATTCTGTAGTGGAATAAGAAAATATATTAGAATAACGAGGCAACAAATCTGGACAAAAACCTTGATTTCAATCATGTTTCAAAGAAAGTGATAATTAAAAAAAAATTTACAACTGAAAATCTTTTCCAATACGCTTGTTGGAAGATTGAAATGGTTGGGAGTAAGAGAAAAATTGAACTAAAAATGATTTTAGCTTAATCAAGCTAGGGGTAAATGTTATTGCGGATAGTTGGGAGGGTTAGTTGGTGGGGAGACAAAAAATGTCACCATCATGAAATGACATGTCATTTACAAAGTGGGCACATATTCTGTTATATTTTATTAATTCTTTTAGAGTGAACCGATGCTTCTAGGTATCAGATGAGGCGACTCAAACCGATTATAATTTTTATAACCAGTGTTAACCCAAAACAGACAGAAATAATATTCTATAAATGTGGCAGAAATAATATTCTGCCTTAATATTCTTAATGCAATAATTTCTGCTGTATAACAGTAAATTGTAAGGACTTCACTGTAAACTTTTCCTTAAACTTTCAAAACGGTCAACTCGAACTTGTAATTCACGACTGGCCTTTTTTACTGATTAGTCTGATAGTCTTAGTCATAGTCATACTTCTTTATTCATATTTCATGTACATGGGTGGTACAGTGAATAGTGTCATAAATGTATTATGACACTATTCTGACACTATTATGACTTAGGGCTACTAGTGAGCGGCGCTTCACTTAAGCAACAGTCTCTTCAGTAACTCTAGGTCATCCACGTGAAGCAGCTTAAGCGATCAGGGAACCGTTCCTCCTTTTGACGCAACAAAATAGTCGTACCAGTATGAAGCTCGTATTAGTCGTGTTTCAAGTAGTGATCGTATCCACGTGAAGCAGCTTAAGCGATCAGGGAACCATTCCTCCTTTTGACGCAACAAAATAGTCGTACCAGTATGAAGCTCGTATTAGTCGTGTTTCAAGTAGTGATGGGAATACCTGTGATTTTTCAATCACAGTGAAAACCTTTTAAACTGTGTTTCGTGATTCTTTCAAGCAAGTCGTTGTTTTTGTTCTGACAGCCTGTTGACGATGTTATATGACCAATACAGAACTGTGATTTGCCGTAGTGATCTCGCTTTTTCGGGATTTTCACTCAAATAAAAAAAAAAATCATAATGTTAAGGATATAATTGAATAAAGGACATAAATAAACCGTTTTATTTTTTTAACGATATGTTCTGTATTTCCTCATTAGTAACCCCTGAAATCCGAACTGATTGGGACTGAAGCCTTTTCTTCCCGGGAAATAATATTACGCACTTATTATTTATTTCGTTATTTTATTATTATTTATTTATATTTATTTTATTATTTCGTCACTCTATTCGCGCCGTAAGCGACGGGAGACGCTGTGGTTTGGGTTATACAGGCTGTGCGTGATTTAAAAAATTCATAAGGGCAGTGACCTTGGCGGGTGAAGCCTGTGCTATAAATAAACCACTCTCCCCCTACCACCACCCTTACTAACAGGGATGCGTATCGTGTCTGTCTACTGTCTGTGTCTAGTTTAGTGAGCGTTTACCTGATGATAAGTGCGTATCACTAACAGCAGACGTGGCTTGGAATTACGTTCAAAGATTTTCTTCGCTTGAACAGTTAAAGATAACATACTTGAAGCAAGAAAAACCTGACTTTGTTAGACCTTGAAAAATTAGTTAAAATTTCTAAGCGATTAAGTTAATTTTTAAGTAAAAGTTAATTGTTTTAACACGTTCGCGGCGGCAGGGTTTTCCGTGAACCTCACTCCCATCCTGAAAAATAAAAATGTAAAAAAGTCTTACCTTTATAAACGTTGAAGTCTCTGAAGGGCTTACGGCTGCTTCTGTCTTGAGGTGTGAAATTTGACGCCTACTTCCGTGGGAGCGATCGCACCCATCCGGACCTGGGATTCGGACTTTACTCGAGAGAGGGTGATAAATAAGTTATAGTCTGTTGTAAATTATGTTTATATTTATTTTTTCTAATTTTCACTCAAACATACTTGTTTTATAATTATTTCAATCATAAAAAATTAGTAGGTGTAAAGTTTAGATTTATAAAACCCTAAGCTAAAATATAAAAACAAAAATGTTTCTTATAATTAAAAATAAAAGCAATTCTGTCTTTTTGTAGTTCAAAAATTATTATAAATAAACAGAATCAAAACTTTATTTGAAAACTATTTCAATCTGAAAAAACATAAATTTTAGTGGGCTATGAAGTCCAGATTCGTAAAAAATTGCTAGGTAAACTAAAGAAATAAAATAAAATATTTTCTAAAAATTAGAAATAAAAAAAATGTTCTTCTGGCCCGTAAACACAAAGAACCACATGACAAAACTCCTCTTTAGATTCTACTTGTTGTGGTGTTTCTGAAAACAGGGTACTGGACAAAGAGCTGGTTCGTTCGGGCACTGTGCACAAAAGTACATTGACCTTTTTTCCTGTTTTTTTTTCTCTGTAGCAAACAACGCATCTTCTTTGACGAACTCTGGATGTACTTTCCTTCCTCTCGATTTTGGACAGGACATGTGGCACTGGGCGGTTGGGGGGAGTTTTAGGTTGACCCCGTACAGGCTGCAGTTCTGGAGCCGGTATTTCCAGGGTTGATCTTATTACTTCGTGTCTGAAATCATACAGAGTTTTCTTTCCATCTGGATTAGTCATGCAGAAAAACTTGTAGGCATTGACCATTGACATCTCTGTAAAATGGAACAAACACTTTCTTGTACCAGCGAATACTTTTATGTTCAAAAGCGTAGTACGCCAACAGCTGGTCTTGGCGATCAACACCCTTCATATGCGCATTATATTTGATGATTGGAAGGGGTTTCTCGCGGAGCTGGTTTCTTTTGTTCCTTGACAAACCTATCGTGTTTTCGTGTTCTGTGGATATGTACATCACTGAACGTTTATCTCACCATTTACCAACTAGCACGCCCTCCGCGTATCTAGCCAATGTTTCGCCCTTTTGTAACTTTGCATTTTTCACGTCGTCAGGATTATGTTTCCTGTCGGCCCTTAGTGTTCCAGTTGAGTACGCCTGAGTAACTCACTTGACAGCACAAAACTGTTGTAATAATTGTCCATATACAATGAGTGACCATTACGAATCATTCCAGTCATGAGACACTCAACAACTTTTTGGGCATGTCCCTTTCCACTCAATTCCCCACCTTTACCAGAATAAATCGTACATTGTAACGTCAAACAGCCTTATTAGAAGGCTTAATGACAGTGGTGTCTTTGCTCAAGGATAAGCTGACGATATTGCCATCCTTGTGATAGGTAAGTTTAACAATACAGTTACTGACCTCATGAACTCTGCACTAAGGCTTGTGGATGGTTGGTGCAATGAGGTCGGTCTATCTGTGAATCCCTCTAAAGTGGTTGCTGCACCATTTACCAAGAGGAAAAAGCTGACCGGGGTTGGCCCGCTCAAACTGCAGGGGAGTTTGATCAACCTGCAAAACCAGGTGAAGTATCTTGGGATCATTCTGGATCGGACGCTTTGCTGGGAATCTCACTTACAACGGGTTATTGACCGGGGTAAGTGGTCTCTGTTTGCATGCAGGCGTATGGTCGGCGCAGCATGGGGACTGAAACCGGAGCTAATGTATTGGCTCTATGTTTCAGTAGTTAGACCAACTATGACATATGCGTCTCTGGTTTGGTGGACCAAGATGGACTCAGGTGTTACTGTGAAAAGGCTGGCAGCCGTTCAGCGGCTGGCATGTCTCATGATCACAGGGGCGATCAGCAGCGCTCCTGGGGCCACTCTTGACTGTTTGCTTGATCTTTTGCCCATAGACATTCACATCAGGATGACTGCCAGAATGGGTGCATACCGCCTCTGTGGAGAAGGCCTCTGGAATAGGCCAGGTGAATTACGTGGTCATACCAGAATTTCGGGGATAGTTCAGAGCGACATTTTAGGTATGCCCTCTGATTATCTTCCGAGAACTTTTTCTTTTGGCAGGTCTTTCCGAGTTCTTTTTCCGCAACGGACGAATGGAAGGATGGAGCCTGCCCACTACCACCCTGTGATCAGGAGTGGTACACTGATGGGTCCAAGAGCAGTCGGGGCGCAGGAGCAGGCATCTACGGGGTGCAGGACAACGTACGGTCAGGTATTTCCATGGGGACCTTCCCCACTGTTTTCCAGGCCGAGATCACTGCCATTATGGAATGTGCCAGAGACATCTTGATGCTGGGTCATGAGGGCCTTTCTATCAATATTTTCTCTGACAGTCAGGCGGCCCTTAGAGCTTTGGACTCGGTAGAGTTCAACTCTAGGGTTGTGTGGGACTGTTTTAGGCTTGTGTCCTGTGTAAGCAGACACAATGAAGTCACCCTTTGTTGGGTTCCAGGGCACTCAGGGGTGGATGGTAACGAAGTGGCAGACGGGCTGGCCAATAGGGCTGCATCATCCCCCCTTTGTGGTCCTCAACCCTTCTGTGGTGTTTCCCGCGCTGCGGTTTTTCAGACTATCAATTCCTGGGCTAGGGATTGTCATAAGAAAAGATGGGCTGAACTTTCCCTGCATTGAGTTAGTAAGCTTAATCTTCGTTCTCCTTCTCGTCAAGTTGCAAAGAGGTTCCTGAAACTTGGCAAGAAGGATGCCAAACTTGTCACAGGTATCGTCACTGGTCACAATAATCTGAGGAAGCACCAACTACGTATGGGGGTCTTCAACGGCGACCCCCTGTGTAGGAAATGTTATCTGCAGGAGGAAACTGCAGATCATCTACTCTTTGATTGCGCAGAGCTGGCAGAGGTAAGGTCCTCCACTCTGGGCAACTTGGTAAGGGGTAGTTTTCTGCCTCCTGACGAGCTCGTTGACAGGATGCTGCAGTTTTACAGGTCTCTTCATCTAGAAGATTCCTGATTCTCCAGGAAAGAGAATTTTAGGGGTGCGCAAAAAGCTGCAACGGCTGAAGCGCCTTGGGAAATCCGCCCCTTCGAATGATGATGATGATGATGGGGTTTCTCGCGGAGCTGGTTTCTTTTGTTCCTTGACAAACCTATCGTGTTTTCGTGTTCTGTGGATATGTATATCACTGAACGTTTATCTCGCCATTTACCAACTAGCTCGCCCTCCGCGTATCTAGCCAATGTTTCGCCCTTTTGTAACTTTGCATTTTTCACGTCGTCAGGATTATGTTTCCTGTCGGCCCTTAGTGTTCCAGTTGAGTACGCCTGAGTAACTCACTTGACAGCACAAAACTGTTGTAATAATTGTCCATATACAATGAGTGACCATTACGAATCATTCCAGTCATGAGACACTCAACAACTTTTTGGGCATGTCCCTTTCCACTCAATTCCCCACCTTTACCAGAATAAATCGTACATTGTAACGTCAAACCGACAGGTTCACAAAGAGAATAAACTTTTATTCCATATTTATGCTTCTTTCCCTTGATGTACTGACGAAATAAGAGTCGTCCTCTCCACAAAATCATACCTTCATCCAATGACAACTCTTTCCCAGGGTAGTAGCTCCTTACCATGGTATTGTTGAAACTGTCTATCAAAAATCGTACTTTCACCAATCTGTCATTAGACTCTTTAGTGACGTCTGCAAAATGTAAACATCTGAAAATAATCAGAAATCTATCTCTTGACATATGTTTACGAAAATACTTGAGGTTGTACATCTCATCTATTTTCAAGTAGTCCCTTATCCGGCTTAGTCTTATATTACCCATGTGAAACATTAGGGCAATAAACCTTTTCAATTCAGGAATCGTTAGTTCCCTCCACTTTCCTATTCTTGATTTAGGTTGCAGCTGAGGCCCATAGTAAAGTTGTTCAGCATATTTATTAGTATATGAAACTATAGACTGTAAGGTAATATCATCAAAGAAGAACCAAAACCAATCACTAGGACTACCCTCACCTGGTACATTTATTTTTAGTCCCGGTTCCCCTCGAAAAGGTATATCTCTCATTCCTGCTGTCTGGGAAGACCAAGTAGGGTTATAGTCTATTGGCGTATCTTCATCGTCACTTTCCTCCTCGCTGTCACTACTATCACCATTTTCATTGTCACTTGACACATCACCTTCCCCCTCACTGAATACGTAGTCCGGATCATCCGGGTCCGACATTTTAGAGCAAAAACTAACCAAAAAACAACAAAACAGCAATCAAAACAGTCGCACACGTGTTCCGCCTAGGCACTGACTTGTAGTTACTGAGAGCGCCACGCATACCGTCGCAGCAGCACTGTCCAGTGAAAACCTACGGTATCACAGAATACAGTATACTATTGAGCAGTGCTGTGCAAAGTTTCAAGTTTCTAGCTCTAATCCTGGCCTTAACAACATATATTTTAAACTGCATAGTAGCATGGGAGTGATCGCTCCCACCAGGATGGCATTAGGGTTTTGTATGGGAGCGATCGCTCCCACACCGCCGTGAACGTGTTAAGTAATTAAAATTGGTTTTGATTTCCAGCTATTTCTTTTTTTGATTTTCTGAGAACATGTTCAGATTTGAGGGGTTCCACTGTAATTTTAAATATTAACCACTTTATTCTAAAATAATTATTTTAGTCTAAAGAGCCCTTTGACATTTTATGAAAGTGTTGATTTAATTTGAAACATGATTGTGGTTGGTTGAATTAAAAATAAGAAACCAGGATACAGTAATATATAACATAGGTCTAATGAACCCTTGTCTTAGGGTATTGACTCAATACATTTTCTGTGTTTTTATTCTGCAATAAAATACATCCTTAGTTTCATATAGACTTGAGAAGATTATTTCCCATTATTAATTATTTACAACTTAAATTATAATGATTTTTAATTAATTAAATGGATAAAACTGTTGGGGTTTATATACCAAACAGAGAACTGGACATATAATGTGTTTAATGACTTTAGGGCCTTTATGTGAAATAAATAAGTTGGTAAATGCAATGATAGCTTTCTGACTTGCATTAATAATGCTAAGTAGGTCAATCAAAATCTATTTAAATTAACATTTTGCTTACTAATAAAATCCAAAGTCAACCTGAATTTTATGCTTAACTTATAATACCCGAACCCGACCCGAATATTAACTTGTAATACCTGAACCCGACCCGAATTTTTTTTTACTTGCATACCCGAACCCGACCCGACCCGAAAATTTTTGGTAATCTACTACCCGACCCAAACCCGGCCCGACAGTAAAAATCACTACCCGCAGACCTCTAAAATAAACCATGTTAAAGTGCTTTACATACCATGGGAAAATTACATGGTAAAATCTATAAAAAATAAGTAGGGAGAACTAAAGAAAAATTTGAATAATGAATTTAATACTTACAGATCCTAATACAACCGCTCCAGTGTACTTGGGGGGCAGCTTAGCAGCCATACCATAAACTGTGTTCTGGTAAATACCATTGGCCACTGTCAACAAGAAACTGTTTCAATTATTTCATTTAGCTTGTTTAGTCTTGTAAGAAATAATGAGCTAGTTCTCTAAAAATTTGGGTTCAAGGTTCATGTAGTTTTAAACCCGAGTCAATAGTAATTCTTACTATCAATAGATATAGATGAGCCTTTTGTAAAATCCAAGTTTGTGTATGAATGTTACAGTCTGCAACTGATTAAGAGTAGGCAGGTTTAAGAAGGGTATAATTTCACTTACGGTATGTAATTCTGAACCAACATACCACAAAAACAGTATACTTTTTTTATTTATTTTTTAATAGACAGTATATTTACTATCACAATCACAATAATAGTAACCCTTTAAAGAAATAATTAATGAAGAAAAAAATTGATAGGAAAATTTGTTAGCAATGTGTTATATTTACATTCATTTTTAAGGAAGGGCTGAATGAACCCGGGGGGACTTGAGATTGCATTTTTCTTACTAACTGCCACAGGTGGATTTGAACCCACAACCTCAAGCTCTGTAGACTGGCAAATTATTGGGGCCATACAAACCAAGTTTTGCACATATGAGTAGATATCTACGTAAGATTAACACTCAAGATTCATTTATTTCCATAAAAAATAAAAATACATTTGGGTATATTTTTTTAAGTAAAGGAAATCTTTTCCTCACAAGACTATTGAGCCTGTGTGTGAGGAAGAGTCAACACTGAGACACCAAAAGATGTACTGCTTTTAGCATCTATAGCTCAGTAATTGATTGACACCTATTTGACTGGTTTCGTAATTTAAATTTGGTAAATTAACATGTTCGTGTGATGTGTGCTGAACGGCGTTCGAGCGGTCCACGGTCACATGTGTAGTGGACGCCAACCGGCGCATCACGAAATAATACATTTGGCACTAAAATAGCAGCTGATCATTCATTTTATGTGTTTTCCCGCAACAGTGTGTTGTTGTTGTTGATGAGTTTCATTATGTTTAGGTAGTAATCGTTCATAGTTTCGTGTGTGATCAAATAATAATAAAAATTATGGACAAAAATCCAGTACATTCAAAAAGTAAAAAACTAAAAGGTGATGATGGTTAAAAATAATTTTGCTCTAAATTCAGTTCCAACAAGTAATGATAAATATGATAATAATATAGTGTAACGTTTTAGCCATTCGAAAGTGCTAGGGTTCGAATCCAGACCATGAGCAATCCCAATTTGGTTTGCAAATATGTGGTATAGCGGAGAGGAAAGCCCAGCTTAAATAAACGGTGGCCGGCTTGGGTGGAAGTTGACGGCATTTGTAGGCTTAATTAGGATTGCAGTGGACACCTGTTTTGCTTTTGTTGTTAGTGGTTATAAGGGGAAGGGCATTTTATGTTTTTTTTTTGTTTATACTTAATATTTCCAGAAGATAAAAGTAATTATTTTTATTTACAGTTAAAAGTAAAAAGTTTACCACTTCTAGGATTAATCTAAAATGGAATGGCGGCAACTATCGTTGCCACACATACCTGGGGAGAGGCCGGCACGGCAGTGATCATTGCTGCCCGCAACGAACATGTTAATTAAGTTGTAAAACACTAAATTAAGAGTGTTTGCTCAAAACATTAATATAGAAAAAAATTAAAATTAGAAATATTTACGTATTGCAGTCAAACTTTTATATAACTAATTTGAAGGGACTGAATAAAAAACTTGTTATATCAAGGAATATGTTATATCGAGGTTTGTTACCTTGAGGTTAGGTCAGCTAAGATTTCGCTGAATAGAGGTTCACAGATCTACCTGTAAACGTCTTGATTATGAAATTAAGTGCATATAAACTTGATAAAATATACAGTACATAGTACGGAAAACAAAATAAAACCTGTTACTATGATCGAAATAGTAGAAGCTAGTTTTATTTAAAAGTATTACTGAACGTCAAAAACAAAACAAATAAAAAATAAAATACCCGCGTCACAACAGACCTGCGTACTCAGCGAATTTCCAAAGCAATAATATAATAACAATATATGACAAGTTTGATCAATATCTGTCGATAAATCTTAGACTTATTTGCATATTCTCCATAAGATTCATGGGAAAGATAAAATTTAAAAATTTTTTCAATTACATATGAAAAACACAAAAAACCCAATTTTTGAGTACAAAACCCCCCAAGCTATTTAATCTTTGACCATTAGAATCAGCTGACAAAACTACACAATTTAGTTCTCTAAAGTTTTTCTATATCTCCAACAGTTACTGAGATATTAAAAAATCTAAATACAGTACAGTGTATTTTAGGACTCCAATGTTAATCTTATGTAGGAAAAAAATTAATATTTCACTTATCAATCTATATTTTTGGATGAAACTTGATATTTAGCTTCATGTGGTTGAGATTCATCCATTCATGCTTAAAAATTATAGTTTATGAGTTTATCAAGCCAGGTAAGCTGCATACTCTTTTCCCATGTTAATCATATAGAGAATAGGCAAAACCTTTTATTTATGGACAGATGTTGCTGAAACTTGGTATAAGGTTAATTATTTTGAATAATAATAATAAAATAGACCAGACTTACTGTTGAGGACAATAACAGAGCCCATGGTTATCCAGAAAAACACTCCAGGCCACTGAGACGAGTCTCCCATGGCCAACACAACAGTGATTACGAATATTACCACTTCCACAAGCAGACTCCACACTATTCGAGTTGTTAGGTTACCTCTGTTAACCAAGCATCAACTTTTAAGTAAATGTTGTAACTTGTCTACTCTGTTAACTGATATTATTAAAAATTCTCAAAGTGTAAGTACTACTAGTTAATATGGATTTGTTATTTTCCTTTTCCTTTGTATTGTAATAATTAGTAAGATATTTTCAAGGATCAGTAATGGTGTTTGAAACAATTTGAATTTTAGAAATCATTTAAAAAAAGGGTTTTTTACCACACAGTCTATGTGCATTTTAATCATACATGTAAAAATGATAATATTTTATCACAAAAAAAGCTAATCCTAACATATAGCAATAATATTTGGTACAATATTTAATCAATTCCCAACAGAAATAAGAATTTACACTGTTAGATAATACAAATATTTATATAAATTCATAATGGTTCTAAACACAAAACAATAGCTTCTTCACTTAAAGAAAAATTCACAAAATAATTTTTAAAATTTAATATTTGTATAAATTGCAAATAAATTTTACTAAGGCGACTGAGTTTTCACACCATTCAGGCTCCTAATGACGACTCACACCCGCGTACAGACCAAGTGCCCATGCGGATGCCATTTCCATACTTATACTTACTTATTATTTAATAACTAAAATCATAACAAATTTAAATTTGTATATTTTATATGTTATTGTAAAACTTTAATTCTTTTGGAAATAAAAAAACTTTTTGAAACAAATTTTATCCCGAAACATCTACTGGGCTAATATTTTTAAATTAGGAATTTCCTATGATACTGTATTCAGTAAAAAATCTGTGTGCAAATCAGTACTAAACAATGAACATCTTACCCGATATGTAAAAAGATATTGAGCCAGTTGAAAATCAAATTGGGCACTTGTGAAGCGAAACCTATGTAAGGTAAGAAATTAGTCACATAATCTGATTCAATCCCAGTGTAGTTTTTGCTCAACTTGTATTCAGTAAAGTACTGGAAAAAACACATGTTCCAATTAATAAAAATGATATAATTATGTATAAGGAAGAGGAACTATTCTATACAGACAATCCACTTCCATTGACAAGAAAATGAATGAACTTAAAAGGTTTAACAGATTCTGAATACTAAGATTATGTTAAAATGGTTAGAAATGTTGCACCAGTTAGAGGCATCAAGGGAAGGTCCACAGACAGCAACCGGTATAGACATTGCCCTACAACCATTATCATTGTAACATTGTCACATATCCTTGGACAGTGACCCCACGGAAGCCATATGGAGAAATGTTTGGCACAATAAAATAAGAACGCTGATTGAGGATGAATTTATAAACAAGTTATATTAAGTTTATGAAGAAATTACAGCAATAGCTAAAAATGATTCAATTCGATGAAGCAACTTTATTGTGCTAGACCATAAAACTAACAAGGGCTTCATAATTGAATAAAGTGAAAAACAGTCAGAAGCAGTTGACATTGAAAAAAACCCCAAAGTTATAGTGAAACAATTGAGTTTTACTGTGTAATTAGAAAATAGAAAAATAACAAAAAAACCTAGTTGGGAAATCTAGCGACAGAACAATATATCAAAATTGCATATGTATACTGTATATGTATTGTAATGTATAGACTGTATATATAACCTGATATAATATTTTTGCACTACCATTTTTTTTAGCTGTATCTGACTTTTTAAGAAGTGTGTACAGACCATTCAATACTAAAGACCAAAGTGATATCAATGATTAGAGATCAGTAGATTTCATTAGCCAAATCAATCAAATTTTACTCAATGTGAAATGTTTATTGTACAATTTAAATTTTATGTATCTATGACGCTTTTTTATGTAATGATGAGAAATGAGCCTTCACAGATGTAATATTTGTAAAAACATTTGTACAAACTAAAAGTAGTTGTAAACTCTTAAAAGATTGTATGCTAAGTATGTAAGCTAATCTTTATACAAAAGTTTTCACAATGTGGAAAATAATTAAATATTTAAAACACCCCCGTCGCACCAGACCTGCATACTGAGCGAATTTCCAAATAAATAATGTAATAATAGTATTATATGTCAAGTTTTATCAATATCTGTCGATAAATATATGAGTTAGTTATTTGCCTATTCTTCATAAGATTAACATGGGAAAGAATATGTAGATTTGCTGCTGTGAGGAACACTGAAAGTAGGCATTTATAGCATAAACAATTTTTATTTTGACCATTTATATCAAGTTTCATCAACATCTGTCCACAAATAAAGTTGTTTACTTAAACTCTATAGGATTATCATGGGAAAAGAGTATGTAGGTTTGCCACTGTGAGGAACACTGAAAGTAGGCATTTATAGCAAACAATTTTTATTTTGACCATTTATATCAAGTTTCATCAACATCTGTCCATAAATAAAGGATTTTTCCTATTTTCCATATGATTAACATGGGAAAAGAGTATGCACGTTAGCTGCCATGATAAATACATAAACAATGTTTTTAATCATAATTGGATGTTTTGTGGATATATATTTGCACAAAGATCTCAAATACAGAATATAAAATTTCTTAAAATTTTTGAAAACTTATTTTTGAGTAAAAAATAAGTTATAGAAAAGTCCTCAGTGCAGGAAAGTTTTGGATTTCGTGTAAAATTATCAAATCTATTTTATGCAATTCACTAGTTAGGGCTATGGTTAATTAAGCTTAATCAACTACTTGAATGTGCTTTATACTAATCCACTACTAATAGTCTTAAGCGTAGACTGTTCTGTTCCGATGTGCTGTTTTATTAATGATTGTTTATATTGAGTACAATACAGCTGAACATTACTCAGGAAAAAACTGATATTACTATCAGTGTGTCACTTCCTAACACTCTGAAAAGATTGATAAATTAGAGACGGATTTTCAACTACAGTAAAATATATTGTGTTCAACAAACATTGATCACTTTAAGAGTTCTATGCTATTAAATATATTGTTGTCTGCTATGTATAAAAATAATAACCAACTGTTTTCCCCTATGTGCCCAATTGTCTTGCTGTTTTTGTAAGATTGTAGGTGCTACCCGTTTATTAAAAGTCACAGAAAGTTATTGGTCATAATTGATTGGTAATTTGGTAATGAAATAACATCCAGAAGTATGTAAAATTTCAATTAAAGGTATAAAATAATACTAAAGCACTACATAAGTCAATTTTAAACCTACCAATCTATTTAAAATAAACATGATAATAATATGTATAAGATCAATCAAATACCCCCATCGCAGCAGACCTGCGTAATCAGTGAATTTCCAAATCAATAACAATATATAATAGGTTTGATCAATATCCGTAATAAATAAGAGAGTTTGCCTATTCTGCCTAAGTTTAACATGGGAAAGAATATTGCTGACCCTCGCTGGCATATACATATTTGAAACAATATTGTATTGCAAGAAAAATGTTGCATTGACACAGGGCAGCGATATTCATCAATATGGGACAAGATCAAGACACGCTTATCGTGTAGCTCAACATTGGACAACCTCTTTCGAGCACCTCCCCTCACAGATGGGTGTGAAATTCCTAAACGCCCTTCCTGAAAACCTGAGGTCTGAAAAAAATTTAAAAAAATTTAAGGCTCGATTGAAAGGCTACCTAGTGGCTTCCGAATGTTACTCGGTGGGAGAATTTATCGGTCATTGAATTTAAGCAGGGGGAGAGTTCTTGTGTAAATGAGAAGTGTGAATGGTGACTATTGTAGCGAGAATGTTACTATTGTAGTGAAATTGAGAGAGTGAATGATAAGGTTAGCTGTTAATAATTTTAAATTTCTGACTCTTGCTATACATTTGTAAAAATGTCTTACAGCAATAAAGATTTGATTTAATTTGATTTGATATGCAGATTTGCTGCTGTGAGGAAAGCTGAAAGTGGGGTTTTTACAATAAAATATCTTTATTTTGACCATATACTAAGTTTTACAAATATTTGTCCATAAATAAATAAGTTCACCTATTCTCCATAAGATTAACACGGGAAGAGAGTATGCAGGTAAGCTGCCATGATAAACACATAAACTATGATTTTTAAGCATAATTGTATGAATCTGAACCACGTGAAGCTAAATATCAAGTTTTATCCAAAAATATTGATTAATAAGTGAAATATTAGGGGATTGCCGTTAAAATGGTTTTGTAGCTATATGAAAGGGAGGAAAAATGTGTCAAAATTAATACATCTTACAGCGAAATAAAGGAGATAAAAAATGGTGTGCCACAGGGCTCCGTGTTGTGGGCAATTTTATTCTTAATTTATATTAATGATCTATGTGGGGCACAGCTAAACAGTTTTGCTGATGACACGGCCTTAAGCTACTGTAGGGATTCATGGGAACAAATAGAAAGGGAGATGAATCATGACCTATTGGCTCTACAATGGTGGTTCTCCAAAAATAGTATGGTTCTTAGTCCTGAAAAAACAAAATTTATAAATTTTAGCCTAAGACATGATATTGATTTTCAAAATCCAATAGTTTATAAGTGTGTAGACTGTCTTGTAAATGCTACATCCTGTGTGGAAAAATGTGCAGTTGTTAAAAAGGTAAATGCCATCAAATACCTTTTTATAACACTGGATCGAGAATTGAACAGGAAGAAGCACATTTTAATTCTTAAACAAAAGTTCAATATTTTATTGAGAATAGAAAAAAAAATTATTCATTTATAAATATTATTATATATTATTTATTATATATCATTTATTTTAATAAATATTTAATTTATTAAAATAAATTTATTATTATTATTATTTATATTTTTAAATAAAAAAATATTTTATTGAGAATATTTTACTTTTTAAACTAATTGTGTATTTCCGAAAGTATTTTACGAATGATATACTTCTCAATTGTACATTGTAGAATTGATTATGGCATAACCTTTTGGGGCGCTACATATAATGTACATATCAAGCCATTGTACATTCTCCAAAAATCTTTCATTAGAAAAATTGCAAAGCGAACAAGAACAGAGGCATCATTCCCATTGTTTATCAGGTTTAATGTTCTTCCACTGAAACACATGTTTGTATACAAAGTACTAAAACTTCTTTACCAAAGAAGTGGCAATTTTATTGAGGGTAGATGTAATTATAGAAAAAGATTAAGGAATGCTGATCATTTACTGATTACACGGCAAAAAACACATTCTTTACAATGAATATTAAGTTTCTAGCTCCAAGAATATTTAATAATACAGTGCAACTCGGTTATTGCGGCCTCGGCCATAACGTCAACTCGGATATAACGTCATTTATTTTTAGGTCCCGCCAAACTATATGTATTTACATAGGAAAAAACCTCGGATATATCGTCAGTAAATTCTCAAACCTCGTATGTAACGTCAAGAAAATCGGGCCGAGATGAAGGCAACATACAGCTAAATAGAGAAAGTTCGGTCGGTGGTGCAACGTGAGGGCTGCGGCTATTGTTTAGCTACATTCTATTTTTAGAAACGGCATTTTATTGCTGTCTTACCGCTAACCATCCCAACCCCCTGCCCTACCCTATATCCGCTGTCGCCGGTCATCAAGGTCAGTGTCAGTGACTCACGTCGCATCAAAGCACTGTGATGCCGTTTGTACGTACCTACAGTTCGTGTAGATATCGTTAGTTCGGTGTATGTCTTTTACAGTTTGTTTTTCGTTATTTTAGTTGACGAATACAGTATTGAAAAATAATGGCAAAGAAAAAAGATGGAAAGAAAAGGTGTGAGTTATAAGAGCGTGTGAGGAGGGACGTAAGATAGCAGACGTGTCTCCGGGCTTGTTTTTTAAAATCGAACCAACAGTTGAATTCACCAAACCTCAAACCAGCCGAACTTCATTGCAATATTTTCAAATTCGATTTTTTATATTGTAGAGTCAGTCAGTCATAAACATAAACTTACGTAGTATTTCAAATTACCTTTATTAAATGTCTTAATTTCATGTAAAAAATGTGTTTCCCTATTTTTCCTCGGTTTTAAATTAAAATTATGTAACCTCTTTTATAGCGTCACTCTGATATAGCGTCATTAATTTGTGTGGTCCCTTCAATGACGTTATAACCAAGTTCCACTGTAATACCATTAATGGCATACTAATGGCCATTAGACATAATACCCCCGTCGCAGCAGACCTGCGTACTCAGCGAATTTCCAAAACAATAATATAATAATAATAATATACGACAAGTCAAGTGGTCAAAATCTGTCGATGAACATGAGAATTATTTACCTATTCTCCATAAGATTAACATGGGAAAGAGTGTGCAGGTTTGCTGCTGTGAGGAACACTGACAGTAGGCATTTATACCTTCAAAAACATTTATTTTTAACATTTATACCAACTTTCATCAACATTTGTCCATAAATAAAGGAGTTTGCCTATTCTCCATATGATTAACATGGGAAAAGAGTATGCAGGTTTGCTGCCATGATAAACACATAAACTATGATTTTTAAGCATAAATGGATCAACCTCAACCACATAAAGCTAAATATAAATTTTTATCCAAAAATATAGGTTAATAAGTGAAATAATTATATTATTTCACTTATATTTATATTAATTTATATTCATTTTTCCTTATCCTCCATAAGATTAACATTGGAGCCTCAAAAAACAACGTACTGTGTTTAGATTTTTTTATATCTCGGTAACCGTTGGAGAAAGAGAAAAACGTTAAGAAACTAAATTGTGTAGTTTTTTAAGCTGATTTTAATGGTGAAAGATGAAATCTAAAAAATTTTTAAATTACATATGAAAAACGCAAAAAACCATATTTTTGAGTACAAAACCCCCCCCAAAATTACCCGTTCCCCTTGACCGATATGTCTGGTTTACGAACTCGTCCGAGCATTTGTAGGAATACACGTCTCTACCAAATTTGGTCTCGATCGGACCATTTCTACGAGAGTTATCGTGTTCACAGACACACACACATATATATATATATATACATATATATATAAATTTTAACGACTATTGTTTTTGGTCTCTAGGCACCTAAAGAAGAAAAAATAACATGCTCCCGGGCTTAAGTCTTACCATGAGACCTACGGTAATAGCTTCTTCCCTATGGGAAATTCGCTAAAAACTTCACCTGGCTCAGTAATCTTTAATTGTAAACTTTGTAATAATTGGATATTGAGTTTTGAAAATATTGATTTTTTACTTAAAATTGTAGCCTAATTGAACATATGCATTTGTTTCAGTAACTCATTGGGAGGATCTATTTTAATAAATATATAAAATAATGGGTCCTTGTTTGTAAATCATGTCTTCTTAAGTGCTTGAGCAAAGGGAATTTATGTAATAAAGCTCTGAAAGTGAAATCCTGGCTGTCCAGAGAGCTGATAAAAGATTAGTCTTAAGTAACTGATAAGGAACCTCTTACAGGCACTGCCTACGAGGCCCTAAATTTTCCAATTCAGATTACACTATGTTTTTATTTTTAAATGTGTGGTAGAATTAAGTTCTTTTGTAATTAATAACTGTTTATAATTTTGTATATGTAAAATGTTATATGTAACATATGTATGTATGTTTAAATGTATATGTAATGTAAAATAATGTATTATTTTTATATAAGATATAATTTAATTTGTACATTTGTAAATATGAGAAAGGTTTTAGTTTTTACATAAGAACTGTAATTATTGAATATTATTTTTGATTTCTTGAGCAAACACTGAGCTGATATTGTAATCCTGTTTTTTTTTGGAAAATAAATATTATTCTTATTCTTATATTAATTTTTCCTTATCCTCCAAAAGATTAACATTGGAGTCCCAAAATACAACGTACTGTGTCAACGTATATGTCTGGTTTGCGAACTCGTCCGAGCAAATGAAGGAATACACGTCTCTACCAAATTTGGTCTCGATCGGACCATCAGCGAATTTCCAAATCAATAATATAATAATAATATATGACAAGTTCGGTCAAAATCTGTCAATAAACATGAGATTTTTTTGCCTATTCTCCCATAAGATTAACATGGGAAAGAGTGTGCAGGTTTGCTGCTGTGAGGAACACAGAGTAGGCATTTATACCACCAAACATTTTTATTTTTAACATTTATACCAACTTTTATCAACATATGTCCATAAATAAAGGAGTTTGCCTATTCTCCATATGATTAACATAGCATTGGAAAAGAGTATGCAGGTTTGCTGTCATGATAAACACATAAAACTATGATTTTTAAGCATAAATGGATGAACCTCAACCACATTAAGCTAAATATAAAGTTTTATCCAAAAACCAAAAATATTGGTTAATGAGTGAAGTATTAATTTCTCCTTATCTTCCATAAGACTAACATTGGAGCCTCAAAATACAACGTACTGTGTTTAGATTTTTTAATATCTCGGTAACCGTTGGAGATAGAGAAAAACTTTAAAGAACTAAATTGTGTAGTTTTTTAAGCTTATTCTAATGGTGAAAGATAAAATAAAAAATTTTTTAAATTACAAATGAAAAACGCAAAAAACCATATTTTTGAGTACAAAACCCCCAAACTACCCGTTCTTATTGACTCCAGGTATTTACCCCAGGCCCGGGTAAATACCCAAAAACTGGGTATTTATAATTTTTATTAAAGTTAAAGAAGATTGAGTGTTTTTTTGCAATTATTACCCTCTAAGGATAGTAAAATGATCATAAAATGTGTTTAACAAAATTTTATATGGTCACTACCAGCATTTAACTTCTGGGATTAATCGCCATAAATACCCACGTCCTAGGTATTTATAATTTTTATTTAATTTAAAGAAGATTGAGATTTTTTTTGCAATTACTAAACTGTAGGGACAGTATGGATGATTAAATCTTAATAAAATGTGTTAACTTAATTTCATATAGTCCCTTTTAGCATTCTTCTTCAGAGCATAAAGCATAGTCGACATAAATACCCTGATCGCATGGTTGCACTGGTCCTTACTTTTAGTACTCTGCCATTCTGCCTATGTCAATCAGGTCTTAGGTCTGTCTAGCCTTCCAAGCCGTTTATACAATAAAAATTTTAACTATCCTAATTTATTAATAATAGAATTAAAACACGAAACCCCATGCTTATTCACAAACTTATGTATTATTTTACAAAAAGTACTAAATCGTTAAATGAAAGGCACTAGCAAAGCTTCAAGTTACTGTAAAAGGTGTTATAGACTATCCTAATTTATCATGTAATGATAACAATAACATATTTAGGGATAAATATAAATTAATTTCAATCGATTTCATAAATACCCAAAATACCCAATACATTGGGTGACAGCTTTGATAGTGTAAGTATTGCATTTTGTTGGAATCTTTAACATTAATTTTTGTTTTCAATTTATTGTTACTAATACAATGTTAAATACTAATACGTCAACGTCTAAAAACGTGACTAATTTCGAAGATTAGTTCCAGATAAATTTCAAATAGCAAAACTCTTTCAAATTTGGTAAAAAAATTTTAAGGAATCTAATCCATGCTGCCAAACAATGAAAATGTCATCAATGTATCTAAACCAAACAAGAGGGGCTAAATGTATGGAGGAGGTTATTTTTAAATATATTTTTACAAATTTCCAATAACACAACTGTATACCAGTTGTGTTCAACTATACGAACACATCATAATTTTTCTGCAGTTTGAGTTTGTATGTAAGCAACCACTGATTATTTCCTCTGTATGAACACAGAGCTTGTATATTTGCAAGAGAGCGGGAGGAAGGGAAGTGTGGCTGGGCGCTGGCGGCTCGGCGTGAAGTGATTAGTGAGAAAAGTAGTGAGCAACAATGGGATTACGCAACGTGCTGCTACCGCACAGCCAACGCCGGTACAGCAGCTACAGCCTACGGAGCGTAATGAGCGTGACTGTAAAAATTATAAATAATTGTCAAAATTGTAATGTTGGCAAAAATACTAATAACTCACAGATTTGGCAGTGATAAACATGTTCCAGGGCATGAGTGTTCCGATACCATGCAACAATAATGTCAGGTACACCAGCTTCAGTCTGAAAGAAAACCAAAGAGAGTTTGTGAATATGATTCAAAAAATACTCTGTATCGAAATAGTGAAATCAAACTTGGAGAAACCTACCATAATTCAAGTATTAAATATTTTTTTTACTATAAATCCCATCACAAAAATTTGTTACTGTAACAAATGAGAATACTGACCCAATTGCAGATCCATGTTTGAAGGTTTTTGTTGTTGAAAACTAATTTTTTGAGGAATAATAACTAACTGAATTCTGATATTCGTTCGAGTTACTATCGACAACAATATTCTTCCTCTCATAATTATATTCTAATAATGATCTTGTATTTTACACAGATAAGAATTACTTCATTTCACCATCTGCTACCACTTTCGCATTCAAGTAAAGCTTAACCATGACACAAGTATAATTTAAAACGATAACTTTTGGTTTTTTAGTTTTAATGCTCATTATTAGGGGTGTTTGAATATTCGAACATTTAATATTCAAATGTCGAATATCGCTAATATTTGGTCTCGAGATTTCTGACATACAAGTAGTTCGATGTCGGTAGAATATTCGAATGTGATGAATAATATAAAAGTGATGTCTGTCAAAGCTATAAAGTTTCCATTTCTAAGGTCAGAATTATTATACCATTATGCAGCTAATTCAGTTGAAAACTAAATGTAACCCATGCTTTATTATCTGACTACAGATGAATAAAGATATGAACGATTCCGATTGATTGTCAATACCACCAAATGCTGGATATTGGTATTGGTATCAAGAGTTGATTGACCAAAGTCGATACCTATACCAGCCACAGGACAAACAAATACATTATTTCTTGGAAAATTTATTGGTTTTGAGAATAAATCAAATTTAATTAAGAATATCTGAAACCCCACTCATAGCATTGTCTTTGCCTTTGCAGACGAAACAGCTAGGTTCACTGAGTTATCTCTACACTCGTATTTCGTTAGAAAAAGTAGAACCCCTTTTTCCTTTTTCTTTAACAATTTAAATTTGTGCTACATTGAAACTAATTTTAATAATATTATTTGTAAGTACATTCAAGGAACATTCAATCAAATTTAAAAAAAATAATTTAAACAAATCATTGTTAGTTGGGAGTTTTATTTTTGTTATTAACTGACAGATTTCATTCCTTCTTTGGGCAGCATAAACGTAGTTCCATATTTTCATTAATAATATCTATTCCAAAAAAAGCCTTGTGAGGATAATGCAACATTCCAAATGGTAAATATTACAATGGGGTTTTACAAACAGTAAATTTGTGATTCACAGTCCAACCAGATGTATTTTGGCAAAAGCAACAGACAATAGAGGCAGCCAGGTAGCCGGGACATTAAAAAAACTATAACTCTGAGCTATTTACAAAGGGGGGACAAAGAAGGAGCCTCCACGAAGATTGTTTACAATCGACCGCTACACACGAAGAAACAATCGGGCGTCCCCTGGAAACGACTTAGTCGGCCAATCCTTCTAAAACCAAGATCACCAAAGAATAAATGATAAGAAAAAAAGAGTCAAATCAATCGGCCTTTCTCAAGGCCAGCACTTGTGACTACCTCACTGAATATTGAGGAACTCTCTGTAAATAAAGAAATTTTAATAGCAGACATGTGCAAGCAACGAAACTGTGATATTCTAGTCCTACAAGAGACACATAGAGGCCCTACTAGTTATAGACCAAAGATAGCCGGAATGGAGCTAGTCCTTGAGAGACCCCACTGCCAATATGGAAGCGCCATTTTTGCAAAGCCTGACCTTGTCATTCGGTCAACTGCCTACACCTGCAACAATGATGTGGAGATTTTAACCATAGAGCTTGAATCATATACAGTAACCTCAGTGTACAAGCCACCAAACACAACCTTTGAATTTGTCAAGCCTGGGAATTTTGATAATCAAAAAGTCAAGATAGTCATCGGAGATTTCAACTGTCACAGTGTCACGTGGGGATATCCAACAACAGATGTCAACGGCGAAGCCCTTGAGTTATGGGCAGAACAGAATGATCTGAAGCTAATCCATGATCCCAAACTTCCACCTTCCTTCAACAGTGCTAGATGGAGACAAGGCTACAATCCAGACAACCTCTTCGTAAGTGAGACAATAGTACAACAAACTGTCAAATATGTTGAAAGTCCCCTTCACAGAACACAGCATAGAGCAATAACATGCAGTATAGAGGCTGTTATAAAGGCAGAAACTATCCCTTTTAAGCGAAGATTTAACTTTAAAAAAGCAAAATGGGACATGTTTGCTCAAGATTTGGACAGAGAGGTAATAAAAATAGAACCAATTCCCAAATCCTATGAAGCTTTTGTGAACATGGTGAAGTGGATATCCAGAAAACACATCCCAAGAGGATGTCAAGTAAACTACATTGCTGGCCTTGACCATGACTCTCTGGCAGTCCTTAATAACTATGGGAAACTGTTGATGAGGACCCCTTTTCAGATGAGACTATTAACACCGGTGAACAGTTACTGTCTCTCATAGCAGAATCAAGAAGAGAAAGATGGTGCAACCTACTTGAACAGTTAGATATGAAGAGAAACAGCCGTTGAGCCTGCAAGCTACTGAAGAATATGAGCAACGACCCAACCACAAATAAATCGAACATTGGTGATGTCACAGCGAACCAAATTGCTCATCAGCTCCTCTTGAATGGCAAAACTACAGGAAGAAACATGAGAACAAGGATTGAGTGAGAACAGGAAAGTGAAAACCACTCTTTAGACACCCCATTCACAATGCAAGAGCTGCAAGTGGCTATCAAACAGATGAAAGAGCACAAGGCGGCAGGTGTTGATGACCTGAGAACTGAGCAGATAAAACAGTTTGGACCAACAACAAGAACTTGGCTTCTGGACCTCATCAATAACTGCGTTAACACTTTGCAAATTCCAAGAGTGGAGGAAAGCACGAGTGATAGCACTCTTGAAGCCTGGGAAAGAGCCAAACAACTGTAACAGCTGTAACTACAGGCCTGTATCTCTACTCTGCCACCTTTTCAAGTGCATGGAGAGGATGATATTCAACAGGATCTCTGAAAAAATCGACCAGTCCTTGATTCCCGAGCAGGCTGGCTTCAGGCCTGGCAGATCATGTTGTGGGCAAATTCTCAATCTGAAAGAGCACATAGAGGATGGCTATGAGAGGGGTCAGGTGACAGGAGTTGCATTCATTGATTTAAGAGCAGCTTATGACACCATCAACCATAGAAAGCTGACCCATAAGCTGTATAACCTCACCAAAGATTACAAGCTGACAAGGTTTATCGAATGCACTCTGCAGAATAGAAGATTCTATGTAACGCTGCAGGGAAAGAATAGCCGGTGGAGACAACAGAAAAATGGTTTGGCACAGGGAAGTGTTCTGGCGCCCCTAATATATAACATCTACACAAACGACCAACCAAACAGTCCCAAGGTGAGACGATTCATTTATGCTGACGACACAGCAGTGGCTGTACAAGCGAAAACCGTTGACAAGGTGGAGGAAGAGCTTAGCCAATACCTTGAAAATCTTGGTGTGTACTACAAACATAATAACATCAAGCCCAATCCATCTAAGACTCAGGTGTGCGCTTTCCATCTCAGAAATAAAGAGTCCAAAAGAAAACTTAGAGTAAACTGGATGCAACAAGAACTCGAGCACTGTGAGTGGCCTAAGTACCTTGGTGTCAAGCTGGACCGAACGCTGTCATACAGAGCACACTGTCAGGACACAAAGATGAAGGTGGCTGCTAGAAACAACATAATACGTAAATTGACAAGCACAACATGGGGGGCTAATCCCAGTGTTCTACGCAGATCAGCCATTGCACTCTGCCTTTCCACTGCAGAATATGCTGTCCCAGTTTGGGCAAACTCTGTACATGCCAGACATGTTGATACGGCAGTCAATGAGACTGAGAGAATAATCTCAGGCTGTCTCAAACCCACACCTGTCGATAAAATTTTCCCAATCATAGGAATAGCACCACCACCCATTCGCAGAACTGTTGCAGCAGAAGTGGAACGGAAGAAGCAAATCAGCGACCCAAGACACCCTCTGTTTCACCATCAACCAACGGCAACAAGGCTCAAGTCAAGAAGGAGTTTTATCCAGTCAACAGTACCTCTCACTACAACACCTGAACAACGAAGGTTGAATCTATGGCAGGAGGAACTGCAAAATCCGCTCCTGGAACTGAAAGAAAGTGCTAGCTGTGGTAGTGAACTCCCTTTCACAACTTGGAAGTCTTTGAACCGACTACGCACAGGAGTCACAAGGTGCAAATCAAACCTACTACGCTGGGGTTACATTCAGGACAATGCTGCCTGCGACTGCGGCCTGGAACAAGACTACACTCACCTATTGCAGTGCGAGTTGCTTGACACAAACTGCTCTCATGACGACCTCCTCCAAAGCAACGACAAAGCCCTCCGGGTGGCTAAATTCTGGGAGCGAAACATATAGAAAAATAGAAGACTGGTGATCATGGACACGGAAAGTAAGTAAGTATTTAAAAAGAAACTATCCTATGCTGGTACTATATTTTTGAAATATATTCCAAAAAAATATTTAATATAGAAAATCAAAACAAGTTCAAAAGTGAACTCAAAAGGTTTTTTAATCGGAAATGCTTTTTACCCTTTTGAAGAACTGTACAATTTACCCATGTGAATGCTGATGCTATATAACTGCTAATAAAACCTAAATACATTGTACTGAGTTATATTCAAGGAAAACTGTGACGCTATTTATTGTATTGCTGTACATGGAACAAATAAAGAGGTTTTGAATTGAATAACTACATATAGATATGAAATGCCATCTGTTACAACAGGTATGCTCAACATTGAAATGTTTATGGTGAATAAACAGTTTGAGTTAGGGCATACAAACCACTTGATGTTTCTTTTTCAGGTTTACTAATATCAGGAACACTGAAAGTAAGTATTTCTACCATAAATAATTTTTATTGACCATATACCGAGTTTTATTAACATCTGACCATAAATTAAGGAGTTTGCCTATTCTCTAAATGATTAACGTGAGAAAAAAGTATGCAGGTTAGCTGCCATGATAAAAGACATAAACTATGATTTTTAAGCATAAAAGGATGGATCTCAAACACATGCAGCTAAATACCTAAACTATGATTTTTAAGCATAAAAGGATGGATCTCAAACACATGCAGCTAAATACCTAGTTTCTTCCAAAAATATTGTTTGAGAAATGAAATATTAATTTTTCCTTATCCTCCATAAGATTAATATTGGAGAACCAAAACTTTATAATACTACATTTTGTAGGTTTTTAAGTGTAGGTTTTTGTGTAGGCATTTGAGAATAGTAAAAATAGAATTTAATTTTTTTTAATTACTTATGGAAAACACAAAAAAATGTTTTTGAGGTATAAAATCCCCCTAAACTACCTGTTCTGATTGGCTGATATGTCTGGATTACGAACTCGACCGAGTAAATACAAGGTAATACGCGCCTCTACCAAATTTGGTTTTGATTGGACCATTTTTACAACAGTTATCATGTTCACAGACACAAACACACACGCATAAAAAATAAATAAATATACATATATATATATATATATACACGTCATTTATACATATGTATAACATCTTTGACCACTAATGTTTTGGCCACTAGGCACATCAAAACAAAAAAGTAACATGATTCCAGGCTTAATTGTATTCCTGGAAGTCTTGTCAGGAGACCTACAGTAATAGCTTCTTTACTATGGTAAATTAGGAATGAACATTCAGATTTTCTGCATTGAATATGGGCATGGATTTTTTTACACACACACACACATTATGATAACGAGTAAATAGCTACATAGTACCACCAGCACGTATCCAGGTCATGTTTAGTTGGTAGCATCTCTTGAATGAATGCACATCAAGTTTCAGTCATATTGATGTAACCTAAGTTCCTTAGGTTTCGGCACACATTTGGTCTTCACCTTTGTGGTCCAGATTTCCCCTTGGTAACCCATTGTTCAGTCACAGGAGTATCTATAGTGATTAAACGACACTTAGTCCTCTAAATTCCATTCTTCTCATTCCATTCTCAAAGACGGATACTTCACACATTTTTCAACATCAAACATCATGCAGAAAGCTCTCTTATGCCCAATTGTTTATGCAAAATATTATGTACCCGTTCAGTTGTGATGTGCCACTACTAACAATCTCGCACACCATTACTCTTCTGTCGTTCAGAACCGTATTATGGATTTTATCAATGATTTCTGGTGTCATAATCTCCACAGGCCGTCCAATATCACTTGCACCAATATTATGTACCTATTCAGTTGTGATGTGCCACTACTAACAATCTCGCACACCATTACTCTTCTGTCATTCAGAACCGTATTATGGATTTTATCAATGATTTCTGGTGTCATAATCTCCACAGGCCGTCCAATATCACTTGCACCAATATTATGTACCCGTTCAGTTGTGATGTGCCACTATTAACAATCTCGCACACCATTACTCTTCTGTCATTCAGAACCATATTATGGATTTTATCAATGATTTCTGGTGACATAACCTCCACAGGCCGTCCAATATCACTTGCACCAATATTATGTACCTATTCAGTTGTGATGTGCCACCACTAGCAATCTCACACACCATTTATCTTCTGTCACTCAGAACCATATTGTGGATTTTATCAATGATTTCTGGTGTCATAACCTCCACAGGCTAACCAATGTCACTTGTGCCCATATTATGATCCCTCCAAAAATTTTTAAACCACTCATTAACTGTCCCTGTAAAGGGATTTGAGGCAATGAATACCTTCAAAGGGATATGTGCAATTATATGCGATATATTGGCTCGGGCGGCCAACTAGCTTTTAGTGCGATCTCATTTCTGGAGCGGACTGCACTTAGACCCTTATGTGTTATGAAACCTCTCTTTTCTGAAACAGTTGATTTTTATAAGACACTCGGTCTTGTGAAACCTCGTCGTTATGAATTCTCGATATTTATAGCACCAATATTATGTACCCATTCAGTTGTGATGTGCCACTACTAACAATGTCTCACACCATTACTCTTCTGTCATTCAGAACCGTATTAAGGATTTTATCTATAATACTACAATTACCATACTCAGCGTTATAAAAACTCAGTGATGTGAAACCTACCCGTAAGGCTGAGTCACTAAGATAAAAATTGTCACACTGAAGGTCATTCACCTGGCTCAGCTTGCCACTCATCTTCCACCCCACGTTTGCAGTTTGTCCTGAAAATTTTAAAAATAGGGTGCTGCAAAAACCTGTGGAGGGGTTAGGATTTTTGACGTTCCGGATTTTGGCGTTCCGAATTTTTGACCCTCTACTGTATTATTTTAATGACTAACCTATCATGCGGAGGGTTCATCTCCAACTGCGCCTGCTCCATGGTCACCTCTTTGAAGTTGAGCTCATCGTTTGGAAGATTTGTTTCCTCCCAGGCAGGGGTGAGGCGCACAGGTTCTGTCATCAAGAACGGCTGCTTTTCATACTCTGCTCCTGTTACCAAACATACCAAATATTGTTTTGGTACAAATTAATACTCTCTATTCTATGCAAATATAAGAAATTAAGTACAACTTGTATTCCTCTGCATTTTGTTTTGGGATTCAACAATTTCAGATGAAATGTTTTGTGATATGAGTGTTTTTTCAATATTTTATACAGTGGAACTTGGTTATAACGTCATTGAAGGGACCACACAATTAATGACCCTATATCAGAGTGACGCTATAAAAGAGGTTACATAATTTTAATTTAAAACCGAGGAAAAATAGGGAAACACATTTTTTACATGAAATTAAGACATTTAATGAAGGTAATTTGAAATACTACGTAAGTTTATGTTTAGGACCGACTGACTACTCTACTATATAAAAAATCGAATTTGAAAATATTGCAATGAAGTTCGGCTTGGTGAATTCAACTGTTGGTTCGATTTTAAAAAACAAGCCCGAACACACGTCTGCTATTTTACGTCCCTCCTCACACGCTCTTATAACTCACACCTTTTCTTCAGCAAAACCTTTCTCTTAACACTTGCCATTATTTTTCAATACTGTATTCGTAAATTAAAATAACGAAAAACAAACTGTAAAAGACATACACTGAACTAACGATATCTACACGAACTGTAGGTACGTACGAACGGCATCACAGTGCTTTAATGCGAAGTGAGTCACTGACACTGACCTTGATGACCGGCGACAGCGGATATAGGGTAGGGCAGGGGGTTGGGGTGGTTAGCGGTAAGGCAGCAATAAAATGCCGTTTCTAAAAATAGAATGTAGCTAAACAATAGCCGCAGCCATCACGTTGCACCACCAACCGAACTTTCTCTATTTAGCTATACGTTGCCTTCATCTCGGTCCGATTTTTTTTACGATATATCCGAGGTTTTTCCCGTGTAAATACATATATTTGGCGGGACCTAAAAATAAATGACGTTATATCCGAGTTGACGTTATGGCCGAGGCCGCAATAACCGAGTTGCACTGTACTATAAAAAGTATAAAATATTGCTATATTTTAATTAGTATCTCAAAATGTAGATATATTGTAAATAAATTACTTTATGATTTAATTTGTTGAAGTAGAATTATCTGAAATTATTCAGTCTCATTTTATAAAAATATACTATATGTGCTTACTCATAACTTGTATATCCAATACTATAATACGGTTAGTATATATACTATATAAATACTATATAAATGCGCATGGATCTCGAAAACGGCTCTAACGATTTTCTTTAAATTTTGGGTATAACTAATTTCCGATTAGAAAATTAGTTCTAGATAGGTCTGATGTCCGAGAAAATTCTGGTATTCTTGTAATATTATTATTATTGGAAGGGGTGTATTATTCTCAAGGCACTTCAGCCGTAGCGGCTTTTTGCGCACCCCTGTGTGAGTAGCAGCACTATCACATAACGAAGAGCCATTGGTGATTGGCAGGATTTGAACCCGAGACCTTGGGCACCAAAGCTACACGCTCTACCCCTAAATTGGGGAGGTTTCAAATTCAAATCGAAAATCGCTTACAAAGATGATGCTATATAGAAAAACTGAAGTGTATGACCAGATTTTAAAGTGGAAAAATGTTGTAAACCTTCTACTGGACATCCATCAACTGCCTGAATTGATGAAAATTTTAAATAAGAGTCGTTTTGTCTTCAGTTCGTAGCCATAGCACAATAGTTCATCACCAGTAATTGAAAGAAAACCTTTAAAAAGATAAGGTGGATCAGTTCTAAGCTGTTCTTCCAGTTCAAGACTTGTTTAGACTCGACGCACTTTTTGATTGGCAATCGAAGCCCCAGGAACAAATTTTGGTTAGAATGCATTTTATTTCTAAATCTTCGGAATTCGCTGAACTAAGCTCCAAGATATTCCACTTATTTGTGGCAGTTGATCAATCGTCTGTCGACGGTCTGTGGGCACAAGCTTTAGAATTCGGAAATTCATATTGGCACATTGTTCAATTAAACTTGCCATCGTAAAAAAACGAGGCAGCAGCAAAACAGCACTAGCAAAAACAGTCACTACAGATGAACAGAAAATGCCAGATCAAAGGCCCATCTAAAACTGAACTGGCAAAGAGTTGCAGTACAGAGACTAGGGGCAGAAACTCGTACTACAAATGCTCCACCAACGGCAATGCTGATCCGGTTACTTTTGAGTAACCGGAACTCAGGATTAATCTTATCATTATAATTTATTTTACCGAATGTGTTAAGCAGTTTTCTTATAAATATAACATAAATTATAAGTGTAATAACTAACTAACCCATAGAATGATATTGAAACTAACGTTATTTATTACCTCAATCAGGCATGTATTATTTATTTGTTTAATTATTTTCTATAGCCTCAAAAATACTTGTATAGAAGCCTTTGCAGGTTGGTATTTGTGCGATCTTAAGTATTGTATTTTAAATTTATTCCTTATGTCAATACTTATTTTTTTACAGGAACCACTTCAGTGGCACACCTACAATTTTGTCTGGAGGTGTAGTTAGTCACCAAAACTCAGAACATTCAAAACCCTTAAATTTTACATTAAGTGGTCACCAAATTTTATGCATAACATTTATAATTTATTCTAACTTTTCTCCAAACCAGAAATTTAGTTTTCAGTAAGACATTTCTCACCTTTTCCTCGTCTGTTACCTTTTTCTATATAAAATCAAGAAATAACCCATTCCCCATAATAAAACATAAACTTTTGTTCTGTAATATTCCCCTGTAGTTAATGGAATCCGCTATACTCCAAGCTGAGAAATGTCATCAATAAAATATAACTCGCACTAAAATCACAAAAAAAATATTTGTATTGGTTTATACAAAATAATTTTGATTAAAAAAATAAGGCATAATATAGATAATAAGAAAGTAACATTTGAACATGAATTCTAACCTTAGTTGTAAAACCAATTTCATTTCAAAACAAGAAAATAGATACCAGAACAAATCTGAACAGGGTGTATCATTACCACTCCTTCCCTAATACCAGTCATTGTTTCACTTTAGATGTTCAAGTGTTAACAAGGTTTGTGAGGAAAAAAATTATAAAATATATATAATTTTTATTGAATTTGTTATGTATTGTTAAAACATATCTCAAGATCGTAACAAAATTCACTAACCTAGTTGATTACAATAAATAACTTGTAGAATCTTAATAAAATAAGCTGAAAGCTTGTTCGACTTATTAAGTTTGATAAGTAGGTAAATAATTAAACTAATGACTGTAGCACAAGGCCTACTCAAAGCCAAAGAATTCAGGTCAAAGTAATTGAAGCCAAATGATGCCTACAAGAACCCTATTACTTAACAATATATGAGTCTAATTAATTGACAACTGACTGAGTCATCACCATGAGTCATATTAAAAAATGTGAAATCTAGAGAGTTTGAGTTTACGGCTCAATCACCAGAAAGGTGCTGTGGAAAAATTACAGAGATTACATCTACAGTACATCCATATAGCTCATGAAACCGTTGGACTAGCAGTAACAAGGGGGGAAGGGTACGTTGATTTTTTTGAAAATCATAATACAATACTTTATGATTAAATCTTTAAACATTTTGAAGACAGTGATTTTTGAAATGCATGTAAGAGCCTGAAAAGAGATTTATTGTGGTAACAAAGATATGACATGGGTAGGATAGCCTCCTTTAACTAAAAACAGTTTAATTTATGCGCCAACTAAGCATTTAAATCAAGAGATTCTACATCATTACAATGCTGTCTATTAATTTAGAATGTTTAGAATGCACAAAGTATGTGTGCAGTTCAATCATGGTTCAATCGGTTGGTTCGATCATGGTTTAGTCATAATCCATGGTGATTGGTATGACAGCTGATATATTCTCAGCTGATACTATGTGTTATTATTGTTTTGTATGTTGTTTGTCAATGTTGTTATTTTGTAAGTTTTCAATATACTACGAGCCTGTTTCATAATGGTGCATTATTTAAGTACAGTGGAGTCTCTCTTAACCAAGTTACACTTAACCGAGGTAACGGGTAAACCGAAGCTATCCTAGCACCAGTTATATAAAAATTAAAGCAAAGGCAACACGTACAAACTACCGAACAATTGTTTGCACCGAAACCGCAATACTCTTAATTGCTTTGTGTTAAAAACTACTGTGAATGTAGACTATATAGTTGTTTTTCTTTGACTACAGTTATAATTACTGCTTTCAGTTTGGTTATTAATGACTTTTATGTTAAAAACAATATGTTGTGTTACCGTTTGCTCTCATGTTTATATTGCAGCTTGAATTTAATTAAAAACTAAGCAATAATCTTCATGTTAGGCCTTTTTACGTAGGCTATTGTTATACTGTTGTGGAATCATGTTTTAGGATTAGTAATATTACGACATGTATTGTACTAATACCCCAAACAAAAGGTCTGGTAATCGTTTTAAATTTTGGTTTCAGAATATTTTGAGCTATTTATCTCAATCCATTTTATCCATTAGAGATTTTTACTTGATGTACTTTATCAACAGAATTTTACTGTATCTGAGGTACTTTTGGTCCCAATTACCTCAGTTAACCGAGACTCTACTGTATATAACTTTACAATTAGGAGATGAGGTAGTGTGTTTAGGAGAAAATATTTGTTTTAAACCAATACATTTGGCATGAGCTTATATTTCCATTTCAATCAGCTCCATTACAAAAGATTATCTCAGATTCTTAGATGATAAAATAGGATCTAATTTCCCTGATGACACTCCCAATGCAATGTTCTACAGTAGTACAAAGGTGAAAGGACTTGGCCTTAATAAATAATTTTGGGAACCAGCATTATTACACATTAACATTTTAAAGGGTTTTAATTGTATAAACATGTATACCTACAAGGCTTAGTAGATTTTAAGGGTGCTAAATGCTAAATTCATATCAAAAGGGGCGGGATATTCCGAGTACAAAGGTTTTGAGAAAAAGGTTATGGGGAGCTGAATTCTATAATTGGATAAAATTGCCATTCAAGGGTAGAGGATTAGTACTTTTTGAAGACAGCCCGAAAATTAATAAACCTTTTGCCAAAGGTCAAGGACTGACAGAGGCTGAGTTTAAATGCTATTTAAAATTATAGGGGTTGTAGCAGCAACTATATAATAAGTATAATAAGTCTGCGTGGTAGGTCCATGAATGGCAACCAGTGCAGATACTGTTCATATCCTTGGACAATGCCCGCATAACAGTCTTCTCAGAAATTCAAGACATAACGAAATAAGAATAATAGCAGATCAACTGAGAAACAAATGAAAGAAGGAGGTCTTAGAAGAAGTCACTGCCCTGGAAGATACTGGAGTTTACTGGTCAATAAGAAGAAGTGACATTGTCATTGACAGAAAAAAATAACAATTCTTACATTGCTGACCTAAAATTACATTTGAATCTAATGAACACCAAGCGGAACAAGTTCGCGAAGAAAGGAAAGATATTTTTGAAAAAACAATTGGTCAATTATCAGGAAAAATCTAACATTAAAATTTTGAAGTGATTGACATTTTAATTGGCACTAGAGTAATACTATTAAATTTACTACATTTTTTGAAAAAATTCAAGTTAGACAACAAAACTCTTTCACGATTGCCACAAACTGCAGTAAAATTTTCAATCAGTATTTTGAAGAACCATCTGTACAATTATGTAAAATAATCTAAATTTTGTGTTAAAATATTCTTTGTGTTTTACTCACAGTGGAGAAAAGATGTAAAATTTAAATGCATTTTTCTTCTTTAAATAATTTTTTCTTTTTTTAATTTTCACAGAAAATTTGTCATTGATTTCCCTGACTCACAAACTTTCCTCGTCAATTAAAATACAATATACACTAACCAAAATAAACCATAAACATTATAAACTGGTGTATAATAAGAAATTATAAATATGTTTTAAAATTGCAATAGAGTGAAGTTATTTGTTCAAATATATGGATTCAAATTGAGGAAGGAAAAAAGAAAACCCAGCCTCCTCCATCCCCGTAGCTGACCAAGCTCTCTCTCTACTTCCTTTTTTTCTTCTTATGAACTTCTAATTTATTTATTGATTTTGTAAGTATTAAAATATGAGGCGTGTTTTTTGCCGTTTTATGATTCCGACGCCGCAGCGCTATGATCGGCATTTTGCCCATGTACGCTGGTTACCTACATCTATTTTCTACGCACTGACGCAATTAAAATCTGATTCTTCATTGTATTTGTTGTTTAATGAGTGTTTAACCCTAGAACACAAAGGCTCCCTGAGCCAAGCGTTGTTACAAAGGCGTAGTCTCTCAGACTACTCTTTTTGAAAAAAAAAATACTTTTAATGACAGGGAAATTTTTTAAATTATAAAAACACTTAAAGTGGACAATGAATTAATGTTTTATAAGAGTTTAATCTCCAAATCGTAATTGTTCTGGCACTGGCAGCAGATTGTCCCTTGGTGTTCGCCACACATTACATTTGCGCAACGTCCACAAAAATGTTTTGTCATGCGCCGTAAACTTGGAGGTAAGAAGGCATAAACCTTCCTACCTTGTTGGACTGGTTGTGGAGCTTCATTTGGCACACTTAAATTTAAAATATAAGCAATAGATTGCCGGACGAGAGTTCGTGGCAAAATTGTGGCCTGAAGCCAGTACTTCAGGAGCTCTATGTGTGTTTCTCTAAAAAAATTTTGCCGACTTAGGGGCTTACACGATTGGCTCAGACACGATTTTTCTACATATAATACGTATATATCATTTAAAGTGATGTTTATGGTGTTATAAACATGCATAGGGGCCACCTCCTTGTTTTACGACTGCAGGAAATGTTATTGCACATTTGGTCCAATTCAAATAAATATTTACACTATATACAACATATATTTCCAATATAATCACCAAAACACGCGAAAAAGCGAAGGTATACTATACTTTGCAACAAGACACCACGATCCGTATATGTTGCGAGTCTGCCGCGAACTGTGCGTTGTTACAAAGGCGCAGTCGACCTGACGACGCGAACTTAAAAAACTTTAAAATCTCGTTAAACAAAGGACGCAAGCGAACACCAACCAGACCCTTTTAATATTAGGCCAAAACTGACAGCTACACAGAGTTTTGTGAATTTTAGTGGAGTGGAAGTGGGTAAAGGGTAAAAATGACACCTTGCGCGTCGTCTCTCAGACGACGCCTTTGTGTTCTAGGGTTAAGATTGTGAAGTATGGGCCGTTATACTTCTTAGTGCTGAAGACGTAAAATCTTTCGATAGCCATTGTGAGATTTGTGAAGTTTAAGGACAAAACGTTATGGGTGATTGAATGGTAAGGAATTTGGTGAAAACATTTAAAGATGCTTGCACAAATGTGCATGATGAAGAAGACAATACACTGCATAAACGTTGGGTTTTGTGCCAATCTGTCAACATTCTTGGAATCCAACGTGAACACAATTTCCGGTAATTCATGTTCTCGGTTATAATACGATACAAAACACTACGAGAACATTGAGGAAAGTAGTCGCAACATTGTAAAGCGTCTGTTTTCTCTCACCTTTTTGTCCACTTTCAGCACCAAAGGACACCCACTCCATTCTTCATCATGAGAACATGGTATGCAGACTGCATATACCAATGTCTAAAACTGATTTTCCACCTGGATTCAATACCTGGTACTCGTAAATGACTTTCGAGTTTCTTTAAAATACTGTGGTTCACATTAAGTCCATCCATGGACATCATATTGTAGGATTTATAGTGAAGAATGGGTACATCAATAAATTATAATAAGTACCTGGTGACCGAGCTTTGCTCGGATAGAATAAGACATGTTTTTACAAGTTAATTAGCAAAATTAAAACAAATTTACTGCTCAATGAAAACATTTATTTGGTTTAAATAAAACCGTTTTCATACCCCTTAATTAATATGGCATAAATACTGAACAAAAATTGTTTAGTAATTTGATAATTTGTCATTTATTACATACATAAAATAAATATTAATGCAAAACCTCTATTAACATATTGTTTGCCACCATCTTCAATCAACAACTGTCAAACTGTTATAAACAGATGTTTTGATTTGTATTGTTTACATTTGATTCTCCATAAGCAAAATGTTAAATTTTTAGATTTTAAACTTAATATTACAAGAAAACAAGAATTTTCCTGGACATTAGACCGATCTAGAACTTATTTTCTACTCAGAAATTAGTTATTTCCAAAATTTAAAGAAAATCCTTAGTGCCGTTTTCGAGATCCGTGTGCAAATATATATATATACAAACCTAGCTCGTATTATAGTATTGGATTAATTTAAATTAATTATTATTTAATAATTTATATTATTAATTATTTAGGATAATTAGAATAAACATACATCAACAAAGTAGTTAGCATACATAATTGCTTTTTCATTTGGATTTTTACTCTGAGCAAGTAATTTTGAATAACTCTCAAAAAAACTTTAAGTCTTGGAACTTAACACTAATGTCTCCAAAACAATATTTTAAAAAAATCCTTGAAAGGGATAATGCAAGACAAAATTTAATTTATTTTTAAAGTACCGTAATAACTATTAAGTTACAATTTAACATAGGAAAACCCAAGACGGGTACAGTTAGCAAGTGTAGTAGATATTTTACATGAGCTGTCATTTAGATAAACTTAAGAACAGAGATTATACAACAAGGCTTGGAATCTAATGACATGATTGTGTCACATTACCAAGTAAACTATATTATAAAACTATCTTAGCAATATAAATTTTTCGTTTCTATAACTTATGATTGAGTGAGTTCCACACCTGAGAAGTGAGAAGTTTTACATCTCCTATATATCATGTATAAGGGGAGTTAGTAAAATTATATGATTTATTTATTTATCTTATTTATTATTTATTTGTACTGATTTATCAAATTGTATATTTTTTGCTATTGTACTGTGTTGTATAATTCTAGACAAAATGTTGACCCCAAATTTGGATTTTCTCTACGTCGATTTTGGCAGTGGCTTCAAATTTAACCCTAGAAGTGGTGAAGTGGTAATTTACGACAAATTTAAAAATTCAATAAGAAGTGGCAGGTGGAGACATCTGTAGTCAATTTAGTGAACTTATCACATTCATGACCGTGTTGCCCTCAAGGACCTGCTCGGAAGTGCTAGGGTTCGAATCCCAACCATGAGCAATCCCAATTTGGCTTGCAAATGTGTGGTATAACGGAGCCCCCACTCCGTAGGCCCCCCAGCCCACATTAAATGAATGTAGGCTTGGGTAGAAGTTGGCGGCATTTGTAGGCTTAATTGGGATTGCAGTGGACATCTGTTTTGCTTTTGTGGTTATTGGTTATAAGGGGGGGGGTCATGTTTTAATATTTTTTTTGTTTATACGTCATATTTTAAGAAGATATATGTAATTATAGATATGTTACAGTTCAAAGTAAAAAGCTTACCACTTCTAGGGTAATCTTCACAAGAGGTTGGAAAAATATCCACATCACAAATTATAAAAACTGCTATTTGTAAATCATATGTTTTAGTTACGCAAACCAAATAATTTCAAGTACGTGGTGACCGAGCTTGCAAGCTCCTATAGAATAAGACATGTATTATACAAGTTAATTAGAAAAATTAAAACACATTTATTTCTCAATGAAAACAGTTATGTGCTTTAAATAAAACCGATTTAATACACCATAATTAATATAGCACTGAACAAGAAGTATCACCCCTGCTGGGGATGGAACTCGCGACCTTCCCTTCTTGAGGCCAATACCTTACCTCTGGACTACGGCGTCTGCCTAATGAGCGACGCCGTTTAAGGTCTTTTAGCCAACCTCAATTGCATTAGCCGATCATTTACTGTTTAATTATCCATACAGGTATTATTAGCCTGTGATCAACTGATTTTGTTAGAAACGGAATGAGGATTGAAAAGCAAAAGAGAAATTTAATTTACACCAATTAATTGGTTTGTTACAATGGCTTCAAGCAATACAGTGAATACGTTTTCTATCAAAACACGGAAGATTTTGGAAATACTTTTTTCTGCTTTTATTTTGCACAGTTATGTTACCCTTAAGTTTTTACAAATTGTTTAGTAACCTGATAATTTTGCATTTATTACATACATAAAATAAATATTTATGAAAAACCTCTATTCACATATTGTTCCTCACCATCTTCTCTTCTTCAATCAAGAACTGTCAAACGGTTACAAACAGATGTTTTGATTTGTATTGTTTACATTTGATTCTCCATAAGCGTAATGTTAAATTTTTAGATTTTAAACTTAATATTACAAGAGAACCAGAATTTTCCTGGGTATTAGACTTTTCTAGAACTTATTTTCTACTCGGAAATTAGTTATTTTCAAAATTTAAAGAAATTCCTTAGTGCCATTTTCGAGATCCGTGTGCAAATGTAAATATATATATATATATATATATACAAACCTTGCTCGTATTACAGTATTAGATTATTTTTTGTGAAATCGAGTTATAAAAAGAATCTACAATAGCAAAGTACTAGAAATAGATCAGCAAATATCTATTTATGATGTAGATGTAATGAGCATCAATTGGTATTAATCAGGAAATAATTTTTCACCTACACCAAAGCATGAAGATAAAAACTATAATAATACCATACAAATAAAAAGAGATTGAGTAAATAAGTAAAGGTTGACGCAATACATAACAGCTTTATACCAAAATATGGAGTAGGCATAGTGGTTAACTCATGCGTCAGTAGCATGGTGGCATGCTGTTAAGTGATGAAGATAGCAAGAGACATACCAACTAAGCCGAGGCTATTGTCATCCTGGAACGAGAGCAATTGGACAAGACTAGTGGCTCCCTCTTTTAAAATAGCACCACCTATTAGCAGAGTAATGGAATCAACTTAACTGCTGCTAGTGGCTGCTACAATCTGACTCCAAAGTAAAAATATCCCCGTCGCAGCAGACCTGCGTACTCAGCGAATTTCGAAATCAATAATATAATAATAATTATATATGACAAGTTTTATAAAAATCTGTCCATAAACATGAGAATTATTTGCCTATTTTCCATAAGATTAACATGGGAAAGAGTGGGCAGGTTAGCTGCTGTGAGGAACACTGAAAGTAGTCATTTCTACCATAAATAATTTTTATCTTAACATTTATACCAACTTTCATCAACATCTGTCCATAAATAAAAGAGTTTGCCTATTCCCTATATGATTAATATGGGAAAAGAGTATGCAGTTTTACTGCCATGATAAAACACATAAACTATGTTTTTAAGCATAAATGGATAGATCTCAACCACATGAAGCTAAATATCAAGTTTATCCAAAAATATTGATTAATATGGGAAATATTAATTTTTCCCTAACCTCCATAACACTAACATTGGAGCCATATAACGTACTGCGTTTAGATTTTTTAATATCTCGGTAACCGTTGGAGATAGAGAAAAACTTTAAGGAACTTAATTGTGTAGTTTTTTAAGCTGATTCCAATAATGAAATATAAAACGAAATGTCTGGGTTACGAACTCGTCCGAGCATTTGTAGGAATACACGTCTCCACCAAATTTGGTCTCGATCGGACCATTTTTACGAGAGTTATCGTGTACAAAGACACACACACACACACACACACACACACATATATATATATATATATATATATATATAAATTATAACGACTATTGTTTTTGGACTCAAGGCACCTAAAGACGAAAAAATAACATGGTCCAGGCTTAAGTCTTACCATGAGACCTATGGTAATAGCTTCTTCCCTATGGGAAATTCGCTAATAAATTGGTTCTACAATCTATTGTACTTAAGCTGTTAAAAGGCCTACATCAGCATAGGTATATCAGCAGAAAATTTGATTTTTGGTCAACATAAATAGGAAACCGAGGCAATCATTAGGACCAAACATTTATCACTGGTGAGAAAACCTGAAATGCTTTTTTTTGGATTTAAGGCATTTCCACCAGCTGCAATTATCATTTACCATTTTGCTATTCGAGGTAGGAAAATTTAAATTTAAATATTTACCTAGAAATATTTCAAAATTTACCTTATTTAAATTTTGATTTAAAAAAATAAGTTATTTTTATTTTATTTGTTGTTTTTTTATTGTTATGTTATTTTTAACAAAACAACAGCACCCATTACGATGATGATTTTATACATTTTGGAGAAAGTTTTTTGTATTCTTCAAAATGAGCAAGGAAATTTTGAAGTAACAAGCTCTAAAATCTCATTGTAAACACATTTTTCAAAGATTTCATGAATATGTGATCTATTACAGTAATAGAGAGTAGATTAAACAAGATTAAATTAATTAAAGAAAAGAAAATAATAGGCCGCCACTTTACTTCAAGTTACTACAAGTTATTTCCAAATGAAACTATATTATTTTGTTAGACAAAAGACAAATTTTACTAATGATAGAGCATTATCTAATTTAATCAAATTAAAACATTATAACCAAACTGAGTTGCTTTTAATTTATTTCCTAACAATTTTGATTTATTTGATTACAGTAATGAGAATCTTCCTTTCTATCATTGAGTCATACAATCCATACAAAGATCAGGCTTTTATTAATGTACCATAATATTTTCTAGTCTCCTGCCTTTAAATTTTACAGCAATTAGGAGTAAAACTTTGTGAATAAACTCTAGCTGTTCACCATTGAGAAAACTGCTAAATGTCTATAGGTACCAGTAAATAAAAAAGTTTTACTTTAATTTGTAATAGAATGTATAAATAATTTAACTAGGTTCGTCAAAACTTAAAATGCCTATAAATAGATAGTAATAGGGGTTTCCTTAAAAATCAACAATTTAAGTTTAAATTCATTTAAAGATTGCTGCTATAGCATGACCAAATGTTGCAGTAATTTATTTATCATGATTCAAAGTCCTTGAGAAAAAGTTAGCACCACATTTTTTTTTAGTACAGTACCTATTAAGTGCAAAAGAAACACATGTACTGTGTTATTAAACCGTTTCTTGTACAAGTTGAATATAAATATCTGTTATAGTAATTATTTTCAAATCTCACAAAACTTCATAGACTCTCAAGTTCACATAACACAAAACACAACAAAATCTCAAAAGAAGGCGTGAGGATTTCAAGTGCAATTGAAATCTACCCATTCTACTGTCCTAAATAAAGAAATACTGAGTTTTAAAAAATCAAATAAGTGAGTGTTTAATAAAGTGTGACATTTAAGTGATCAAAGTCTCTAAACTATATAATAGCTGGACTTATGGACCCATGCAAGATTTTAAGCAGGTCCCGCTTCAAAAAAGCAAATAGAATAAAGTTTACATCTCATATCACAAACACAAAGAGTTTGCACAAGTAACTGCATGAATGACACTACACATTGTAATTACTTTCAAAAATTTAATAGTGATTGATTGTCCCAAACAAATATCATTCCAAATTTTTAATTAATCCATGCAAAAGATGTATGGTAAATTAATTGTAGAAATCCCCATCCTGAGACTTAACAATCACTGACTGGACTAATGTTAAGAACATAACACATTATTAACAAATTGTATAGTCTGATTTGTTTATCAATAAATATTTCAAAAAGTATTTGATAAGTATTCAACTCTATTAACTTATTAATTTATTAATGTGTTTCAAGTTTTACGTAATTAAAAACTGGTTACAGATGAACTTAAATCATATGAAACAAGATAAAAGTAATAGTCGAGGAGGTTATTGACCCAAGCATCATTAAATATGGAAGGTACTTTGAAGCCTCATTACAATACCCTATAAGAATAACACCGGGAATGAGTTAGAATAACAGTTAACAGTTAGAATAGAATAACTATATAATAGCAAGATATAAAGCTGACTACTAAATACATCATATGTCAAATACTAATCAATAATATTTTTTACTTTTTGCCATTAACATAGTTTCTCTAATACAGTCAACTCCCTCTGGTCTGGAATCAGATGTAGGGAGAGGGTCAGTTTGTAATAGAGTCAGAGAGATTGTATACAAACGCTTTTTGAGAAAGCAGTCCAAACCCAAATGGGTTGCTTAGGTTAGAGTCTTCTTAGGTTACCGTAAATACGTTTAAAAAATAAAGTTCTATTGAAAAAATGTTTACATTTACTTCCCTTTGGGAAATAGGTTAGATCACGGATATGTCTAAAGGCCAACACACACAGCAACAGATGCACGTATGCAGACAGACGGAGGAAAAATTGCTCACCATATGATTAAATGTAAACATCTGCATGCAGACATACGGACGTCTTTGTGCGTTGCAAAATCTGAGAGCACGGGATGCGATTTTTCCTCTGACCGTCTGCATACCTGCGTCTGTTGCTTTGTTTGTTTGCCTTAAAGGGAATGTTTTCAGTATATCTAAACAGACGTTTTATTATTTTATATAAAAAATTCAATACAATAGCTCTGTTAGTTTCTATGGAAACCTGTTACATATTTTTCATCTTAAAAGTCACCAACACACCCTTTCAGAGATTAGACATATCTATGTCAAAACTCCTTTAAACAGTACAGAGGCTTAGTATACATAAAAGTTGTGATTTTTTTATTCATTGTAATCAGTAACATTTTTTAGATCCTATGAATTTAAAAACATATAATTCCTACATAAGAAGGTTTTTTTATAAAATCTTAAGTTGTGGTTATCAAATCCCAAAGTAGTCTAGTGTTGTAATTGTAATGAAAAGTTATGATTTTGATTAGGAGCAATATTATTTGAAATATGTATGGGTAAACCTAACATGGCCATTTTTTCCTTATTTTCGAAAAATGTTCTTTGATGGATTCTATTCAGTTTAATTTTACAATTATCTCAGTAACCGAATGGGGAGATAAAGATAAAGATTCATTTAACTGATTATTTTATTAGGCTAATCACAGCACCAAAAAACCGTGGGAAATAATAAATACCAGATTTTACTATAAAATGACACTGACAAAATTACCTTTACACCCCCTTTGCATTAAATGATTTGCCTGTTTTTTAACTTTATCAAAAAACATGTCTGTACCAATTTTCAATAAGCTTATACTTAAAGTTAGTATTCACTTGAGTGTAGGAAGGTATAAGTTCAGAGAAAACTAATGGCGGCCTAGTTAATCTGGTTTGGCAGCTATTTTCTGCTGAGACAAAAAATAGCCTCTGCACTAAGTTGTTCATCAGCATTCCAGATACCACTGAAGCCACCTGATGAATGTATACTCTCACTACTCAGCAAATAGATTCTATATTGCACACCGGTCTCAATACTACCTGTCTCATTTTTGTACAAGATATTTAATTTGTTAACTTGGAAGTTTGATAGTTCTTCTTTTTCAGAACAAGGAAGAAAACCAAAAGTTTTATGCCCAAGTATACACCTTTATGTACAGTATTTTACTGAGGTCTGAGCCAATATTGGAATTTTAAGACAAACCATGTTATGATCATGACTTTATAGATTAGTGTACACCAAAAATAAATTAGTGTTACCTTCTCCTAAAAGTTATATTAATAGTCCATAGATAAAACATCTACCTAATCTGGTGTTTATTTAAAGATGAATTTGAATGAAGGGTGAGGGATGATGAGTGGAATGGATTTGAGGACATGTAGTTTTACTACTGACAAAGGCCAGTTGATTAATTTGATAGAACCATTAATAGCCCAATGAACAAAGGCAGCTGGGTCAATAACAAAGCAGATGATAGGTCTAGGGAAAAACACAAATACATTATTTTGCAATATTTTTTTCCATCAAAATAACATCAATGATGAAAATAAAGTAGGTGCTCACAAGACAGTTTAAACACAAATTAATTCAACTTGAAAATGATGTACATCATTTATAGTATCTTTTGTAGTCTTCAAATTTAATAATCATATCTTTTCAATCTACAAATTATATTTTTATAGGTCTTGAGGCCTATTCTAAATGACAAAATAAAACTTCAAAACCTGTCCATAAACCTGTTTCATAATTTTTAGTAAAATGTAATATATGATAATATGATATTATAAATAATGATAACATAAGAAGCAACAAATGAAACAAGATTTGAGTTTCAAAACATTAATCAGTTTAAGACAGTTAAAGATACGTGCATCATTACACCAGTATCAACGGGGTGTCGGACAGCCTATCCCCGCAATGTTTAGGAACACAAAACTCAAAAACTATAAGATATTTTCATAATTTTGGTTTTTATTGGTATATCTGTTTGAAATCTACAAAATAAGCAGAGGGTTTCAACAAATTTTAGTGTTTGGAATTTTTACAGAATTTTGAATTTGTCAAAAAAAGTACGAATTTTTTTTTCAAATTACCTATAAACTTTTATTTACATATCACAACAAAATCCTCTGTTCATTTTGTAGCCCTGAAAGAGTAGAAAAAAACAAAACCAAAACTATACAGATATCTCTTTTAGTTTTTGTGATACGTGTTCCTAAAGTAAAATAAATTAGTTTTCGGAAAACACATCGAAACAGGTGATATAGTGATGAAATTGACAAAGCCAGATTGAGAGTGAACCGCCACATTCTGTACACACCGCAATTTTTGTCAGCAAACTTTTTCAAATTTACAATATCATTACACTCTTCTTGTATTTCATATTTTGAATACTTCACTAAGTAGGGAGCTACCTTTTTCTTAGAAGAACTACCTGAACGAGGCCTAGGTATGTTTTCATTCTCATTGAGTTCACTAACACTAGGGTTTTGCTCAATAGATACTTCATTTTCAATAGATTCATCATTAGGCCTACTTTGAATTGATTTCAACTTTTTTACCTGTTGCCTAGAAACACAACTAAACACCTTTTTTCGTTTTTTTTCACTTGATATCTTGGCATTGTTGATACTGTAGACTCAATAACAAACACAGAAACAATTTTGTTTGAAACAATCAACTTTGGAACTAAATTTGTTTACAATACATCTGGCTGCAGACAGCAGAGAATGAAAGCCAGTGCTACAACCATAGAAAGTAAAATAATGATAGAAATAAATGAAATTATACACTATATCAAGTGACGACAAGCGCTAAGAGCGTTGTAATTTCGAAAAACATTTATTTGAAATTTGGCTATATAATAAGAAGTAATTGACACAACTCAATAAATGAGGAATGAAATTAAATAAAGGAAATAAAATTGAAGCTTAAAAGCCGTAGAACTCAAAACAGTAAAAACCCAAAAATCCAAAATTTTGACCAAAATTAAGTCCGACACCCCTACTATGCATCTTGACATTATGTAACACGAAAACTAAATAAAACAGAACTTTGACGTGTGCATGGAGGTTATGAAACTGGGCTTAATATACCAAAAGCCAATTTTAATTTCAGGGTTCTTTCATTTAAGGACTATGAACCAGAAGATTCTTCAGTTCATGAATTGTCATTTTGATGTTATTTATACAAGTTCAGAAATAAAAATTTACTGACACCTTGGCATTGTTTGGGGGATACACCGTGCCAGATTACTTGAGGAGTATTGTGGAGCCTAATTATGGAGGTTGTACTGTTATTAGTATTGGCTGAGCAGGTTTGCAACAACAAAAATTAGCTATGGTTGATAGTTTTTCATTAACAATATTTTTTTACTTGCAGCAAATGAATGTATTATAAAATAATTATATAACACCAATGATACGGCTTTAGAATAATAATACATGTTTATGTACATAAAATTTTATGTTTTTCAGGTGAGTAAAGTTGTACTCACAATAAGAATTAAAATGATCAAGTTGGGTATTCATTCCTTAAAAATTTAAACTCTTTAAAATATGTAAAAACAAATAGAATAGGATTCAAAATTAATTGATTTGTTTCTGTTGACTTATAAGTGAGAATGTGTTAATAATGATACATTTTGACATTAATATCCAAACACACACACACACACACACACACAAATTAAAATATTTATGAAGTAGTTGAAATAAAACTATTTAACATGAAATACCAATACCAGGTCTTAGTTCATAATGTTAAAACTTAAAACATAGTATCATTTTGAAGAGTTCAAAGATCCTTCATATCTCAAACTACTTTCAAGACTGATATTCAAATTATTTAACTGCTTAATTATCATCTCGATAGATGACTTTTGAGTACTAATGTTTAAACTTGTATCAGCAATACTGACACTTTCTCTCCACTTCTGATAAAAGAACATGAACTTATACTTGTCTGTTGACTTAATAAATGGGTTATGCTTTTCTTAGCATAACTTTAATATTAGGCAGTACAACTGTATACTTAAATACCCCCGTCGCAGCAGACCTGCGTACTCAGCGAATTTCCAAATCAATAATATAATAATAATAAAAATAATATGACAAGTTTTATAAAAATCTGTCCAACAACATGAGAATTATTTGCCTATTCTCCATAAGATTAACATGACAAAGAGTGTGCAGGTTAGCTGCTGTGAGGAACACTGAAAGTAGTGATTTCTACCATAAATAATTTTTATCTTAACATTCATACCAACTTTCATCAACATCTGTCCATAAATAAAGGAGTTTGCCTATTCCCTATATGATTAATATGGGAAAAGAGTATGTAGGTTAGCTGCCATGATAAACACATGATTTTTAAGCATAAAAGGATAGATCTCAACCACATGAAGCTAAAAATCAAGTTTCATAAAAAAATATTGATTAATATGGGAAATATTAATTTTTCCCTATCCTCCTTAAGATTAACATTGGAGCCCCACAATACAACGTACTGTGTTTAGATTTTTTAATATCTCGGTAACCGTTGGAGATAGAGAAAAACTTTAAGGAACTTAATTGTGTAGTTTTTTAAGCTGATTTCAATGGTGAAATATAAAATTAGACATTTTTAAAAATTACACGTGAAAAACGCAAAAAACCCCATTTTGGGGTACAAAACCCCCCTAAACTACCCGTTCCCATTGACGGATGTGTCTGGTTTACGAACTCGTCCGAGCATTTGTAGGAATACACGTCTCTACCAAATTTGGTCTCGATCGGACCATTTTTACGAGAGTTATCGTTCTAACAGACACACACATATATATATATTAAATAATTATGCATAACTTAGTACCCTTTTTTTTGTGTGAGAAATTATTTTATTTAAAAATTCACAACATGTTTCAGAACTCAGTCCATTATCAAGTGGTGTATTAATAAGAACATAACCTTGATGTAAATCAAATTTATAAATAACATATGGTTAATTTTTAAAAGTAAAGAAGAGAGGAGATGGATGTTGTATGTATATGTGTTTATGTTTTTTTGTTTCTTATTTTTTCTATTTGATCGTAGATTGGGTGAATATGTGGTGGTAACATTGAATTTAAAATATTTTAGATTGGGTGAATATGTGGTGGTAACATTGAATTTAAAATATTTGTTGGATCTTTTTTCCGATGAATGTAGATGTTCAATTCTTCTTTAACATTTAATTTGTCACGTTGTTTTTCAACGTTTTGATAATGGACTGAGTTCTGAAACATGTTGTGAATTTTTAAATAAAATAATTTCTCACACAAGAAAAAAGGGTACTAAGTTATGCATAATTATTTAATATTAATAGTAGCCCTCATTTACCAACTCAAATTTTTATATATATATATATATATACATATACATATATATACATATACATATATGTACATATATATATATATATACATTATATATTATTATTATGTTATATATACATATATAATTTTAACGACTATTGTTTTTGGACTCTGGGCACCTAAAGAAGAAAAAATAACATGGTTCATCTGAACACCTGTTCTTATTCTTTTATATTTAAAATTCAATACAAGAGTTCAGGTAGTTGCTATGGAAACCTGTTACACGTTTCCATCTTAAAAATCACCAACACCCCCCCAAAGCTAAGACATATCTATGTCAAAATTTATTTTACAGATATTTATGTAATTTTTTTTAATAGAAGACAACAATTAAATTTTCTTTTTATATGTACTATGTTACACAATGAAAAAATATTTTTCTCAACCTTATACAAAGTTAAACTTTAAAAAAAGTTAAATAGCAAGAAATTTTAAGTAAAATTCATGCATAAAACAACACAATTGTTTGAAATTAAGACACCACAGACATAAAACAAAGTTTTTTGCGTAGCCATGGTAACAGTTTTTGCAGTGCTTATTGAATACGGTACATTTTTACATGCTTGTGTTATGATCATCGCTACTGATAGGAAAAGTTTTTTTCCTGATGAAACAGTTATCATGAAACAATGATAACAAACAAGTATTAAACCTTATTTAAAAAGTAAACACTAACTCAGGTTAAATTGACAAATACAATCAAAACAAACACAGACATACTTTTTTTGCAATGGCAGACTCAGCTCAAGCTATGGAGAGCCTTAAAGTACACATTTTTTAATGAATATTCTCATCTAAATTTTGTGGACATCCCGGGAATCACCCCTATCACCAAGTCCAAGACGCTACCATTAGGCTAGCAGATGACCCAACGCAGACGTACAGATGGCACTAATAGCTAATTACATGAGTTTACAAACTGAAAATATCGATAACTAACATCGAAATAGAGAGTTACTTCATTGGAAGCCCTCTGCATCAATACTAGCCAGTTTTTAATTTTTACGTAGTGGTACTATATTAAATACGGATCAACACAACAGCATTTTTTGCATATGTTACCAACGAAAGTGAGCTTGTCGTGCGGCACTAAAAAGATGAATTAAACTTGACATATATTATTATTGTCATATTATTGTTTTGGAAATTCGTGAGCATGCAGGTCTGCTGCGACGTGTTTATTAAGGTATTTAGAGGTTAGTTTAAACTATCTAAACTTCACGATAGATAACCCTTATATAATAATGTATAATTCCTTTGTATAATTCTTTTTTAAATCTCAAAACATTGCCAAAGTGTACTCTTGTACAAAATTCCTTTAAAAACAGGTCTGGTTAACATTGAAAAACAACTTACAACAGAACCTCTCATATCCGACCAAGACAGGACCGAGACCGACAATGGTTGGAACGCCAAAAATTCGGATATCGGGAGGAGCAAAGAAAATGCATTTCCTAGGTAGAAAAACGGCTATGCTGAACCTCTAACATGTTAATTTAAACATAAAGATATGAATGAAATTCAGTGTTAATTGTACCTATAACATATTAATTTAAATACCCCCAATGCAGCAGACCTGTGTACTCAGCAAATTTCCAAGTCAATAATACAATAATATATGATAAGTTTGGTCAAAATCTGTTGAACATGAGAGTTATTTGCCTATTCTCCATAAGATAAACATGGGAAAGAGTGTGCAGGTTTGCTGCTGTGAGGAACACTGAGAGTAGGCATTTATCCCATCAAAAATTTTTATTTTTAACATTTATACCAACTTTCATCAACATCTGTCTATAAAAAAAGGAGTTTGCTTATTCCCCATATGATTAACATGGGAAAAGAGTATGCACGTTAGCTGCCATGATAAACACATAAACTATGATTTTTAAGCATAAATTGATAGATCTCAACCATATGAAGCTAAATATAAATTTTCACCCAAAAATATTGGTTAATAAGTGAAACATTAATTTTTCTTTATTCTTCATAAGATTAACATTGGAGCCCCAAAATAATGTACTGTGTTTAGATTTTTTAATATCTCGGTAGCCGTTGGAGATAGAGAAAAACTTTAAGGAACTAAATTGTGTAGTTTTTTAATTCTAATGGTGAAAGATAAAATTTGAAATTTTTAATAATTACATGGGAAAAACACAAAAAACCCCATTTTTTGGGGTACAAAACCCCCCCAAACTACCCGTTCCCATAGACCGATATGTCTGGTTTATGAACTCGTCCGAGCAAATGTAGGAATACACGTCCCTACCAAATTATCATATGTATATATATATATATTTATTTATTAAAATTTTTAAATATTCTTTAATTCCTTTATATTTGTGGTCAATTTCCAAAATGACAATAAAATATTTTTGAATGAAAAATAACAATATTTATAGATGGTTATAGAATCAGCCTTTAATGTTTCAACAGGCTCCGCAACAATGGGAACATGTGAATGAGAGATAGAAGGTCAAGCACTAGGTCGGACATCGAGAGGAGTCGGTTATGGGGAATATTGTACTTCAACGAGCCTGAAAAGAGATTTTACAATTGTGCTAAGATTAAAAATTTTTAACAAAAACAAAATTGGTGCTGTAGTCAGTTCACAGTACCTCTTTTTCCAACTGGCGTCCTGGTAGGGGTGACAGTGACACCATTACGAGATGGCAAATCATTCAACAGAACTTGCTCTTCTGCCACCCTAGCCCGTCGACCCATACTGTCAGCTCCACTCATTCTGCAAGCAAAGAAACATTCTTTACAAATCCTGACACAAACATAAGTAAATATTTAAACAGTAAACAATTTAATTGTTGCTAAGCTTAGACTACAAGGACTAGACAGTGTCAAAGAATTTCTAAATTCATAATATAGATGAACAGGTATAAATTGAAATCAAAGTAACTTAAGCTTCTATTACTAATGAAAAAATATTATTAACTCTGCAACTTTTCAAATTTATCATACATAAAATTTAATTTTTATCTGAACATTGCTTAGAGTAATTCATTTTTTAGTTAATTTTACATTTAGTGTGTAAGAGAAGCCGAAACAATTCTTATCTTAATTTGTGTCTATCTGTCTCTTTGTCTGTGACGCTACAGGAGGCATTTTACACTGTCTTATACGAAAAAACGGGAGAACTGATAACAATGAAACTTATTTCATGCATTCTCTATACTTTGAAAATGTGTTTCAAAGCTTGGAATTGCCACCGCCCCTTGAAAACTAAATAACGAGCATTTAAAAACCCACTTTTTACACAGTATTGGTCACATTTTGCATTCAGTTTTCAACGATTCTCCTACTGGTAATAATCAGCTGTCTTTATAGTTTAGTGACTTAATAGAAAGAAAACAAACATCTGTAAAATTAAAATCAATATTAGTAAGTCAAATGCAAAAATATGATATCATATATGATATGCCAATATGATATTATTGGTCATTGATTTTAAACCCATTTCAAAATCATAATATATTAAAGTTATTTTAGTGTATAACCAATTTTAATAATGCTATAAATGTTCCAATCTATTTAATTGTAAAGTAATGCTAAATAATAAAGCTGGGTATTTATTTCTTTCCTTTGTACTTATGTGATTAGTATTTCAGGTTTACATTTTGGTATGATAATCTTTCTTCTTTAAACTGAATCCTACAAACCGTATAAAGGATGGTGTTACAGCTAGTTTACTTAATTAAATAGAAAAAATATTGAACTAAAGGATAAAAATTATTACATTGCACTTTTAGTTGTACAAGTAGTAGTACAAAGTTAAAGTTTGTAAATAAGAGGCCAGGCCATTCACAATGTCCTTTTTATTTGGTATTTTCTAAAATTTTTATTGTACTTTTTATTGTTTTTGTTTTTTATTGTCAACTATGTCAAGCAAGATTCCTTAATTTAAAATTATGGTTGAAGTGTATACTATTGTCAAAAAAATTAAAATAAAATTGTCATGATCCAAAATGTATTTTTTTAAATTATATATTCATTAATATTTGATTGGTTTATTTTATTTTTATGTGGTTGCCTTTAGCAGCTTTCAAATTGTTTTAATTTGCCTTTTTGCGAATTTCCCATACGGAAGAAGCTATTACCGTAGGTCTCTTGGTAAGACTTAAGACCGGGACCATGTTATTTTTTGGCTTTGAGGCCAAAAACAAAAGTTTAAAATGTTTCTATATTATATATTACAAAAGTTTTAAATATATTATATCTACATTTACTCTGAGAATTTTGTAATCAGACCTATTGGTCAAATGAAAGGGATATTTTGGGGTAGATTTTCTACCCCAAAACTGGTGTTTTTATGTGTAATTTTTCAAAATTTCAAATATTATCTTTAACTATTCTAGTAATAAAAGAAATAATACCCCCGTTACAGCAGACCTGCGTACTCAGCGAATTTCCAAATCAATAATATAATAATAATAATATATGACAAGTTTGTCAAAATCTGTCACTAAACATTAGAATTACCAGCCTATTCTACATAAGATTAACATGGGAAAAGAGTACGCAGGTTTGCTGCCATGATAAACACATAAAGTATGATTTTTAAGCATAAATTGATGAACCTCAACCACATGAAGCTAAATAATAAGTTTTATCCAAAAATATTAATTAATAAGTGAAATATTATTTTTTCCTTATCCTCCATAAGAATAACATTGGAGCCTCAAAATACAATGTACTTTGTCATAAATTTATCATATATTACTATTACTACTACATAGGTCTTCTGCGACGAGTTTTTTTTTACAAACTACAAACTATAACAACACCTTTTGGCTTTTTGACTTTCCTTATGTCTTTTGGACTTTGTAACACTGCCCAAACCTTCCAGTGATTCATTGTCAGTATACTCTGAGGTTTTTACTTCTGTTATGCTTATAAAAATGATATTCTTGTGTCCTCAGACTCTGGTGAGCAACATCTTTCACACTAACGCCGATTGTTTGAACAACTGGCGTCATGCGGAGTTCTTGTCAGTCTGAGTAAGTGTGTTTTAGATGTTTCTGACTTCAAATTCCTTGGTTTTGAAGTATCTGCTGATGGTACGAAGCCTTTACTTGAAAATGTGAAAACTATTCCTCCCAAAACCTAAGACCGCAAAGTACTTAACTGTTACATATTGACTTTGACTTTATTATTCAGATGTTTTATATTGTTTCTATTTGTTTGTTTTTGTTTTGATTTGGGCTTGGATTTATTTAACAATAAAATACTGGCTAATCATTTTGGTTTTCAATCAAGTCTTTTAATCATATTTTTGTATCTACTGCTCAAATCCTTCCTTCATATCCATGTGAATAGGATCACCTGGAAATTGTCCAAGTCCTTCAAATGCCTTTCTGTATCTTGATATAACATCCTCCTAGGATTCAAATTCAGTATGCATCAGGAAGGTCCACCACTACGTATTTTAGGCTCCTGTCCTTCTTCCAAATATGAGGCTTCAGTACAATTTCTCCACAAATACATTCAATATTTCTATTCCCAAATGCCACCTATATTACTCTTGAATTCCACTCTTCATTCTACCATAGAACATAGAAGATAGAGAATGGCAACCATATGGGACATTTCGTAGGGGGTCCGCTCTCCTGCCCTCTGTTGGAGATTCGTCTAAACTAGATCCGTTCAGTGCTGCCACACAATAATGTACGGTGTCAGAATTCAGTGGCCCGACTTCAAATCTCCAACACTAATTTTATATTTTTATATTCATTTTTTACTTTAACGCTTTAATTGTTTTTATATATCAGTTTTGTAATTTCCTTACAAAGAATATAATTTTAAAAATTAATATGGATTATTTGTTGAAGCTACTGCTGATAAAAGTTTTTTATTTGTAGCGGGTGGCTCAAATCTCATTTCGAGCCGCCCGATACTGCACTAGAGTCTCTTTTAAAAGACTTTTAAAATACACAACTAGTACACTCAAATATTCGTGTTTATGAGTCTTGTCATTTCGTCTGCAACACTATTGCTTATTTACCTTAATATTTTTAGGGTCCGGATGCAAATAAAAGAAATATTTACCATCAATAGCTTTGAAGAATAATTCCTATTTATTTTAAAATTGTATTCGGTACAAAAACAATTCAAATTTTAAATACAACAAAAATTAAAGCATTGAAGATTCAAAATGAGTATACAATTATAAAGTGAGTAATGGAGATTTGAACCGTGTTCCTTCAATTCGGCCCTCCCCCTACCGTACTGTATTACTGACAACGACAGTGGCGCACTCGACGTTTGGGCCACCCGACTAGATCTAAGGCCCGAATAAATTTCTGACACTGTTATGTATGGGGCTGCCCTTCTCTATCTTCTATGTTCTTTGATTCTACTATCTAATTGTTCCTTTATAAAAATTCTTGAGAACACTTAATGCTATTACATTGCATGTGCAATCTAATCAAGTTTGAAATTTATAGGAATGCCACTTATCAAACCTTTTTCAGCCCATTTATATGTGCGAACTTCCATCAATTTCATCCTGATGAGGTAGACCACTTTGGTTTTGCTCAACAAATTTTTTCGGTACTTTGGTATTAGCCGGATGCCACTATGTAACATAAGATGTATTGGTCACCGACATGCAGCGCCATATTGAATGTATTTGTGGAGAAATTGCACTGAAGACTCATATTTGGAAGAAGGACAGGAGCCTAAAATACGTAGTGGTGGACCAGGCAATATTAGGTGTAAACACTTGTTCACAACTCAACTTAATGCACTTTTTACATAGTTAGTAAAATACCCCCATTGAGAATATTTTCTTACCGTGAAGATTGTGTGAGAAACAAAATGGCCGAGAAAATGATCATTTTACCAACAATTTTAAAAAGATCCAGATTAGGCATAACAGTTCTGTGCTTTTACTGGCCTAGGCTATAGCCAAGTTTACTGATTAACCTGAACGCTCAAGAGCTGAAGATCTGACAAAAATTTAGGCTTAGGCCTAGGTTAGGTTTATTCTTTTAAGAAAGTGAAAGGTTAATTATTTTTAAATAATAATAATCAAGATTCATTACCCATTAGTAAACTATGTAGTCTACATAAAAAAGATATAGTTACAAGGTGATTGTCATGCTTAAAACAACACTTGTCATGTCATACTATATTAATCAGAGTCTAATTAAAATAGTAATTAGGCCAAATAGAGTACTTAATTATAAAAACCTAGCCTACAACAAGAAAAATATATTGATACTTTAACATTTATCAACAACTGGCTGCAGGAACAATAAATTAAAATATATATTCAAAAAGGACTTGAAACATTTAAGAATTACTCCATATTATTAAAGGGGAACTTCTATTATAAAAGGGTACACTTCACGTACCAACCACTAATATTATTTTGTTTTTTGTTTAAATCATAGTATAATTTTAGGACCTCTTTGGGTATTGACATGGATATGTCTTAGCTCTAGAGGGGTGTTAGTGATTTTTAAGATGGAAAATATGTAACAGGTTTCCATAGAACCAACCAGGTCTATTGTATTGAATTGTAATATAAAAGAATAAGAACAGTTGTTTAGATGAATTGAAAACATTCCTTTTAGACATATCCTTGATCTAACCTACCTAATTCCCACAGGGGAGTAAATAAAACATTTTTGTTTGAAAAATCTCAGGCCTATTATTTATTAACTGTCTTTGGTTTTACTAACCCTACAATTTTTTTTAACAATCATTTATTTCCGGATCAATATACAATATTTTACACAGAATATTTAAAAATAATTTGACATAACTTTAATAATAAAAACATCGAGTGGGTTCGCCCTTTTTTTAGTCACCCGGCACATAAGAGGAACATAAATGACACATTTTTTAACAAAAGAAAGTAAAACTTATTATGAATGAATTTATTCATTCTACTATGAATATTACTATGAATTTATAATTGTGTTGTTAATCTAGATCAAGAAAATCCTGAACGAGTCTAGGCTTTAATCGTCTATTAAGAGTCAGTTGACCAATATTGAATTGCACTGCCCCAGGCACTTGATCCAATGTATGGATAAAGTTTGTTGAACATTTTCTTATAAAATCTTTAATGGGGCTTACACAAAGTTCTTCATGGAGATGTTTATTCCTAATAAAACATTGAGCGTTAACACTAATACGGAGAATTTTGTTTGAAAAATTTGAATTCTTTTAATTTTTGAATCCGAAGCTGATAATCCCCTAACAGGGGAAGCATAGATAATTAATGGTCTTATTATTTATTTATACATCAAAATGGTGCACTTAGGTTTCAATTTTGATTTTCTGTTAATTAAAGGGAAGAGGGTTGCTAGGCGGGCATAACCTTGAGTCAATTTATTGTTGATATGTAGATTCCAATTAAGTTATTTGTCAAGCCATACACCAAGATATTTTACTCCATGAAGGTAAAAACGTTCCGTATATATGAATTTCATGAGGCTGAAGATACTTTTTCAAAGAAAATATTTTTGTTTCACATTTACTTAGATTAAGGTTAAACCACCACTTCAAAAACCAATTAATCGGAGTATCAATAGTTGTTTGTAATGTTTCGGCAGCTATGTCAATATTTGAATTTTGACAGATAACGGCAGTGTCATCCGCATAAAGTGCCAAAGTAGCGTCTTGAAGTTCCGGCATATCCGACAAATAAATGTTGAAAAGCACAGGACCAAGTATCGATCCCTGTGGCACTCCAGCTTTAATTGGTCTAATTGAGGAAGTAGAAAAATTAATTTACTTGTCTTGTCTTGTTAAATTTTGCAATAACTATAAGAATTTGATTTGAGTAAGAAAACGATTACAGAAATAAATAATATTTGACAGTAAGTTTATCAAAAGTACTTATAATACGCGTTTTAACAATAAAATTCACTAAGGGAAATAAACACAAAGTCACTGTAAAAATCACCTCTGTCTCACTAACCCTACAAAATGTTTATAAAATAAAAAAAAGGATATGACCTAAAAACAATGCAATGAATAAATACAACAAAATTTCTATGTTAAGTTTGGATCAAATTTTGTATTTATGACTAAATAAAGCATGAGAAATCATAGTTCATTAAAATTCATACCTTTAACCTGAAAGAAAACCACCGCTTTTACGTAAAAGAAAAGTATACCCTGAGACTACAACATTTCAAAGTGTACTCGCACAAGACAATCACAGATAAAGACTTGAACTTGTGGTAACACCCAATTCAAACAAAAACTCTTACGAAAATCACTCCACTGTATTATTATTTATCGGCACAAAAACGGAGTTACCGTTGTCATTTACATCACTTCCAAACGTATTGGTACAGTATAACTAGCAATGCAACTATCCCAAATTCTTAAATCTTAAATCTTATATCTCTTATTCAAGTTTTTTTTCTGGTTTGCCATTTACCAGACTCAGCATGTTGCTAAGTGGCCTTAAAGTTTACAGTTTATAAAGTTTATCAGTGTATGTGTTACACATATTAAATTTTTCTATTAATTGCCTTCAGATAGTTGTTCATCTCTTGATATATTTCAAGATTGCCTAAGCTGATTATTTCTTGTAAATTCAATGAAAATTGTTACCGAGTTTCTTAGTCGTTTTAAAATATTCAACTCTTTCGTATGTATAGATGGGACAATATAAAATTAAAGAAAAAGAATATATTTCATGGTTTAAATATTATAATATGTGAAAACTTCAGAAAAAATGTTAAAAAATAAATAATCATTATTATAAAATTATCATAAATAAAAATGTTAATTGCTTTAATTATAGAAAATCAAAATCGTTGGTGTTTGGGTATAACTTGCTAGTAATGTTATATTTTTAACTGTTTAAAACTGGTGTAATAATTCTGTGCGGTCAACCATGACTTTTTATCTTTGAAAATGCTTTTTCAAAAAATTTGATATTGGAGATAACAGACTTATTAGCCGATAACATGATGGATGGAACTTTTTGTGGTTTTCCAGGTTTATGAATAAAAATAACTTCAGAACGTTTCCATTTTGATGAAAAGTAGGATAAATACAAACAAGAATTTAGTATGCGAGTCAAAATAGAAAGGGCCTTATCTGTAAGGTTTTTTAAAACTTAATTGGGAATGAGATCGTGGCCCGGAGTTTTACAGGCAGATCCTTAATAATTGATCTCAATTCACATTTTGTGGCAAATCGTATTGGCAGTTCTGCTGACATAAACATCCAGTTGACGGTTTCTTGAACACTTTTAACAAAATCAGAATCTAAACTATCATTTGGCTTAAAAGCAGATTGAAAATGATCAGCAAATACGTCACACTTTTGAGAGTCACTTTCAAAAACTGAGTTATTTTGAGTCAATGTAGGGATGAGGGGGCGAGTTCGCAAAAGGCGTTTCGTAGCTTGCCACATATTTGAATCGTTAGGATGAATGTCCGAAACATATTTTCTGTAATTTTCTATTCTGTATTCATCCAATTCACGTTTTACACGCCTAGAAAGTTCATTCATTTGTCTTTTGAGGAACGGCAGTCTGAGCCTCTGCCAGCGCCGCCGCACTTGGTTTTTCTCATTAATTAGTCTCAATATATTCAGTGGTGGCTGAGAGTAACGGTTTAATTTGTGCCTATAAGGTTGAGAAATTGAAGCTTTAACACAACTTTGGATAATCCGTGTGAACTCATCTATTGCTATGTCAATATCAGCAGGAGAATTTAAAAATTCTTGAATTTCTAGTTTATCATCAAGTTCTGAATAAAACACATCCCAATTCATTTTTCCGTCAATTAGTTTTGGAGGGGGTAAATTTATCTGAGGGTGGTTATAGAGGGTCACTACTATTGGTGAATGGTCTGAATCAAGTTCAGGTAAAACTTGCTGCATAATAGGAGCAGATACATTTATATGTAAGACTAAATCCAGGATGTCTGGTTCGTACACTAGTTGCCATGGGTAATGTGTTGGCTCGTCAGGAGCCGCAATGATGGCATTGGAACTGTTTACGTATTGTAAAAGTCGGTTCCCGTTAGGGTTTGTATTACGACAACCCCAAGAACGATTTTTACAATTGAGATCGCCCATAACAATGGTTGAACAGTCGTCAGGTAAAAGGATTTGCAAATCTTGGTTGTGCAAACGTCGGTTTGGGGACTTGTAAACCGATATAACGCGCATGTGGATTCCGTTATTAAGTCCAATCTTTATACCGACGGCTTCTATTGTGGTAAGTGGTGGTAAAAATATATGATTGTGAGCGATATTTCTCTTGACAAAAATCGCAACACCTCCAGAGCCTATTGGATCTCGGCGGTCTTCCCTATACGATACGTAACCACTAATTTTGAAGCGTTCAGTTTCTATTAAATGTGTTTCAGAAACACATGCTATGTCAATATTGTGTCGAGCAAGAAAGGAGATAAAAGTCCCCCTTTTATTTCTTAGACCATTTGCGTTCCAGTTTAGGAAGGTTAAGTTACCTATTAATTGGCGATTAAACTGATCCATTAGCAATGACAGATGAAATAACGTTACTTATTATTTTTTTGAGTGCAGGAATAAAAGATCTGACTACTTCTAAAATGATTTGTTCTAAACTGTGAGATAGAGAACCCTCAGCTAGATTGATACCAGTTGACTCTTCAGAAGCATTGCTTGTACTGCGTTGTGTGGAAGACATGGCTTTAGCAAATGGGATTTTTAACTTTGGAAAAGCTTGAGGCGGGTCATCATTACCGATTTTATGAAAATGAGAAGGGGAATTAAGGTCAGGAGGGGATGAGCTAGAAGTCTCGGGTAAACTGTTAGAGTTTGGTTTTCGAAAAGAACTTCTTTTGGTTTTGCCTTTATTATTGATTATTTGCTGATACGCCTGACAACCTCTGTAAAAAAAATCACAGTTTACACAATGAGGGGTTTCCGTTTTTTGCTTTGGGCACTCAGTATAATGGTGCTGCCCAGTGCATCTTACACATGTAGGATCAAGTTTACAAAAATTTTTAGTGTGACCGTACCTTTGACAGCAGGTGCACTGGGGTATTTGTCTTGATTATCTTTTAACTTCAAATTAAACAATAGCAAAACAAAGAGTTTTTAATTTAAAAATGGCTTTACCGTCTTCATTGTTCTCTACCTCGACTGCACATAGAGGCAAAGGCAGTTTGCTCTTATTCAGTAGCAGAGTTACTCTGAGTACGGGATAGTTATGGTCTGAAAGTTAATTTTTAATATCACCCTCCGATAAAGAAGTTGGGACGTTCCTTATGACTATTTTGAGCTTTTTGTCGTTGAGCGGTTGAAATGTATGGTATTTAATGCCGCATGCATCGTAGAATGCGGTTAGGTTTCTAAAATCAGATATGCTGGACAAATTAACCTTGAGAGATTGTCCCCGCAGTTGCGTTGTTGAAAAGGTAGCTTTCACGACATTGCGTACATCTTTTATAATTTCCTGGTGGTTGTTGACATCATGCAGAAAAATGGGAGGAATTTTAATCTTATTTTCGTTTGCTAGTTCATCAGGATTAGTATCACCCATATTTTCAGTGTCATTTGAATCAATATTTTGGGAGGCATAAGAATGATCCGAGAGAACTTGGTATTTATTCACGTCTAAAACATAACGTTTAGGCTGAGAAACTGAGCTTGGTAGAAGTTTTCGTTTATTTGGAAAAATAAAACTGTCTATAGCCTTGTCGCTGCTCTCCCGGTATTCATTTGTTGAATCAGACATGGTATTTTGTTTCATATTGCATTTACTTAACTTTGTTTACAACAGTTGTTGACATTCCACCAAATGAAGACACTTTTAGGTTAGTGTTCCTTTTTAACAAAGAGGTCTTGTTAAATTTTAACTCAAGGAGTCCAGTGGACAAAACCAACTTCAACAGAGCTTCACGCAACTTATCGGCAATGCACGAAGAGCAGTCAAGAGAAGAGTGATGTGTTTTCAAATCACTTTAAAGACGTATTTAAACCTAATTACACAGGAGTTGACATCAGTGATGAAGTAAACGTACTTCTTGAAGCCCCAACACAAATGGACCTCCCAATCCAACCTGTTACTATCGATGAACTAAGATCTGTCGTCCAGAAGGAGCTCCACGAAAGGAAATCTCCTGGCTATGATTTGATAACAGGTAAGATCCTCAAAGAGCTTCCTGGCAGAGCATTTTTTTATGTTGGCAGCAGATCTTCCAATAAACCCAAGAGTGGTCGTTGCTACATTTGCAGATGATACAGCAATATTGGCATCACATCAAAACGCTATTTCTGCCTCCCAAATTCTTCAACAAACCTTAAACAGTATATCAGACTGGCTCAAGAGATGGAGAATCAAAGTTAACGAAGGAAAGTCAGCCCACGTAACTTTCACACTAAGGCGTGAGGTCTGTCCTCAAGTCTTTTTAAACAATGCTGCAATCCCTCAAGTAGAAGTTGTGAAATACCTGGGTATCCACCTGGATAGTCGACTTACCTGGCATCATCATATTTGGATTAAAAGACTGAATTTAAATTTAAAAACAAAATAATTAAATTGGCTCATTGGAAAATACTCAAAATTATCAGTTGAAAACAAAATTTTAGTGTATAAAACAATATTGAAACCAACATGGACATATGGCATCCAGCTATGGGGAACCGCTTCCAACACTAATATTGACATAATTCAAAGATACCAGTCAAAAACTATTAGGAATATTGTTCAAGCCCCTTGGTATGTTTCAAATCAAGTTATTCATCGTGATCTCAAAATTCCTTTTGTTCGTGAAGAAATCTCAAAATTCAGTGAGAAGTATGAAAAAAACTCAACACCCATCCAAATTACTTAGCTGTGAACCTTTTGGACAACAGTGAGACGGTATACCGGCTGAAGAGGCACGATTTTACAAATCTAAGTGATCGATTCAAATAGCTGTATCTAAATTATAATAATGTTAGTTCATTCACTGGTTTGTCACTAACAACTAATGTCAATTTCGTATTTTATCTCATTTACTTATTGTTATAATTTGATGTAACAGATTGTAAATAAATATACTGGTTATTAAAAAAAATGTTTAACTATAAGATTTAATTTCTTTTATTTAACCACTTACTTAAATAAACAGCTGATTTCTCGATCGTCGGTGTTTACTTCTATATTAAGTTTATGGATAAAATCGCGACTTTGACCCCATTATTTTCCATGTCCATGGTGAATTTCCAAAATTTTTTTAATTGATGGCAAAACTACATGCTAAGACCTTTATAACGACACCTTGGACATGGTGATTGGTAGCACCGCCGCTCCAAAACAATTATCACAAAAATAGGCCTAGTGTATTAAATATATATAAGATTTTATAGAGACAATAATTTATATTAGCATGTCCGAATCTCAATCGACAAATGTGTATTATTTCGTTTCTGTTCATGTTACACGATTTAAACCAAGGGAATTTTGTGAAATTCTTCTAAACTTTCTTGTACCAATGCGCTTTATTTGTTGTATGTAAGATATTGCTCATAGTCGATACAAATATTTTATACTGTAAATGTTTGAAATCATCATTAGTTAGGTAAAAATCATTTCTATATTCATCATCATGTATTGCAGCTTTGGCCAATTGGTCAGAAATTTCGTTTCCTACTATTTTACAACATGGCCGGGAGTCCACTGTAATATATATTTATTTGTACTATTGCGAAGCATTTCTTTTATAATGTCCACTATCATGTCTTTTTTTACTGTAATTCCTAGGCAAGTGTTGTGAATGCATCTGATGACGGATTGATTATCTGAGCAAATAATAATTTCCTCATTTGTGATATTACTTTTTTTTTTATAAAGTTTTATTTCCGGATCAACGTTACAGAAACATTATACACAGAAACAGTAACAGAGAAAAATAACAATAACTTTGGCGGGTTCGCTCTGTTCAGAGACACCCTGAAATTACTAATGTAAACAAGTTAACAGAATAATAAATAATTAATAATAAAAGGGAAAATAAACATAATAAAACAGAAAAAAAATTAATTGTTCTGTGATATAAATCAATCAAGGAAGATCTTCCAGGTTGACATCCTGAGGAAGCCTGGGTTTTAACCGCCGGTACAAGGTTGGCTCTCCAATGGCATAGGTAACCGCTCCAGGAACATGATGAAGTTTGGACATGAATTTTGATGTAGTATTCTTCATGAATTTTTCTATGCTGTCCAAGCCAAATTCTTTGTGTAGCTGTGTGTTTCGAATGTACCATGGGCAATTTGAACCAATCCTCAAAATCTTATTTTGGAAAATTTGAATTTTGTTAAGTTTACTTTTTGATATACACATTCCCCAAACTGGACAGGCATACGTTATCAAAGGTCTCAGAATTGTTTTATATATAAGCAGAGTACATTTTGATTTCAATGATGATTTTCTGTTTACTAAAGGGAATAAAATAGAAAGGCGAGCATACGCTTGGCTCAATTTTGTGTTAATATGTAAGTTCCAATTTAGTTTTGAGTCCAATGAAACGCCCAAATATTTCACGCCTTGATCATTTGGATTCCATGAAATAGCAGTATTTTCAATATTTATGCTTAGGGGTGTATTAAATTTTCTAAGAGAGAAAATCTTGGTTTCACATTTCGCTGGATTCAGATAAAACCTCCATTTTTTAAACCAATTGTTTAATGTTGAAACACTTGTCTGCAATGAGTTTACTGCATGATTAAGGTCGTAGTGTTGGGTGATTATTGCCGTATCGTCAGCATAAAGGGCAATTTTAGCTTGAGGAAGTTCTGGAATGTCTGCCATGAAAATATTAAAGAGGACAGGACCTAGGATTGAGCCCTGAGGAACTCCTGCTCTTATCGGGTGGATGCTGGAAAATGAAGAATTAACTTTAACAGCAAAAGTCCTATCAGTTATAAAGGACTTTATTATATTTATGAGGTGTAAGGGGAAGCCAAAATTTTATAGCTTATACAAAAGTCCGGCATGCCAAACTCTGTCAAAAGCCTGAGCAACGTCGAGGAATGCAGCTGAAGAGTGGAGTTTGTTTTCAAAGCCTCGGTTTATAATTTCACTAATTCTCAAAATTTGATGAGTTGTAGAGTGTTTGGGTCTAAATCCAAATTGTGTGGGAGGGATAATATTGGCAGACTCTATATATTTTAATATTCTCTTTTGTATAATTTTTTCAAACAATTTAGAAAGTGATGAAAGAAGGCTTATAGGTCGATAGCTACTGGGAGAGTGTTTAGGTTTATTGGGCTTATGTAGAACAATAATTTCGGCGTGTTTCCATTCTTTTGGGAAATGACACAATGAAATGCAAGCATTGAATATCGATGCAAGAATTGCGAGAGATTTGCGGGTCAAATTTTTCAACACTATATTAGGTATTAAATCGTGTCCAGGGGATTTTCTGTTTGGCAGATTTTTAATGAGGCTACTAATTTCTGAAGGAGATGTGTATTTCACTGGAAGTTCAGCACTACTTGGGGTTTCACGTAAAAATTCCTCTACTTCTTTGTTTGTGTTTTGATCATGGACTGGATGAGGAGTGAATGCATCTTCAAAATGATTTGCAAATGCATTACTTTTATCTACATCACTTTCGAAAACCACATCATTGTGTTTCAAAGCAGGAATCATTGTTGACGTGCGCATTAGTCGTTTGGTAGCTTGCCACATGTTCGAATCCCCAGGATTTATATCAGATAGGTAAGATTGGTACGAGTTAATTCTGTAGGCGTCGAGTTCATATTTTACTTTGCGAGTCAACTCATTTAACTGTCTCTTTAAACAAGGAAGTCTGTACCTTTGCCATTGACGTCTAATTATATTTTTCTGTTTAATAATTTTAAGGATTCTAACTGGAGGATGGTGGAAATGATTAGATCTCGGTAGAAACTCCTTTATAATCGCACTCTTTGTCGAATCCTGTAAACAGACTGTAAAGTTTTTAATCGCATTCTCAACTCCATCTACAGAGTATACATCATTTGGGACGTTGAGACAACGGTCCAGTTCGAAACGGAAAATATCCCAATCAACTCTTCCGTTGATAAGCCTAGGTAAATTATGAAAAAGGTTAGGCTGCATTAAGAAACTTACAATAACGGGAAGATGGTCAGAATCTAGTTCACACAAAACTTGCTGCATTATAGGGATTGTGAAATTTTTATGGAGGACTATGTCTAAAATGTCTGGTTGGAAATCATTTTGCCAAGGATAATGTGTCGGCTCTGAAGGAGCAGAGATATTTATATTCGATTCATTAACTGTCGAAAGCAGCCGAACGCCGTTTGGATTGTTCACTCTACATCCCCAGTAACGATGTTTACAGTTTAAATCACCCAAAACGAGAGTAGAAGCTTCAGTCTGAAATAAGTTTTCAAGATCTGCTTGAAGGATACGTCGATTCGGTGATTTATATGCAGAAATAATACATAGAAACTGATCATTTTGTAATTTCAATTTTATACCAACAGCTTCAAGTGAAGAAAGAGCAGGCAAGAATATACTGTGATGATTTATGTTTTTTTTAATAATTATTGCAACACCGCCGGAAGCATTTTGTGTGTTTCTGTCATGTCGATAAATAGAGTATCCACTGATCTTAAAGTTTTCATTTCTAATAAAATGTGTCTCAGTGACACAAGCAATGTCTACGTTATGACGAACTATGAAAGATGCAAAGACATTCTTCTTATTTCTTAAGCCATCTGCATTCCAATTAAGGAGGGTTAAATTTTTAATAATAGGTATTCTAATTTGAGGCATTGTGTAAAAGTGAGGTGATAACATTAGAGATAATCTTTTTGATTAAGGGCATAGCATTTTTAACTATGTCTATGATTAACTGTTCTAAGTTAGGGAAACAATCATTTACCTCATTATTTGATGCTGCACTATAATCATCCTTTGACGGATTGGGTGTGGCCCGAGAAGAGGGCTGAGGTCTTGCAGGGAGTTTAGTCGCTTGTGCATAGGACTTAATGGGAGATGGTGAAGATTGCTGTGTCGATTCTTGATCTTTCTGCGTAGATTCAGAAAATATATGGGTGGAATTTTTAGAGATTTTGATTTTTGATAAACGATGTGTAGGTATAGTATCGTCTTTTTTGTTTTTAATTTTGAGGTCTTGATAGTATTTACAGCCTTTGAAATTAGCTGTGTGATTATCACCACAGTTGACACAGACAGGAGTTTCAGTCTTCTTTTTTGGACAGGCAGAGTAAAGGTGTTGACCCGTACATCTAACACACCTTGGATCAAGTTTGCAAAAGTTTCTGGTGTGGCCGTATCTTTGGCAACGTGTGCATTGAGGGACATTAGGAGATTTCCTCTTGGGCTCAACATGTACAACAGAATAGCATAATTTGTTCAGCTGAAAAATATTTTTCCCAGACTCATTGTTCTCCAGAGAAACTGTGCAAATGGGATATGGCATTTTGTCTTTGTTAAACAATCTGGACACTAGAAGGACAGGATAGTTTTGTGCCACGAGTTCTTCTTTTATTTCATCGGGAGTGAGAGAAAAGGGGACGTTTTTAATCACCACTTCTAACTTTTTATCGACCTTTGCTTGGAAAGTATGATATTTCACATTAATTTCGTCATAGAATTTGGTTAGTTTACGAAAATCGTAAATGGTTGAAACATTAATCTTTAAAGTGGCGCCCTTGACTTCAGTTGAAAATTCATCCTGAATTATGTTTCTTACATCTTTTACGATTTCCTGATGGTTATTTACGTCATGCACAAAAATTGGAGGTGGTTTTACTGCTTTCGGTACGTCGTCCAACACGGTATCTTCAACCATATTAGTTGAGTCAAGGGAGACTTTAGCATATGTATGATCTGTCAACGGTTGGAATTTGTTATTCTCAATAAGTTGATCAGAGTCCAGAACATATTTCTTTGGTTGTACGTTGACTGCAGAACTGACAGTTTTTCTTTTTGACGGTCGGAGAAAATTATTTGAATCGCCTAAACTTGAACAGCTTGGTATAGGAATGTTATGTTCATCACATGTTTCTAGTTCAGCAGAAGGTTTGTTTGAAAAAACAAATACAGGTTTTGCCATTGTTTTTGTTTGGTTAGGTTTAACTAGTGAATGTTTGAAGATAGTTCTTTGACGAATTTTCACAATAATGGATCAATGTAGACTAAATTAGAAGAAAAACTGTAAGAAAACACGTAAACACTAGAACTGTTTGTGAAAAACACACTTAACTGGAGAAAAAACACTTAAATTATGGAGCAAAATTGAACACTTCTTTTCAAAAACAAACAGCCAGCTGTTTTTGTGATATTACTAGAATACTGGATTGCTTTATAAACGGCATACATCTCAGTAGTATAACTTGAGTTTTTAGGGTCCAATTTATATTTTAGTCTAACATTACGTGATGGTATATAAATCGCAGCGCCTGTGGCTTCTTCATTTTTTGATCCGTCAGTGTAAATAATAAGTTTATTTTCATATGTCATGTTTGTCAATTCGTTCCAATGTTGTAATAAGACTCCTTCATTACAATCTTTATTCAGAGTATTGTTATTTATTGTGACTTTACATTCTATGTTAAGTTTCAATAGTTCTATTGGGAGCATTAAGTCATGTAATACTGTAATTTCCTTATATTGATTGTAAAAAGGATTAATATTCTTAATTGTATTGATGGGCAAGATCAATACTTATTCTTATTTCTCCAATATGGATGATTTTCTACTAGAAAATTAAAATACAATATGCTGTCATAATTTGGATGGAGTGCCTGAGTAGTGATCTTATAAATAAGTCTTTCTGCAAGTATTGATCTTCTCATTTCCAAAGGAACTATAGCACATTCAACACATAATGCATTGATAGGAGTAGTTCTGAAAGCTCCTGTAGCAATTCGTACCGGTAATGCTTGATTTTGGATCACATCAAGTTTTTTTAATAAATTATTAGAAGCATTACCATATATGAAAGAGCAATAATCCATCTTAGATCTAATAAGGCTTTGATAAATTTTTATTATAAAGTTGGGATTTGCACCATTTCTATTGCTTGCTAACATTTTTAGAACATTCATGTCCTTTGTGCATTGACAATGCAGATTCTCTATATGTTGTTTGAAAGTGAGTTTATTATATAGGGTTATGCCTAGTATCTTTACATTGTCACAACCGGTATTATGTGGCCATCTAGGTAAAAGTCTGTATTAAGCCCTCCTGTTAATGATCTTTTACGAGTGAATATTGTTTTGACACTTTTATTTGGATTCAGATCTAACTTTAGGGTCAGAAATTCATTGTGTATATTATTTAATGCTGTTTACATTTCGAGATAAATTTCAGAAAAATTTTTGCCACTAGTACACAGAGCTACATCATCTGCGTATTGTAATGACTTTACACCTTTTAGGTAGACATATGATTATATCTGAAATATATATACAGAAAAGTATCGGGCTAATCACACTTCCCTGAGGTATTCCTCTGCATATTGACCTAGTTATTTTGTTATCAGGAGTTTCTATAGTAAGATTCCTATCTACCAGCCATTTATGGCAGTGCAGAATGAATTTTGCTGGTATACCTTTTATATACATTTTTGTCCACAGGGTAGGCAAATATACATTATCATATGCACTGGAAATGTCCAATGATGTAAGTATAGTTGTTTCATTATAGGTCATTCCAGTTTGGATTTTGGAGATGAGGTGTACCATATAATCGGCACAGCCTCGTTTTTGCCTAAAACCAAACTGGGTATTAGGAATAATTTCTAAGTTATCCACAAGCCAAGACAGTCTGTTCTTAATCATTGTGTTCATTATTTTAATAAAACAAGATATAAGCGATATTGGTCTGTATGAATTTTCCTTGACCTTGTCTTTTCCTGGTTTTAGTAGTGCAACTATTCTGATACGTTTCCAGCTAGCTGGCATTTCAATATTATTGTTCCATATATTGTTATAAATATTTAGTAACATATCCAGGGCTGTATCAGGCAGATGTTTGGGATGGTGGCGACATCCTGTAATCCAGCTACTTGGAGGTCACGAGTTGTGGATAGTTGTGAGGGATGGTCGGTGGATGTAGTGTGCTCTTGTGAGGATTAACGTCCGCACTATTGAATACTGCATTAATCCGCAAAGGCCATCCACATAATTAGACCAACTCGTAATTCAGAGGCAGTGGTTCGGATTCCACGATAAACTGTAGGTCCCTTAGTTGCCATCGGCTGTTGGGCTATTAATTAACAGTCCTGTCTAAGGAACATGTCAGCCTTAGTCAGTAACAAGACTACAAGATCGCGCCACAATCATCCTACACTCAATTCTCATTCATACTTGGCTTAAAATACCTACCTCGTAGTATGGTCGCCATTTCAATAATCTAATCTAATATCTAATCTAATCTAATTTGATCATATAATATGTAATACCATCTTGACCTGGTGCCGTATCTTTTTTCTTGGTTTTTAACGCTCTATGTAGCTCTTTAACATTGAAGTCCACCTCAAGTGGATAGTTATTATTAAAGAATCTGGGAGGGTTGAGTTCCAAAAATTGTTATTCAAGTTGCAAAGACTTTTTTTCTGTTTTTGGCCTACCAAAGATACCTATGGGTTCCCATATTGTAGAATCCTATTTTGAAGAAAAAATGTTTCCATCCTGTAGAAGATGAAGCTTTCCAATCGTATAGAATTGTATAGTTTCTCCTTTTTTATTGGCAGTTCTCCCTGTTTAGTTGGCATAACTTGTATTTCTAAACGTTTGGACACCCTAACTTTTCTACAAAATAGGAAAGCTTAATTTTATACAAGATGGGAAACCCGCATTTTCTACAGAATAATACCATTGTTTATAAATAGAAGTTTTTTACCATCCGTTCTCTATGCAGTAGCTCAGTAAGTAGCGCCATGTAGCGCTTGGGTTTCACGAGCCGAGGATAGTGAGGTCATACACCTCCCTAGGCATTACATTTTTGTTCAGTGTTTATGTTATATTAATTAAGGTGTATAAAATTGGTTTTACTTAAACCACATAAATGTTGTCATTGAGTAATAATTGTGTTTAAATTTTGCTAATTAACTTGTAAAATACACATCTTATTCTATCCGAGCTTTCGGTCACCAGGTAATGTTACTACAAAATGGGAAACCTTCACTCTCCACAGAATTGGAAACCTATATTTTCTACAATTTAAGACGATTTTAAATTTCTAAATAATTGTACGAGCTCTTTTTTCGACACGATTGGAATCCCTTAAATTTCTTCATGATTGGAAACCCTCATTTTCTATAGAATGGGATTCTACAAGATGGTACCGCACCATGTTATGAGACCTCTTTCTCTTTATTTATGTTCTGTATTGTTCGTACAAAATTATTGTTTTTTGTTATAGATAAGAATATTTTGCGCTTACATTGTTTTGCTTATACTCAAGTTATTATTCACTGTTACTTATATTTGCTAGCATGTTACCTTTTGATATAATCAGTCCGTTTTGTAAATTATTATGTCAGCTATCCACACTGCACTCAAACACAATAATAGAGTTGTCCGTTAAAATGTAAAATAAATAAATATTATAGAGGGAGAAATTAATATAAATCCAACGATTGACAATAATTTCTTTTCCCGAGGGATGGCAGGATGAGATTCCACTCCACGGCACGGCACGAATCAAGAAAAATTCAAGATCAAAACACAGTACGAGTGTTAAGAACACATTACAAAAGTGACAAATGTCATAGTTCGATGTAAATAAAAACAATTTTGAAAAGTGTGGGCTATAATATTATGTTTGGTTTTAGTTCCCTTGGTACTAGTTATTATATAACTTTATTTTATTAAATATTGTGATAATGGCAGCGGCTATTAGTAACTGTCATGTCTAGATATAGGTTAGGGTGTAAATGTAAGGGTAAGTATGTTGGAATCTAATAACTTATGTAGTTACTTACACTACATAAATGCATTTTATATGCTTAAACATTTTTCATATAATATATGAATTATTTTATGTTTTGTGCCTTTGAATGTTTCAACTTATTACAGATGGATATCTGAAATTGAAAGTAACTACTTGGTATATTCTAACTGGTGGTAGGCTATGGTTGTGTTCTACCCCTTATAAATTAAAGTACGTGGTGACTGAAAGCTCGGATAGAATAAGACATCTATTTTACTTGTTAACTAGCAAAATTAAAACACATTTATTACTCAATAAAAACATTTATGATGTTTAATTATAACCAATTTAATAAACCATAATTATATAGCATAAACACTGAACAAAAAGTATGGCCCCCGGATTGGGATTGAACTCGCAAACTCGGTTACATAAAGCCAACGCGTTACCACTGGGCTGTGGCGTCTGTCAATCTGGTGGTGCCATTTAAGGTATTTTAGCCAACCTCAATTATTGTTTTAGCCGATCATGTACTGTTTAATTATCCATACAGTTATTATTAACATGTGATCAACTGATTTTGTTAGAAACGGAATGAGGATTGAAAAGCAAAAGAGAAATTTAATTTACACCAAATAATTGGTTTGTTACAGTGACTTCAAATATTACACCATGACCTTAGTTATTTTAACCTTAGTTTTTTTTTAATTTTAACGGATATTAAATACGTTTTCTGTCAAAACACGAAAGATTTTGGAAATACTTTACTCTGCTTTTATTTCCCTCAGTTATTTTACCCTTTAGTTTTTACAAATTGTTGCATAAATAAATATTTATGCAAAACCTCTATTCATGTATTGTGCTTCGCCATCTTCAATCCACAACTGTCAAACGATTATAAACAGATGTTTTGATTTGTATTGTTTACATTGGATTCTCCATAAGCGTAATGTTAATTTTTTAGATTTTAAACTTAATATTACAAGAAACCGTAATTTTCCTGGACATTATACCTATCTAGAACTTATTTTCTACTTGGAAATTTAGTTATCTCCAAAATTTAAAGAAAATCGTTAGAGCCGTTTTTGAGATCCGTGTGCAAATATATATATATATATACATATATACATATACTAGCTTAACCCAGTAGACGTTGTCTCACTTTAAATTTTTCATTAATATATGTTTTGTTTCCATGGTTTTTTTATTTCATTGTTAAGTTTTATTCCTTAGATGTTCTGGTTCCGTAGTATGGGATCCTTTTTGGGCTTCTAGGGAGAAACCCAATTGAGCTACAACTAAAATTGATGATCCACAAACCTTCTCCATGAAATTTTATATATGTGCACCATTTTTCATGGAAAATCGTCCAATGGTGTCGGAGCGCATTAACTTCAAACATATATATATATATACAAACATCCTTTTATATATATATATATATATGTATATACAGAACAAGGTTTGTATAAATATATATATATATATTTGTATATATATATATATTTATATATACAAACCTTGCTCGTATTATAGTATTGGATATATTTCAAACAGTTGCATCTGATTAAGACGAGGATGGTGGTGAGTCCTGCAATCCAACAACTTAGATATCGTGAATTGTGGATAGTTATGAGCGGTGTTCAGGTGGTGTGATATTCTCTGATGTGAATTAACATCTGCAATATGAAACACTAGTGAATACTATGAGACTTACGGTATTAGCTTCTTCCCTATAGGAAATTCGCTAAAATCTAAATTCATCCGCAAAAACTATCCTCATAATTAGACCAGTTTGTAATTCAGATGTGAAATTCTGGTTTGGATCCCACATTAAATTGTGGTTCTTCAGATGTAATCGGCTGTTGGGCTATAATTGTTTCTATTCGACCTACTTAACAGAACTGTTTAAGGATCATATCAGCCTTAGTCAGTAACAAGATTGTGACACAATCATTTCTCATTCATACTTTGCTTAACATCTTACCTTGATAGGGTGCCATTTCAGAAAGATAATAAGGTGACAGTATGTAACATATTATTATGAACTTGCACAGCGTACCAATTCTTGAAAAACAGTTGAGAAATAGGGGAGAAATTGATTTTTTAGTATTCTCTATTATAATAATATCGAGTGCTCTTAAACAAAACATAGGCCTACGTTATAATGGACAGTAAATTGAACTTCTTCCTGAAACGTTAGTTGTGGATTAATCATTCAAATTACTAATTTGTTTAGATTTTTACCTGGTTTTAATGGAGATAGTTAAAGTATTTTACAAATTTATCATTTTTACAAAAAATTAAAAAAATCAAAGTTCATAATGTTTGAACCATTAGCTTTACTGACATATGGGTGGTAGCATTATTTGGGACCTTAACAACTATTTAAAATCACTATCAAAATTGGTTGAGAAGTTTTTGACAAATGTGGATTTTTCAGGGGCAATCTATCATTAAAAACAAAAAAATAAAAAATGCCTGGGAATATTTTTGGATATGCACATACACAATTTTATCTAAATCGATCAACGGTATAAATATCTAGATATCAAGATTCAAGATTTTTATTTTCAACAAAGAGAAATATATTTGATATTATTTGTATATTTGATATCCATCATAAGTTTATAACATATAATGAATTTGAGTTTTATAAAATTAATAATATAAATCAATTAATTAGCCCTAGCCAAAACATCAATTGACAATATACTGGTGTCAAAGCTAAAATACCTATAGCTAACAAAACAAAACATAGAAAATAAAGTTAAAGAGCAATGTCAGAATTTAAACTATGAATAGAATTTCTATAACTTAACAACAACCAGTATAACAAAGGAAAACAATCAATAAAAATTTAATAACAATGGGTAACAAGTTAACAGGTTAAAATATAAAAAGGATGATTACAAGGACTAACTTTTTTTAAGGGCTGACATTATTTTGAAGTGCACACAGATGGACGTGGTTTAAAAACCACTTTTTTGGGTTCAAAGGCCCCCAAAATGGATTTAGTCCTATCAATTGACAACTCAATTCCTAAAATTTTAATGTAAATAATTATTTCTCCATACACTATCCCATGAGCGGTGGAAAGTAAAAATACTGGAAAAACTTGATTTTGGGGTGGATCTTGTGATGAAAGTTATTGTAGTGTATTATTAACATTCCAATGATCAGAACTCACACACTTATATACACACACTTACATACAATCTTAAACTAATGTGGTTATGAAATCTGGGGACCTAAAAACTAGCCCGGGTCTATGTCTATGTCTTTTCATGATGATTATGGTAACACAAGTTTTAGCAAAATATTGCTATAAAAATAATGCCTACCCAATTGGGTTAGCAAAATTTATTACTATTTACTTTGCGAGGTTGGATGTAGTATCAATAGTGCAGAAACTAGCTATACCACCTGATTTTGCACTAACTCTACGTTTTCTCATCATTTCATCCCCTTCTGCCCATTCTGGTCAATGGCATTTTCAACCATAATACAGTAAATAATTAGAGATAGCTGTTGGAGCACCAGAAACTGCCAAACTCACTATGAGACGTGTACTTTGTCGATTGACTGTAGTTGCACTCCTAGCAGCATCACAATACTGCTAGGAGTGCAACAGTTGCCTCCATTGCCAAATTGGCAATCTTGCTAGATATCTTCCTAGTCTTATGGTTAGCGTCTTGGACTTTGGTGTTAGAGGTATTTGGTTCAATACCTGGGATGTCCACAAATTTGATGGGTTTGGATCACTTTCCCTTAAAAGTGTTCATGTATTCTCCTGTAAAAATGGTATTGAAGTCTGTATAAAAAGGAATTGGTAAAACACTACATAACCCTTGTCACTGTCCCGACAGGATTGGCATGTAAATCCAGCCGATCTACTTATGCCGATCCTATTGGAATGGCATAACAATTAACATGTTAAAGAAAGTTTAGAATGTAGACAGTTTGAATCTCAGAGAATTATATGATGATACTACTACTTTTATTGTTATTGTATGGCTAATATATGATTGGATTTTTCAGGTTAAAAAAATCTTGGCAAGGAAATTCAAAATGGTTGAGAATTTAGGACTGAGGTCGAAAGAGTCAACTGTAAAAGTTTACCTGAGGTTTATGAATAAAACTAAAAGAAAAGCGAATGTTATTTGGATTGATTATGAAGGAATGCCAAAGAAATATTGTACTCTTGATCCCGATAGCTATGTTGATGTTAATACTTTCACCTCACATCCTTGGATATTTGAGGATGACAGAACAAGGGATAAACTGACCGTTCATAACCAGTTTGTTTTTTATCCACCCAATTGGGCTGAAATGATTCAACAGCACGTCCCCAATGCACCAGCCAATATTTACCCATGCAGGATAATAGTGCCTATTCGGATTCCAGTGTTCAGTTTACGCAACCGTTCCCTACAAGTTGTGAGAGACAGCATAAATCTGGATTTGGTCACACACTTGGATGACTTGCAGCTTCCAAAGTCTGTTTTGGATGATTTATATATAATGCTCTTGAGGAAGTTTAACTATTTGTAATAATTCATTCGGAAAAATGTTATATGTAAATATTATTCTGTCATTGACTCTACAATTAAAAACTCAGTCAAATGTTAATCTATCAAATGCTTATTTGAACATGTTTATTTTATTAGGTAAGTTTTATTGTTTTTATGTAAATTACTATATTATTTTTTTATTGTCTTTGTTGTTTTTTTATAAAAAGATAATTGAATGTGAAGGAGTTTAGGCGTGATGATTTTAATGTAAATTAGTTAATGACTAATGTAGGATTATGTATTAAAAGCAGTAGTTAAACATTAGCCTATCGTTAAAATATTTCTGTGAAATATATTCATACAGTAAATTCAACAGTGGACAACAATACCCCCTTCTTAGCAGACCTGCCTACTCAGGGAATTTCCAAATCAATAATATATAACAGGTTTGATCAATATCTGTAATAAATAAGAGAGTGCCTATTCTCCATAAGATTAACATGGGAAAAAGTATGCAGATTTGCTGCTTTGAGGAACACTGAAAATAGGCATTTATAGCATAAAAAGTTTATTTTGACCAACTATACCTCTCTCCATAAATAAAGGAGTTTGCCTATCAATTATGGAGAAGTTTGCTCTATATGATTAACATGGGGAAAGAGAATGCAGGTTATCTGCCATGATAACGACATTAACTATGATTTTAAGCATAAAAGGGTAGATCTCAACCACATGAAGCTAAATATCAAGTTTCATCAAAAAATTTGATTAATATGGGAAATATTAATTTTTCCCTATCCTCCATAAGATTAACATTGGAGCCCCACAATACAACGTACTGTGTTTAGATTTTTTAATATCTCGGTAACCGTTGGAGATAGAGAAAAACTTTAAGGAACATATTTGTTTGGTTTTTTAAGCTGATTCCAATGGTGAAATATAAAATTAGAAATTTTTTAAAATACATGTGATGAACGCAAAAAAACCCATTTTGGGGTACAAAACCCCCCCAAACTACCCGTTCCTATTGACCGATATGTCAGGTTTACGAACTCGTCCGAGCATTTGTAGGAATACACGTCTCTACCAAATTTGGTCTCGATCGGACCATTTTTACGAGAGTTATCGTGCTAACAGACACATACATATATATATATATATATATATATATATATATATATATATATATAAATTTTAACAACTATTGTTTTTGGACTCTGGGCACCTAAAGAAGAAAAAATAACATGGTCCCGGGCTTAAGTCTTACCATGAGACCTACGGTAATAGCTTCTTCCCTATGGGAAATTCGCTAAAAACGAAAAAAGAAGATTCAACCCACAACACAAAAATCAAATAAAGTAAAAGATAAATGTATGTGTGTACCATACAACAATTACATGGACAAAGCCATAAGAAGAACACTCAAAAATACAAATCTTAAATTAAGTTACAAAACAAAAAATAACATTTTTCATTTGATAAACAAAAAAACGAGTCCTGAAAAAATGGACAATGATAATTTCAACAAACCTGGTATTTACAAGATCAAATGCAGTGATTGTGACAGATATTACATTGGAAAAACTCATCGAACATTTAAAACAACAAAATACAACAACCAAACTACATGTAAATCAAACTTGGCAGAACATTTAATAACATCAGGACACAGATACAAAAACATGACAGAAAATTTATCAGTACTGGAGTTCGAAAAACAACATAAAAAATTAAATGTTAAAGAAGAATTGAACATCTGTTACCACCACAAATTCACCCAATCTATGATCGAATAGAAAAAATAAGAAACAAAAAACATAAACACATATACATACAAGATCCATCTCCTCTCTTCTTTACTTTTCAAAATTAACCATATGACATTTATAAATTTTATTTACATCAAGGTTATGTTCTTATTAATACACCACTTGATAATGGACTGAGTTCTGAAACATGTTGTGAATTTTTTAAATAAAATAATTTCTCACACAAAAAAGGGTACTAAGTTATGAATAATTATTTAATACATATATATATATAAATTTTAACGACTATTGTTTTTGGACTCTGGACACCTAAAGACGAAAAAATAACATGGTTCCGGGCTTAAGTCTTACCATGAGACCTACGGTAATAGCTTCTTCCCTATGGGAAATTCGCTAAAACTTTAAGAAACTAAATTGTGTACCGTAGTTTTTTAAGCTGGTTCTATTGTTAAAAGGTAAAATTTAAAAGCTTTGAAAATTACGTATCAAATAATGGAAAAAAACTTTTTTGCGGTTCAAACCCCCCTCCCTCAAACTACCCGTTCCGATCGACAGATATGTCTGGATTATGAACTTGTCCAAGTAAATGTAGGAGTACACGTCCCTACCAAATTTGGACTTGATCAAATCTCTTAAGTGATTTTTGAAGTATATATCTATGTATCTATTGATGTGTGTATGTGTATAGGCTACAGATTACATTAGTTTAAATTAAAATTTTTACATAGGTTCATATCTACCTTATCTCCAGATATTTTTAATTTTTTGATGGAGAGAGAAAGAACACTCTAAAAATCACTTGAATTTTATATTTATTTAGTGGAAGATTGTTTTAAGTGTTTTTTCTGGGCTGATAAGTTTAAGATTGTTGTTTTGATTGATTGGTTCTTGAAATCTCATCAAGGCTTTGTTCTATGTACAGTACTTAGGTTGAAGTTGTCTTCAGCATTGTAATTTTTTATATTTAAAATGAGGTAATCAGTTTTAGTTTTAACTATAAGATTTAATTTTAAATATTAATTTCATTTTAATACTTAAAAAAGATTTTAGCAAAATCTCTATAGGAAAAAGAGCTGGTAGAGGTTGCTGTGGTTGTCATGACAAGACAGACCCAAGACTAATAATTTTCCTCCTAAATTTAGTGAATAGGGTTGTAGGATTAAGTCTAAAGAAGAAAGATCATCATACCAAAATGTAAACCTGAAATCCTAAACTAATCAATATAAAGAAAATTAATCAATGCCCAGCTTTATTATTTAGCATTACTTTACAATTAAATAGATTAGAACATTTATACCCTTAAAATATAATTAGCTATACGTTCATACTATATTAAAAAGTTATTTTAACGTATAACAAATTATATTTTAAGGGTATAAATTTCGAAATGAGTTTAAAATCAATGACCAATATAAACTAACTAATATTACCAGTAGGTTATTCATTGATGAAAACTAAAGCAAAATGCGACCAATATCACATTAAAAGTTGATTTTTAAATGCTCGTTATTTACTTTTCAAGGGGCGGCGGACAATTTCCAGAATTGAAAAACCTTCTCTGGAGTGTGGAGGATACATGAAATAAGTTTCATTGTTATCAGTTCTCCTGTTTTTTCAGAGAAGACGATGTAAATGCCTCCTGGAGCGTCACAGACACACAAAAAGACACAAATTGAGATAAGACTTGTTTCGGCTTCTCTAATGCACGAAACGTAAAAATAACTACAAAATGTATAATTCTGAGCAATGTACAGACAAAACTCTAATTTTATTTATACAGATAAAGTATTTAAAATAGATACTCTTTTATTTAATTTCTTATTAAACATCTAAGTTGAATTAGAAAAAATTATGTCTTCTTTAAATCTCCAAGTTTATAGATCTCAACCCTTTTCCAGTATGGACATTCCAGAACGTACCAATGTACTGTGTTAGAATTAGTAACCCACTTGGCACCTAATTTTGTCCAAGGGAGTAAGAAAAAAAATCCACTTCATTACAATAAAACTGTCCTAAATTGTAAATAAATACCTCTCGCCGCAGCAGACCTGCGTACTCAGCGAATTTCCAAATCAGTAACATAATACTAATAAAAACATATGTCAAGTTTTTATCTGTCGATAAATATGAGAGTTATTTGACTATTCTGCTTAAGATTAACATAGGAAAGAGTATGCAAGTTTGCTGCTGTGAGGAACATTGAAAATAGGCATTTCTAGCATAAAAATTTTCTTTTGACCATTCATACTAAGTTAACACAAAAACATAACATAGTCTCGGGATTAAGTCTCACGATGAGACCTACGGTAATAGCTTCTTCCCTATGGAAAATTTGCTAAAAAGCAAAAAAATTAAGTTTCAGTCAAAAAACTAGAAATATTAGATAACAAAATAAATACATAAAAATAAAAATTCAAAGTTTTTCCTAAGATAAAAGGAAAGCAAGGTTTCTGACTCTTAACTCTAGTACTCACTCGCGGAGCGGTAACTTTAGGAAATCATAGGTCACCATACCCATTGCACTGCCATTTTTCACTGCCCCGCCCACGAAGCCATGAACAAAATAAATAAGTTACTCCTTTCCACCCAATAAAATAACAAATTGTTAATCAATTAAACATGTTTTATAACCACTGCAAACATTTATAGTACCTACAAATAAAAATAAATAAATAAATACACTAGCTGTTTCAGAACTGCTTTACTCAAATTAAGAACAAATACATTACTCTCCAAAGGGTTAAATATATTTTCTCATTAATTGATACAAGTATCTTATGTACATAGTACATAGTTTGAAAGCTAAGGGGTTGTCAGTGCATGAAAAGTACTATAACAGAAGATTTCTGTTTATTATTATTACAGTATATAGCCCATGGTGATCAAATGTTCTTACTTTCCTGTATGGACAAAAAAATGAAATGTGTGAACAAAAGAATAGTACCCACTCTATAATCGTAAGTTCGTCAGTTCTGAGCAGCAAAATGTTAAAACAATTTTGTAATTAATTTAAGTTGCCTTGATCATAACCACCCTCCACTCATATTCACTTTAAAATACAATATGGTTTGGTCGCTGCCCCAAAAATTTTAGTATGGTAAGAAATATGGTGATATACACTAAGCGTGATAATAACTATATTTTGGGATTATAATATTTTTGTAGTCTCTAAAATGGGTGTTAAAATTTTTTTTTCCTATACAATTTACAAATAAATAAAAAAATATAATAAACAAAAAACCCAATATCTAGGTCAGTGCACTTATTATAATGAATGTCAGGTCCAGACTGCTCATACTTCAGGAAAATATGTCTCATTATTTTATCTTAACAGCTGGGTAGCTCAGAGGTAACCTGATCACCTTGTAATTTGAATGTGTCACCAGTTTGTTTCTGAATCCACTAACCATTTGTGATTGGGTTATTCATAAACTCCTACCTAACAATAGGTCGATGTTAGATAGTAACAAGACCAGGGTTTGGGCCATTCCCCATCCTAACATTAAAAAATGTCACTGGTGTTGATACACTCAAAAAGTTACATTTTGTAAAATATCTAATTATATTTGTAATTCATAACAATTTATATTTTACTAGCCAAAGTACCCGTTCTTCGTACGGGTTTAAAAGGCTGAAAGGTATAGGCTCTACTGATACATTTAAGCCATTGTTAATTAATTCTTCATTGTTTACAAAATGACAAAACACAAGTGTCTACAACATTTCAAAGTAACATCTGTCAAATATTGGGAGAGGATAAGGATTAATGTAATAGAGACAGTCGTCGGAAAAAACTTAAAATCTTCCATTCCACTATTTCAAATAATTCACTAATTTCGATCCAGCAGTTTATCTGAAAAATCAACTTTATTTCTTCTTCTTCCCGAACTGTCAAAATATAGTGCAAACGGATGTTGTCATTAGAAAATGTAAACATTGAAACCTAGGACGGTCACGGCAGCTCTTTCTTCTTCTTCTTCCCGAACTGTCAAATTTTAGTGTTCACAGCTGTTGACATTCAAGTAATTTTATGTTTTCATTCTCTAAAATTAAAAATGTAAACAGTGAAAATTAGGACGTTCACAGGGTGTAGCCCGAGAAGATTTTAAGGAAATGAGTATGCCTATGTGTTGCATGAGTTTAAGATATACCTTTGTGTAAAATTTCAAACTGTTTGGTTCAGTATTTTTTGCGTTTACTTGCCACAACAAACCCACAAACAAACATACATACAAACATACAGAAACCACCTCTTCTTTATAATATTATAGAAGATTATAGGTACAAAATCTCAAGTAATATTATAAATAATTAAAATTTGTCATATGAAATTCATATGTTATTGTACCTACAACTCTGCTAGCATACTATATAACTTAATTAATTAAATTTAGATAATTATTTGCAGTGAGGAATTAATGTAGGATGATTGTGGCACGATTGTGTAGTATTTTTACTGTCTAAGGCTGACATGTTGCTCAGACAGGACTGTTAATTAATAGCCCAACAGTCGATGGCAACTAATGGACCTACAGTTTAACGTGGAATCCGAACCACGGTCTCTGAATTCCGAATTGGTCTAATTATGAGGATTGTCTTATGGATTAACGCAATATTCAATAGTGCGGACGTTAACCACACAAGAGAACACTACATCCACTGACCATCTCTCACAATTATCCACAATTCGTGACCTCCAAATAGCTGGATTACAGGACATCGCCACCGTCCCAGTCGGTTAAACATTATTAGGAAATAATGTTTTCATATGTATCCTGAATTACACCTTGGCTGAAACCATTATTACTACTGAGTTTACCATGGTAAACATGTTTTATTTTTAGTAATAACCTGAAAACAAAAAGTCAATATTCTTCTAGTGAGATAAAATCAACATCATTAATGCAAACACATATTAATCTTAAAATCAAGTTTTTGACATGGATATCTCTTAGCTTAGGAGTGTTGGCGGTTTTTAAGATGGAAAATATGTAACAGGTTTCCATAGAAACTCCAGAGCTATTGTATTGAATTTTTAATATAAAATAATAAGAACAGCTGTTAGATGAACTGAGACCATTCTCTTTAAAGATATCCATGATCTAACCTATTTTCCAGAGGGAAGTAAATTCAAACATTTTTAGCGAATTTCCCATAGGGAAGAAGCTATTACCGTAGGTCTAATGGCAAGAGTTAAGCCCGAGACCATAATATTTTTTCTTCTTTAGGTGCCCAGAGACCAAAAACAATAGTCGTTAAAATTTATATATATATATATATGTGTGTGTGTGTGTGTGTCTCTGAACACAATAACTCTCATAAAAATGGTCCGATCGGGAACAAATTTGGTAGAGACGTGTATTTCTACAATAGCTCGGACGAGTTCGTAATCCAGACATATCGGTCAATGGGAACGGGTAGCTCGGGGGGAGTTTGTATCAAAATTGTTTTTTTTTGCGTTTTTCATATGTAATTTAAATACTTTTTAGATTTTATCTTTCACGATTAGAATCAGACCATAATATTTTTTCTTCTTTAGGTGCCCAGAGACCAAAAACATTATATTAATATTATAGTCGTTAAAATTTATATATATATATATATATATGTATGTGTGTGTGTGTCTCTCTGAACACGATAACTCTCGTAAAAATGGTCCGATCCAGACCAAATTTGGTGGAGACGTGTATTCCTACATTTGCTCGGACAAGTTTTTAAACCAGACATATCAGTCAATCGGAACGGGTAGTTTGGGGGGTTTTGTACCCCAAAATGGGGGTTTTTGCGTTCATCACATGCAATTTTTAAAAATTTCTAATTTTATATTTCACCATTGGAATCACCTTAAAAAACTACACAATTTAGTTCCTTAAAGTTTTTCTCTATCTCCAACGGTTACCGAGATATAAAAAATCTAAACACAGTATTTTTGGATAAAACTTTATATTTAGCTTCATTTGGTTGAGGTTCATCAATTTACGCTTAAAAATCATAGTTTATGTGTTTATTATCGCAGCAAACCTGCATACTCTTTCCCCATGTTAATCATATGGAGAATAGGCAAACTCCTTTATTTATCAACAGATGTTGATGGAAGTTGGTATAAATGTTAAAAATAAAAATTTTTGATGGTATAAATTCCTACTTTCAGTGTTCCTCACAGGAGCAAACCTGCCTACTCTTTCCCATGTCAATCTTATGGAGAATATTCAAATAATTCTCACACAGATTATCAACAGATTTTGACCAAACTTGTCATAAATTATTATTATTCGCTGAGTACGCAAGTCTGCTGCGACGGGGGTATTTATTAATATCAAACAAAAATAACAACAAAAACAATTAATTGTGTGTGTCAATAAGCCTGATAATTTTCATATGAAAGTCTAATTGAAATGTCATTTTTTTCTAAAGTTAAGTATTAAGTTAAGTTTAGGATCGGGGCAGATCATACTGCTTAAAGGCATCTTAATTGCAGGTATTGTGGTGGTAGGAAGGTAGTGATGGACGGTATATGAATTTATAGAAATATTTTTTAAGTAATTCCATTAAAAGTTCGCAGATTTAATGTAAATGAGTAAAATGGCATAACTTCTTTATAAACATACTTTGATAAAATTTGTTATATGACAATGTGATGAAGCATAGTTTGTGTCATCACACGTAATTCTTAAATTAATTGTAAATTGCTAAGTAAGTATCCGGGTGTGCTATAGAAGTTTAGAATCAGAATCTTCTTGTACCACATATTTTTTATGATCTAGTGCTGAGTTTTTGTTGTATCTTGTCTCCTTTGATTAAATAAGTGTTTCAGACTTCTTAATTGACTGTGTCAAAGTCAACCATACTTTACCAAGAGTAACAAGAGGTTTTATATTTACAGTATTTGCCATGTAACTTTCCTGTATCAATCTGTTACGTACAACATTAAAAGACCCATCTTAACTCTTTGTACGTAAAAATTAAAGAAAAACTATGATTATCCTTAGTATAGAGGGATAAGCTATATATTCAAAATTATATATTGTATTTGTATACACACCGGTACATACACATTTATCTTGTCAAAGAAGGAATTCTTGATTTATGTTATCAAGACCAATGTGTATTAAAACAACTTGATTTCAAATTTAATTTTTATCCTTATGCTTAACATTTAAAGAGTCTATAATGCCATTGTAGGCATTTATAGCATTAACAATTTTTATTTTGACAATTTGTAAAAATTTTCATCTACATCTGTCCATAAATAAAGGAGTTTTCCTATTTTCCACATGATTAACATGGGAAAAGAGTATGCAGGTTAGCTGCTGTGAGGAACACTGAAAGTAGGAATTTCTAGCATAAACAATTTTTATTTTGATAATTTGTAAAAATTTTCATCTACATCTGTCCATAAATAAAGCAGTTTTCCTATTTTCCACATGATTAACATGGGAAAAGAGCATGCAGGTTAGCTGCCATGATAAATACATAAACCATGATTTTTAAACATAAATGGATGGATCTTAACCACATGAAGCTAAATATCAAGAGTTATCCAAAAATATTGATTGATAAGTGAAATATTAATTTTTCCTATCCTCCATAACATTGGAGCCCCAAAATACAACGTACTGTGTTTAGATTTTTTAATATTTCGGCAACCGTTGGAGATAGAGAAACACTTTAAGGAACTAAATTGTGTAGTTTTTTAAGGTGATTTTAATGGTTGTAGATAAAATTTAAAAACTTTTTAAAATACATATGAAAAACGCAAAAAACCCAATTATTAGTACAAAACCCCCCCAAACTACCCGTTCCGATTGACTTATATGTCTGGTTTAAAAACTCGTCCGAGCAAATGTAGGAATACACGTCTCCATCAAATTTGGTCTGGATTGGACCATTTGTACGAGAGTTATCGTGTTCACAGATATATATATATATATATTAACGACTATTGTTTTTGGTCTCTGGACACCTAAGGACAAGAAAAACATGGTCTCGGGCCATGGCATGGTCTTGCCATGAGACCTATGGTAATAGCTTCTTGCCTATGAGAAATTCGCTAAAAATAACATGGTCTCGGGCTTAAGTCTTGCCATGAGACCTACGGTAATAGCTTCTTCCCTATGGGAAATTCGCTAATGAAGAAAACAATAGAATAATTAAAGAATGAAAAATTCAGAACAGAAAAAGAAAAGTTCCTGTTTCGTACTTAAATTAAGATAGATCTTCTAGGTCAGTGACATCCTAAAGAAGTCTGACTTTAAACCGGAATGTTGGATCTGTGACACTGTAGGCTACTGATCCGTAATCAAGATGAGCTAATGCTGCGCTATGTGTATGGTACAATTAGTTTATTGTCTAATAAAAAACCTCAAATTTTTATGTCTTGGTCATTTGGGTTTCATAGAATATCAGTAGCCTACACAAGAGTCCCGGAAATCTGAACTAATTGAGACCAAACTTTGTTAAAATTACCGAGTTGTTCAGATTACCGGGAAGTGCAGCCTAAAGTTCATTAAAAGTACTAATAAAGTCCATCGTTTACCCGAACGATGTATTTGGAGCAATTAACTTACATCTTACACAGTTCACTTATAGGTTTGTCCACTACAGGTTGTGCCTGATTGACATCAAGTGTTCCTGCAGAGACGTTCTACCTGTTATGTAATTGTCATTAAAAAATGTAAAACAAGACATACACATTGACACATAAAAAGGAACAATGATAAAACAGTACCGTCTTTAGAACCACTTTTTACGCCATCAGGATCATTGCAGAACATTAACTCAAATGTTCTAACAGTAGTTCGCCGAAAAGTGTTGATAAAGAGTCAGACCATCAGAATCCAATCTATTGTTCTATTGTAAATGAATCTATTGTGTAGCTAGACATCGCCCTACGCCATCTCGAGCAAAAGTGTACTGCTACATCCGAATTCTTGATGTTTAATGTTATGACACGATGGCGCAACTTGGCTACCAGGATGTCTTTGTTACGTCAAAAGACGATAATTAAATTCTTATGTTCCAAAATGTAAGCTATTGTATATTATAAACTTTGTTTACATGGTAATGTAACATTAGTGTAACCGTGCTGTAGATTAAAATGTTAAAATTGATATTTAATTGCTTCGTTTTTAATTTAAACTCAATAACATTTTTCCCTATCAGGTTGTTCGGATTAGCCGGACGTTCACATTACTGGGGTTCGGATTACTGAGACTGGTGTATTTTTAACTTCCATGTTTGGAGGCATATAAAATTTTCAGAAAGAATGTTTTAGATTCACATTTGATATATTAATTCTACTTTTTTCCAGATTCATTATTTTGTTGCTATCAATCAAGCTGGTATGGGTTGCAGTGACATCTGACCAAGCTGCTGATTCAAATTACTTTAGAAATATCATCAACTATGTTAATTATGAAAATTTATCTTGGAAGGTAATTAAAATTAGTCATTGTTAAGTAAACACAGCCCTTTTAGTAAATAGTTAAATTTGACATTTACTTAAAGGCAAAATATCCATTTTTTTATACCTTTCTGTAGTGATTATTCCTTGTAAGTTAAATGGTTGTTGTCATTGAAGGATGGAGAGAGTATTCAACTATAATATGCAAACATTTTCATGGCAAAGAAATAAAATTGCAAAAAGTAAACACTGTATATAGTACGAAACAGAAATACACAAGCAATAAAATCTTCATCATTTAAAACAAAAGCACAGTTTATATCACTTAATAGTAGTTAACATTAAATGCCAAAGTCAAATTATTGAAATGATTACTCCAGATTCATTGTTGTATATCCTTCTCCACCTTAATTCGCCAATTATAGTCATATAACAACCGTGGTCTACGCACAGCCATCTGACACTGTAGACCTCAATAAATTGTGGCAAAATAATTCAGATTTTTTAATTTCACTGTTTTTATTGCATGTTTGACAATGGAAATATTCTAATATTTCAGTTTGATATAAAACGATATACCTTAAATACCTTCTTAAATAATGTTTAATGTTCATGAACATTTACATTAACAACGATACAACATTTTGAGCAGTTCCGGAGTTTATAGGCAACATACATACAAACAAACAAACATATTATACATAATTCCTGTTTTATTTATTAAGACTAGCGCTATCCGTCGCTGTGGTACACATAAAAGATTAATTAGATTTAGATTCCTCTCTTATAAATTAATCCTATAGCCCCCCCGCTTGTATAAGCAACATTATTACTAACTTCGCCTGTAGGACTACTTTCTAGAAAATTAATAAATAATTATTTAGAATGTATGAAACTTATTTATTTGCTGACTAAATAGTTATACTAGGATTAAAATCAATAGAAGCTTCAAAGTCAAATTTGAATTAAGTCATATAGTTCATATAAACACATGTCGTTGAATTCTGACTATTGTTTAATATAATTTTCCATCCATCTTCTATATATAATAAACGGTATCAGTGGACTGACACATACTTTCTCCCTTAAGTAAATTTTAAAAAAAGATAATCTGTAATAAAACTATCATGTTCTACCCTAGAAAGCTAAACTATCGTAAAAGTTACGAGCGTGTTTTGTTTTTGGCTAGATTTCTCCCCTTAACCTGTCTTAATGGACTCAATGGCCTTAATGACCCATCTAGTTCCATGCCGCACTAGCTCTGGTCATTTAGTCATTAGTGTTTGGCCCGCTTTGCTGGCCAAAAAAAAAAAAAATACAGCTAAACAGACTAACGTCTGTTTAGTTGTATTTTTAGTTGCTCGTAAAATTTTACAAGAGTTTAGCTTTGACGTTTGGATTTCTTCTATGTACATTTTGTTCCTAATGGATTATAATTTACTATTTTATTATTATTATTATTAGTTAATTTAAACCTCAAATAATCTTTTGGTGTTTTCTTGTTTCCTCTTCCTTTCCGTACTGGGCCGGATAAGAATGTTCCAGTAGTATTTCCTGCTTTCCGTAAAAGCCGGCTACAAGGGAAAAAAACATGGGATGTCTGCGTCACAAAACAAACTACCCCAGGTAGGTCTGGAGATTTCTCCTAAATCCCACCCCGTTCAACCAAGCTGCCCCAAGGATTCTGGGAAGGGGGGCAACCAGACATTTTTTTCGGGGGCTCGTGTGGTAGGCAACCAGGCCACAGTGTCCAGCAATGTGACTGGAAGTGGTGTAGAAACGATGGAGTTGGACCTGGAGCGAAATTCGTTTTGTCGTAGCTCCAAGATTCAAAGAACTCCACCTTCGGGTGAAAGGAAACCAGTTGGGGTCGTGAAGACCACCCCTCCTCCAGCTCCTTTCCGAAACCAGGAGGAAAAGCCAGAAGGTGCGGCTAATGCGGATCTACCGGGGCAATCCTCTTCAGAGCCCCAAACTCAGGGGGGAATTCCTCCAAAGTCAAGTCCCATGCGTCCAATCTTCGAGCTGTCGATCCTGCAGCAGCAACAGGACGACGCCGAGGAAGAGGAGAGTCAAGCATTAAAGAGAATCCATTAAAGATCCTCAAGGAGGTGGAGAAATCGGTCAAGGTGCAGAGGGATGTAAACACCCGCATCAAAGATGGCATTCCAGAAGCGATGGACCTCTTGAACACGGTCATGCAATGCCGGCAGGCCAGCGAGAAAGCAAAGAGGCGAGAGCGAGTGATGGCGGACCGCTCTTTTTCTGCTAAAGACAGCGTTCTTCCAGGGAGAAAAGAGGGCCCAGATTTTGTATCGCCATCTGGTAGCCCCGAGCTTGGTAGGGAGCTTATCTGTGTGGGTAAATCCACCCAAACCTCCCCAGCTGTCGGTGTGGCCAACAATCCTCCCCCTGTACCGCTGGAGGTGTCCCCACAGCCACTAGGGATCCAGGAAGCAAGGGTGGAAAATCGGGGCGATGCAGGCTTTCAAACTGTCCTCACCATGAGAGAGAAACGCAGGAGGCGAGATGAGAAACGCCTGGAACGTTCTCAGGCCTACCAACCCGTTCCTCCTGCTGGTCAGACTCCAAGCAGGACTGTAGGGGAGAGTGGTCACGTAAAGTCCACCTGCACTGCTCCATCTAGGTGTTTCCTCTGCCTGGAACGGAATTTTCAGTCTCTGAATCACGTTCCTGGTACCAGAAAATGTTGGGTCTTCCGAGAGGAGCTGGAAAAATCCCGTAAAAGGCCATAGAAAAAAAATGAAAATTTTACAAGGGAACCTCCATAGAAGCATCCTGGCAAATGACCTCCTATCCCAACACTCGAGAGAGTGGAAAGTGGACTTGCTCATTATTTCTGAGCAGTACTGTGAGAGAGAAGGTTCTGGTTGGTTTCGGGACGCCCTGGGTACGGCGGCCATCTGGATTCCAGACCCCCGGAACTTCCATGTCCTTGACAGCGGGGCCAGTCGAGGTTTTGTTTGGGTGAAGAGTGGGGGCTTCACTGTTGTGAGTGTCTACCTGACTCCGAACAACCCTATGCTGGCATTTCACGCAAAGCTGGATGCCCTGGAAGACCTTCTGGTGAGCGCAGGTGGCAAGTTCATTGTTGCTGGTGATTTCAACGCCAGGGCCGTTGAGTGGGGTGTGCCAGAAACCGACACCAGAGGCAGAAAAGTCCTTGAGCTCGCCTCCAGAACCAGACTTCACGTTGCCAATGTTGGTTCCACTTCCACTTTCTGGAGACCAGGGTCAAGAGAAACAACCCCTGATATTACCTTCGTTTCGGAGGCTTTTCTTGTGTCGATATCTGGCTGGAGAGTCGTCGAAGATTTCACGGGCAGCGATCATCAGCATATCCTCTTTGATGTGAACTCAGGCCGTCATCCCGCCATTCCCGAGCGACCCAACCGCCCAGTGAGATGGAATGTCGCCAAACTCAATGCTGCTGCTGCAGCTGCAAGAATCAATGAGGGGAAAGATGACGTGCTACTGCTTGATTTTCAGGTTGAGGAATTGGCTGAGGCAACCATGCACCTCATTCACCGTGCCTGTGATTCTTCCACGCCAAGGGTTTGGACCGTTCCCCATCAAAACGTTAAAAATGCCACTGGCGTAGAAATACACATATACACACAAGGAAGAACACCTCTCGTTTGGCTCGAAAGCCAGTGTACTGGTGGACAAACGAGATCGCGACGTTGAGAAGAGCGTGTCTCCGCTGCAGACGGAGGTTGGTCAGAGCCAGGAGGAGAGGCTTTGATACTGCTGCTCCAGCTGCTCTGGAATTCCGGGAGGCAAGAATTACCCTGAAGAGAGAGCTATACGCCGCAGCAAGAGGGAGAAGTGGGAAGAACTGAGGAGGGACGTTAACCTCGATCCCTGGGGCCTCGGATACAGACTCGTTATGCATAAGCTTTGTGTCAAAACAACATGCCCTGTCTTCGACCCACCAACGATGGAAAACATCGTTAATTCCCTCTTTCCCGATCACCTCTGCAGAGCGGTTGAGCAGTATGCGGACGCGATTCCGGAAGTTCCTTTGTTCACAGAAGCGGAGTTGTGCGTGGCGGTAGTGCTCCTGGTCCGGATGGTGTTCCGACTGAGGTGCTCAGGGTTGTTGCTGGTACCTGCCCTTCTCTTCTTTTGAACATGTACAATCGATGTCTTCGCGAGGGAGTTTTCTGTCGCAGATGGAAGCTCCAACGCCTGAAATTGATTAGCAAGGGCAAGGAGCTATCACCAAGCACTCCCTCGGCATTTCGACCCTTGTGTATGTTGGATACAGCCGGAAAACTTCTTGAAAGACTGATAAAGCCCCGTCTGTTGTCTGCGGTCGATGCTGCCGGTGGGCTGTCAGACAGGCAGCACGGATTCAGGAGAGGTCGTTCTACCATCGGAGCAATTCAAGAGGTTGCAGGTGTTGCCAGAAACGCTCAGCGACGAAATCATTACTCCCGTTGTATCACGTTGCTCGTCACCTAAGACGTGAGAAACGCGTTCAAAAGTGTAAGTTGGAAAATTGCATACAATGGTATCTTTAGACTGGACTTACCTGAAGAATGTTTTCTGGTGGGTTATGCAGACGACATTGCGGCGGTTATTGTCGCTAGAAACGTCCAGCGCGCCCAGTGGAGTCTTAATGAAACGATGAGATATGTCTCTTCTTGGATGGAGGATCACCACCTGAGCTTGGCAACCGCGAAAACGGAGATCGTCATGATGAAAGGACGTCAGATTCCGACTTTGGTAGACTTTCGTGTCAAGACGGAATATATTCGTTCCAAGCCAGCCGTGAAGTACCTGGAGGTTAGACTTGTCATCAAGCTTTCCTTCAGAGAACAAATCAAGTATGTGTCAGAGAAGGCGGCAAGGATTACGACTGCGCTCAGTCGTCTTATGGCGAATGTTGGCGGCCCATCAGCGGAGAAGCGGAAACTCCTTCTGTCCGTCACAAACTCAATCCTTCTATACGGAAGTGAGATTTGGGCAGACGCTCTCAAGAGGGAGTGCTACCGCAAACATGTGGGAGCGGTGCAAAGAAGAGCTGCGTTGAGGATCTCCTCAGCTTACCGGACGGTGTCGGAGCCGGCTGCACTGGTGGTAGCTGGTGTGTTGTCCCGATCGACCTGTTGGCCCAGGAAAGGAGAAGTGTTTATATCACTAAGTCCGAACTTGGCGCCAGGGAAGCGACACGGGTGGCCAGGGAGGCCTCCATGCAACAGTGGCCAGAGAGGTGGCGAAATGAGTCTAGAGCGGCTTGGACGCGGAGACTCATTCCGGACCTGTCTGTGTGGGTTGATCGTGGGTTTGGGGAAGTAAATTTCCTCATCACGCAGTTCCTCACCGGACATGGGTTGTTCCGAGCCTATCTTCACAAGATGGCCAAAGTGGATAGTCCGGCTTGTATTTACGGGGACAGTGTCCACGATGACGCGTTTCACACGTTCTTCCAGTGTGACCGGTGGGCAGTTCGAAGGAGGCAGCTTCTGCTGAGATCGGAGAATTTTTGCCGGAGACCGCAGTAGAAAAAATTGTGACATCTCTTGAGAACTGGACTCTCATCACGTCCTTCGTGAGAAAGTTCTCAAGAGAAAGAAACTTGAAGATCCGTAACATCCTAGATCTTCCCTCAGAAGGCTAAATTGGAGTTGTAGTGCATTGTGCTTTAAATACGAGGCTCCACTTTGAGGTTCATGCCTTAATAGGTTATTCCAAAGTGGTCAACAGCCTGATGCGGGGGGTTTTAGTTGGGTGCAAGTCCCACACACTGGGGAGTGCACCGTTCTCCTCCCTGATGGTGCATTTCCCCTCGAAAAAAAAACCTCAAATAATTGAGACCTATAATACCACAAAAGGGGCAGTTGATAGGACTTTAGATTAAATGTGTCACCAAATGTCGTGCAGCCGTAAGACTAAAAGTTGGCCTTTGTGTGTATTTTATGGTATATTGAACATTATTCTGGTAAAAAATGTATACCAGCCGCCAGGAGAGAAGTTCGTTGAAGGCGGGGCCAAGACAGCTGGTGATTTTGAGTCCACCAATCAGCTCAGCGCAACGTTGCCGAACTCATTTATAGCTATTTTATCTCCAATAATATGTATTTATATGTATATACAATTATATATATATACATAAGAACATAATTTACATTACGTGGATGATAATATTATAGTTATATAATATTATTATTTATTACTAGTGATACTATTTTATCCTTAACCCTATGATAACTGATAGGCTATTTCTGACACTTGGTACAGACATTTACATAAATAGCTATACAAATCTCACTTTATAACTAACAGCTATAAAGCTATATCTTTTTTAAAACTTGATAAAATGGGATATCAAGCAATATGCAAATTATATTGTTTTATTTATGTTCAATAGGAGTAGGCTATAGGTTGAAACCCAGACTACCACAAAAAATACTTATTCTTTCATGTTATGAGGCCTGTAAAATTATTTAGGTTCAAGTAACAAAAATTAATATTTACATTTGTTATTTAGTTTTAATGAGAAATAAGAAAATATATATTTACTATAGGAAAGGCATCAGAGTGCTCTCTGGGTTGCATATCACCGACAGCCTTCCATGACAACAGCTTCCTTGAATTGATACTCTTAAACAAACTGGACATCCGGGTACGAGTAATCAAACATTGATCCTCCTCCTCAGGCTTTGAATTACTCGAAACAATTGTCATGGGTTCTGTTGTATGTTATTAATTAATGTGATGTTATAATTTCGAGAATTTTTGCTAGTTTGTGGATAGTTTTAATTCCATACTTTATTGGTATCAAAAATTGAAACGTATAAGCTAATGTTTTTCGCAATGGAATTATAAAAATCTGTCTATGCCGTCTGTCAGAAAAAAAGGAAAACTGTGCATAGTGCAGAACGTAGAATAGTGTACAGTGTTTACAGTTTTTTCAAGCTAATTTATTTGCCGTCATTTCGTGAGTCTGTAAATTTTAACCAAAGTGGTAAGCTATGTGCTCAGGCTTGTAATGTCACTGAAAAAACAGTAAATAGAATGAGTAAAGAGGTAAAGCTAACCACTGCCGATGAATGCGCTCCATATTTTTCAACACCTAGGAAGGAAAGGAAGCGAAATTTTCAAGTTAGTGGTTTAGAAGATTTTGAAAAAGATGTCCTAAGACGTATCGTGTTTTCATTTTATGGCCATGGTGAATTTCAATCTGTTAGTAAAATTACCAAAGAAATGAAAGAAAAAAAATAACTGTTGGTTCTAATACATTGAAGAGTTGATTACCGAAAGCAATAGGCTTTACTTACAGGAAGTTGCGTGATGGAAGACGTTTTTTACTAGAAAGACAAGACATTGTTGCTGCTTGCACAAAATTTCTCAGAAGAATGCATGAAGTAAGGAGTGCTGGTGATAGCCGACCTGTTTACTACCTAGATGAGACTTGGGTCAACGAAAACCACAGTCGAAAATTCATTTGGCAAGACACAACGATATCCCGTGGACTCAAGGTACCTCCCGGAAAAGGAAACCGATTAATAGTATGTCATTTCGGATCTGCAAATCAGGGATTTGTCAAGGGATGCAAGTGGGTGCTCTATACAAATCAATGGTTTAATTAATTTAAAGATTATTTAAACTAAAAAGAATACATCATTACAATTTATCACAAATAAAACCGGCTAACAAATTCAATCATTTCTAGATTATTTATATTATTTATGTTGAGAACTTATAAAAGTTTTTGATGAATATTTCCTAAACAAAGACTGTTTATAAAATGTTTTAAAGGCAATAGAAAGTGCTATAGTGTATTTACAAAAGAATATAATCTTATATCAGTTACTTTCATAGAGTTACTTTTTATACATATACTAGCTGACCCGGCGAACTTCGTAACGCCTCACAGTAAACACATGTTAACTTTAAGATTGGCCATGTTCTGAAGTCAAATAGCAATACGGCTTCATTGTGAAAGGTTATATATTCTGGGTCGCTGCATAGTGAATAACAATACTGAAATGATAAAACATATTAATATCATTTCCATAAAACAAATAAATCTGAGTGGATTAATTCACAATTTTCAAATCCAATCCAAACCCAAACGAACCCTAACTGTAATACGGCTTTTATAGGAAAGATATACAACAGCTGATTATTATAATAAACGTAATAATATAAACATTGTAATTATCATATGAACACGTGACTTTAATCAGACAGAAAATAAAAATATATAATCCCCCAAAACCGTTAACTATTAACGTGGTGAATAAAGCTGTTCATTTTTTACAGTACACATTTACTTCATAGTTTAACATTAATGAATGATTCAGATGGCATTGGATGGTAAAGCATACAGTATTGCTAATGGAAAGTAAACCAATCAGCTGTAGCTAAGAAATCAAATGTTTTCCTTGTAGACAATTTGTAAACAAACTTACTCTCCATAAGGTTAACATTAGAAATTTAAAACGCCATAAAATGGAAACTTATAGGGGTTTCGAAAATATTTTTTCACTAAAACCTTCCTGGACACATATAGAGCAGCTTCCTAAAATTTCATGGCGATCGGATAAGTAGTTTGGCAACGCATAAAGGACATACAGACAGACATACATTCAATTTTATATATAGAGATTATTATCTATATATACATATATTATTATCTATCTATAATATTATAAAGAAGAGGTGGTTTCTGTATGTTTGTTTGTGGGTTTGTGTGTTTGTGGGTTTGTTGTGGCAAGTGAATGCGAAAAATACTGAACCGACCGGTTTGAAATTTTAGGCAAAGGTAGATCTTAAACTCATGCAACACATAGGCATATTAGTTCCCTTAAAATCCCCTCGGGCTACGCCCCATGAACGTCCTAAATTTCAATGTTTACATTTTCAACGAATGAAAACATAAAATTACTTGAATGTCAACAGCTGTGAACACTAAAATTTGACAGATCGGGAAGAAGAAGAAGAAAGAGCTTCCGTGACCGTCCTAGGTTTCAATGTTTACTTTTTCTAATGACAACATCCGTTTGCACTATATTTTGACAGTTCGGGAAGAAGAAGAGATAAAGTTGATTTTTCAGATAAACTGCTGGATCGAAATTAGTGAATTATTTGAAATAGTGGAATGGTAGAATTTAAGTTTTTTTTCCGACGACTGTCTTTATTACATTAATCCTTATCCTCTCCCAATATTTGACAGATGTTACTTTGAAATGTTGTAGACACTCGTGTTTTGTCATTTTGTAAACAATGAAGAATTAATTAACAATAACTTAAATGTATCAGTAGAGCCTACACCTTTCAGCCTTTTTAACCCGTGCAAAGAACGGGTACTTTGGCTAGTAATATTATAAAGAAGAGGTGGTTTCTGTATGTTTGTTTGTGGGTTTGTGTGTTTGTGGGTTTGTTGTGGCAAGTGAATGCGAAAAATACTGAACCGACCGGTTTGAAATTTTACAGACTCATTTCCTTAAAATCCTCTCGGGCTACGCCCTGTGAACGTCCTAAGTTTCAATGTTTACATTTTTAGAGAATGAAAACATAAAATTACTTGAATGTCAACAGCTGTGAATACTAAAATTTGACAGTTCGAGAAGAAGGAGAAGAAGAAGAAAGAGCTGCCGTGACCGTCCTAGGTTTCAATGTTTACATTTTCTAATGACAACATCCGTTTGCACTGTATTTTGACATTTCGAGAAGAAGAAGAAATAAAGTTGATTGTTCAGATAAACTGCTGGATCGAAATTAGTGAATTATTTGAAATAGCGGAATGGTAGATTTTAAGTTTTTTTTCTGACGACTGTCTCTATTACATTAATCCTTATCCTCTCCCAATATTTGACACATGTTACTTTGAAATGTTGTAGACACTCCTGTTTTGTCATTTTGTAAACAATGAAGAGCCTACACCTTTCAGCCTTTTTAGCCCGTGCGAAGAACGGGTATTTTGGCTAGTTTAAGTATATTAATATTATATTAGATTAGATTAGATTATTGAAATGGCAACCATACACAATGTAGGAATTTTAAGCCAAGTACGAATGAGGATTGAGTGTAAGATGATTGTGGCGCGATCTTGTAGTCTTGTTACTCACTAAGGCTGACATGTTCCTTAGACAGGACTGTTAATTAATAGCCCAACAGCCGATGGCAACTCAGGGACCTACAGTTTAACGTGGAATCCAAACCACGGCCACAGCCTCTGAATTACTAATTGGTCTAATTATGAAGATGGTCTTTGCCGATTTACTTAGTATTCAATAGTGCAGACGTTAATCTATACAATAGAACACTACACCCACCGCCATCGTTCACAACTATCCACAATTCGTGACCTCCAAATAGCTGGATTACAGGGCGACGCCACTGTCCCAGTCAAATTATGTATATTCAACCTTTACCTTTTATTCAATTGTTGTATTACTTATATTTCATTATTATGACCAATAATTTTTTAACTTTAGTTTTTGAAGTTCTAAATAAATAAAGTTTATTGACTATTTTTTTTATCAACCATTTTTATTTACAATCTATTCAAGTTAGTAGAACATTTAGTAAATCAAAATAACCAAATAAATCACATGGGTTAGTCGCTAGTCAGCACAAGGATTAACAAATTACAAAAGGAAATCAAAATTTAGAATCTATGAGGCAGGTCTAGCACAGAGCACCTTTTAAGTCTATACACAGCGTTGCTGTTGTCCAACAGGCTTAGCGCTAGGTGGTTTGGGTGAGCTGCTAACTTCTTTTGGTAGCGGTTGCTAAATTTAGTTATCTCTTGTTTCACTGTTAAAATGTTTGTATCTCTATGTAGAATTTCATTATTTATGTACCAGGGGGCATTCAGAATACTTCTTATAAATTTGGATTGAAAGCGTTGTATCATTTCAATGTTGGAATTACTTGTGGTGCCCCAAAGCTGAATACCACAATGGTCTTAATAAAATCTTGTACAGTAGTAATTTGTTGTTGATGGATAGTTTTGATTTTCGATTGAGAAGCCAAGAAAGTTTTTTAAATTTCAAATTTAGAGCCATTCTTTTATTCCATACATGAGAGCGCCATGTTAATCTGCGATCGACATGCATGCCAAGATATTTCACTTCTTCGACCTGTGGGAGTAGCACATTGTTCAAAGAGACTGGAGGGCAAGTTTCATGTCTAGTTGTAAATGTAACATGAGCAGACTTGTTTTCATTTACTTTTACTCTCCAGCTTACTAGCCACTCTGACAATACATCTAACTCCAACTGGAGCAAATGTGAAGCAGTTTGTGGATTTTCATGTAATACCAATATAGCGGTATCATCAGCAAATGTGGCCACAAACACATTGGGATCCAAGGGTATATCAGAGGTGTATAAGGTGTACAGGATTGGCCCTAAGATACTTCCTTGTGGAACGCCTGCTCTAATTTCAAAAAGTTGTGTGTAGAAATCTTTAAACTTGACTCTGAAAAACCTATCTGTAAGGTAGGACTTTATAATATTAAAGTAAGTATGAGGGACCTTCAATTTAAGTTTATACAGAAGGCCCTCGTGCCACACCTTGTCAAAAGCTTGACTTACGTCCAGAAAAGCCGCAGAGCAATACCTTTTAGTTTCCAAGTCTTCTTTAATAACATCGACAACTCTATGAACCTGTTCAATGGTGGAGTGTTTTTTTCGAAAACCAAATTGATGGTTAGGAATCAAGTCATTCCCCTCAATTATCGTTTGTAGACGTCCTAGGAATAGTTTTTCAAAAACTTTTGATGATATTGGTAGAAGGCTAATTGGCCTGTAAGACGTAACTTGGTGCGGCGGTTTCCCTGGCTTAGCCACCATTACTATTTCAGAAACTTTTCACTGAGACGGAAAATATTCTAATTGAAGAGTAGCATTAAAGATGAAGGTAAGGAACATGAAACCCTTCCTTGGAAGTTCCTTTAAAATCTTGCCTGTAATGAGGTCGTAGCCTGGAGCTTTGAAGGGTTTTAGTTCAGACTTTATAATTTTAGTTACTTCTGTAGGAGTAAATGGTTGAATGGGTAGGGATAACTGATTAGGGGAATTCAGGAACTCTAATATTTCAGGATTCGGATCTTGAACTGAATCATTTGGTTTAAAAACATCATACAAGTGTTGAGCAAAGGTCTCCGCCTTACTCTTGTTGTCTCTGGCCCATGACCCAGTAGGCAGTGCAATTGGAGGTATTGGCGTCTTTGGTTGATTTAATGATTTAGTTACCTTCCAAAGAGAATAGTTTGTGTCTTCAGTTGGTGACAATTTGGATGTAAAAATATCAAAACGTTCATTTTTTAGCTTATATAACATTCGCTTCAACTGTTGGGTGGCTCTATTGAAATTTGTCTTATCTTGACGACTTCTTGTGTTTTGCCAAATTCTGCGAAATCTCCTTTTTTCTGCAATTTTTCTCTTGATATCAACAGGAATTAGGCACATTGGGTTCAATATTGTTTTCTGAAAATCTGGTGAAGATTGCCATGCACAGTCATGTATAGTATTGTTGAAAAGTTCAACAGCATCATCTAGCTCTTCTTGAGTTTTTAAAGAAACATTCAATGACAATTTGTCATTTAAGAGTTTTCGGAAAAGTTCCCAGTTTGTAAATTTGCAATGCAGACGAGGAGGACTGTTCCACAATGATTATATTTGAGCTTAATGTGCAGATCACTGGTGAATGGTCGGATGACAAATCGAGCGAAGAATCTACCTGAGCATACATATGTGGAATACCTTTTGACACAAAGAAGTCTAACAGGTCTGGAACCTTTTGCCGGTCACTAGGCCAGTATGTAGGTTCTCCTGTTGACATATGTTGAAGATTGTTATTAATAATTGTATACAGTAATTGACGGCCTCTAGGGTTACATAAGCGAGAGCCCCAAGCAGTGTGTTTCGCATTGAAATCACCTCCTGCTAAGAATCTACATCCCAAGATGTTAAAAAAGTCCCAGAATTGTTGCTGTGATATATTATCGCGTGGGGGACTATACAAGGCAGAGACCGTAAGAGGACCAGACCAGTCTTCTATCACAACACTTGTAGCTTGAATGTGATTAAACCGATTAGAAGGTAAAGGATAGTGTTTTATATTGTTTTTTATTAAAATTGCACTACCATCATGAGCAGTGTTATCCGGATGGTTACACTGATAAAGAGTAAAAAAAGGAATTTTGAAATAACTAGCATCTGTAAAATGAGTTTCTGAAATCAAAATTATGTCTATTTTATGAATATTTATAAATGTTTGGAGTTCTTGGTTGTGATTAGCCAAGCCGTTAGCATTCCAGAGAGCGATTTTAAGTATTTTAAAACTCATTTTAATTTTGTTAACACAGTGGTCAGTAGGTTTAATAGTGAACCTATTTGTTGTGCTTGTTGTGAGAATAACTTTTCAAACTTATTGAAGAATGATTCCATATTTTTTTCAAAGCTGTTAACATTGAAGTTTTCTTCCTTTTGATTGTTTCCAGCAACCTGCGCATACGTCTCACCATTTCTCTTTGATGTGGGTATTGTCCTTGTATTGTTTACCTGTGCTTCATTTTCAGAATGGCGAAACTGTCTACTTGAGCTTGAGCTTACCTTTTCTCTCAGTGGAGGAAAAGATTTATTTTTCAGGTCCTTATAGATTGAGCATCCTCTGTAGTTCGCTGGGTGCTCACCGTTGCACAAAGCACACTTAGGTGGTTCATTTTGTGGCTTTGTACATTTAAAAATGTCATGATTTTCTCCACACTTTACACAACGATATAAATGCCAGCAGTAGGTTTTGGTATGTCCATAGTTTTGGCACTTTTTGTACTGAACAATTTCCCTTTTTTTCCTGGGGGGTTCAAGAACAATTTTGGCGTTCAGCAGGTATTGAATATTGTATACTTCTTTGTTATTTTTGCTAGGTTCAAGGTCCACAAAGAACATTGAAAGAGGGTCCTTAGTTTTAAAATGCCTAGCGTTTACAATATTCCGAACCTTGTGTCCTTCTGCCTCCAAAGCTTCTTTCAAGTCGTTTAGATCAGTAGAGTAATGTATATTTTTCAATATGACCCGGTATGCCCTCTCTTGTTTTATCTGAAAAGTGTGAAAATTTACTTTCAGCTCTGTTAATTTATGCACTATCTTGCGGTACGCATCAATGGAAGTGGGATTAAGTTTTATTTTATTCTTGTTCAAACATTTGAAAACATATTCATCTTTGGTTATTACAGTTTCAATAGCTTTCACCATTTTGTTAACATCAGCGATGTCGGGAATGAAGATAGGAGGAGGCTTTGGTACATCATGCGATGTTCTCACTTCTTCACAGTTCATCTCTTCTGATTCACCGAGAATAGTGTATCTGTTTTGGGTACGAACAGACTCTCTACAGTAACTATGTTCTTTACGCGTTCTCTTGTACGCAGAGTCATCGTTAGGGACTCCACTACTCCGTTTCGAGAGGGTTGCCGCCGACAAAGGAACATTATGCCATTCGCTAACACTTGGTGTGACATTTGATGTCGTTGGAGGATTCATTTCATCATTTTCGTCCGTCCCGGTTTTGGACAAATATGTTTCACTAGGATTATGATCACTGTGAATGAAAACAGGTTTCATATTTGTCATACTAGGTGATTGATGAAATGTCATGATAGGTAAACACACCTAACACAAAACGTAAACAAAGCTACCAGCAGTTTTGGTATAAAGTTTGTCAGGTGTAAATTATTAATAGACGCACAAAATTAAACTAACACTAATTATCACATCGCGAAAAATAATCAAACAAACACAAGAAAGCGTGTAGGCTTAGTAAAACACTTAAAAAGTATAATTTTTGAAGCAAAGAAAGTAATTGTAACTTTTTACAATCAGCTGACTCACCTCGACTATTTTTAATTCTGTTATATTTGCATGATGAACTTATAATTAATATTTTTTTGCAATGTGAATTTTATCAGGTTGACTTTTAGGTCAAAAAGCAGTTATGTGCAGTCAAATTTGTTCCTTTGTTCAAATTTATTTTGTTGTCACCTGGGAAACGACTGGAGTTTTATCAAAGGTCGATGTGAAGAAGTCGACAGAAGTTTGTTAACGGGCCCAAAAATTGGTGTTTAGTGTAATATGTGAAAATATTTTTATGACTTAAATGTGCTGTGTCGATTTTAAGTAAGACAAAATGCTTGGCAAGGATGACTTGATGATGTGGCTATTGTCATGAAAGTGGTAGCCAACACCGTTAAAGTATGAAGGGTATTGAAAATGTAAAAAATTCCTATTAATTAGCTATAATCAATCAATAACCAGCAGTAGGAACATGAATTCTAATTTGTTTAGTTTTTTCTTTATTCTAATTTTAGTAATGCTCATAACCAAAGGTAAGAATTCTAAAAGCATGTATCTGTCGACAGGCAGCTGAAAATCCTGTCACTGCCCTGGGTCTGGGGGCCCATGTGCTAGCTGGGACCCACCTAACCAAAACATTGATTGTGAAACCAACAGAGATGGCCTCTCACTCCATTCCCAAGGCCTTTGACGCTAGAGAGCAATGGGCTGATTGTTACAACCTTTGGAGCATCAAGGATCAGGGTCACTGTGGTTCTTGTTGGGTATGGGCATTTCTAACTGATTTTAAGGGACATTTTCCTACCTCATCAGTATGTTGTTCAGTGTGCTCCGTGATTAAGTTTACTGCATCGCCCAACAATGAATTGTTGCATACATCTGCAGTTAGCGGCTAATCACACACTTATATTATTTCAATGCAACCAGTAGTAAGTCATTATTACAGCGACACAGTTAATTTAATCATGGAGCACGCTGCGCAATATATTGTGCAGATAGAAAAACACCCCTTAACGCTGTGTTATTCTCTATTTTCTAAGAAATAAATCACTCAATTGAATAAAATATAGTTATATTAAAAGAAACACTTCATTACAGAATTATTAAAACATAAACATAAACATAAATAAATCTCAATACAAACAGCTGATTAATATAAATATTAACATAACAGAAAGACAATCAGCACATCTCTCCCTCACGAGTTAAGCTATTGCGGAGGTTTTATATTTCTCTTATTTGTTGTTACGGTATTTCTGAAGCGAGAGATGTACTAGTAGTTCCTGTTGATGGGCTCTCTAACTTAATAATAGGAGCATATTTGAAAGGAGTAAGGTGTATGCGATTTCTTCGTAATAAACCTCCACCGTTAAGTCTTAACAATGTACGACCTGGGATCAGTATGTGGTCGTACAATTTTTCCATTCGTGGCTTTGTCCCTCACATACACTGTCTGTCCTTGTCTCAACTGATCCTTTTCTTTTCTGTTAAACCTCCGGTCAAACCATTGCTTTTTAGAAGACCTTTGTCTTTCTTCTCTTGACTGAAGAATAGTAGAGTCCGGTGTTTTTGGAATTAAGTTTCTAATTACAATTGGGACAGTACCTCTTATTTTCCTGCTCAAGAGAAATTCTGAGGGGGAATACCCGTTCTCTAGAGGTGTAGATCGGTAAATCAACAAACCCTCATATAAATCCTTACACTTGAGGATGATTTTTTTTAGCAGTAGCCACAGCTGATTCGGCTAACCCATTCGATTGTGGATAGTTAGGACTGCTAGTCTTGATAATAAATCCCCAGTCCCTTGCAAAAATTCTAAAGTCTTGACTGTCCAAAGGAGGGCTGTTGTCACATCTCAATGTGTGCGGCACACCAAATCGCGAGAAAACATTCTTTAGATTGTGAATAGTGCTATGTGCATTCATAGAGTTAGTTTGAATTATTTCAAAAAATCTCGAGTACGGTAGTAATCTTGTATCACCAGGTATGTTTTTCCATTAACCTTCAAGGAGACACATCCAACTAAAGACCAAAGTAAGTCCAGAAATTTTGTGCATATCAATGGTTTCTTTCTCACAGTCTGATTAGTCATACAAATGTAGCAATTCTTGCATATAGTTTGGAAAAAACAACACCTCCATTCAATTTGGCTAAACATTCATCAGTTGATGGCAGCATCATCCTTTCTCTAACTACAAAAGAGTTCAATTTAGTAAAATCAACACAGATTCGGACTGAACCATCTTTCTTAGGTGCAACCACTATAGGAGAACACCATTCTGTAGCTTCTGTGACCCTTTGTATAATATTCAATTCTTCCATGTGGTCTATTTGCATGGACTCCGATAGTGTATCGTTTCTAACCCTGACAACAATACGATCCCGTTGTATTTCATCTTTCACAGTATCAAAATTACAATTTTTAACTAATTTATGTATAGAGGTCAAATAATTTTCAAAAGATTCATTTTCTAGCTGATTTCTCTTATTGAACCTGGCCCTTTAATATATTTTGTTAACAGACTGAGCAAAATAAGTATCAAACAGTTTTACAATATTCTCATAAGAAACTTCTTTACTATCAATAGTAAACGAGTCATAGATGTACTCAGCGTCCATAAACATAAATATAAACAAATCCCAATACAAACAGCTGATTAATATAAATATTAACATAACAGAAAGACAATCAGCACAAACGCTAACAAATTTATTCCTGGAGAATATTTTTTTGATAAAAATAATGGACTATCCATTACAGTGTGAATTACATATTTTACATGAAAGTTTAATTAAATAAATCACATGAACATATTCAAAATAAAAACTTGGTGTTATAAAATTTTAAAATGAAGTACCGTATTATTATTACGTTTTGAAATGGCAACATAAAAGCCGTCTGGTAAGGGGTTAACTGTTACTGGATGGCTAGCACCTTTAACCCTAGAAATGGCAAAGTCGTAATTTACGACGCATTTACATATTCAATAAGAATTGGCAGGAGGAGGCATCTGTCGTGAGTTTCGTGTACTTGTGCGACACAATCGCCTACGAGACCGTCTTGCCCTCTGGGGGAAAACAACCGAAACTGCTCTCGTAGTACACGAGCCTGCCACCGGGCAGGTCTATAACCAAGTAAGCGCTTTCTACTCCTGGGCACTGATTGTCCGAGCCGGCTAACGCGCTACGCTGACGAGCGTAACGTTCTAGCCATTCGGAAGTGCTAGGGTTCGAATCCCGACCATGAGCAATCCCAATTTGGCTTGCAAATGTGTGGTAAAGCGGAGTGGAGGGCCCACCTTAAATAAACGGTGACCGGCTTGGGTGAAAGTTGACGGCATTTGTAGGCTTAATTGGGATTGCAGTGGACACCTGTTTTGCTTTTGTGGCTAGTGGTTATAAGGGGGGGCCATGTTTTAAGCTTTTTTTGTTTAAACTTTGATATTTCAAGAAGATATTAGTAATTATTTTTATGTTACAGTTAAAAGTAAAAAGCTTGCCACTTCTAGGGTTAGACGCAGCACAATAGGGTCACACAACGCGGCTAATGCCTTTAGATGCAATCAATAATCTTGCCACATTTACAGCGCTGTAGTTCGCGAAAAAACCGATAGAGTGCAGAGATGCTGCTTTTGCCTCTTAGCAAAACCAATATGGTGGGTTTTTTTGGAATATTTAGTGACTGAATTTTGTTGCCAGGCAACTTTGGCCTGTATTCGTTTGCTCCCGTGCTGCTGCTTACGCATACATACGTGAGTCATTACAGCCAACTGTTTTCAATTTCACTAACCTTGTTTGTTGACATTTTTGTCAATGTGTTTTAGCGAATTTCCCATAGGGAAGAAGCTATTACCGTAGGTCTCATGGTAAGACTTAAGCCCGGGACCATGTTATTTTTTCGTCTTTAGGTGCCCAGAGTCCAAAAACAATAGTCGTTAAAATTTATATATATATATATATATGTATATATATGTGTCTGTTAGCACGATAACTCTCGTAAAAATGGTCCGATCGAGACCAAATTTGGTAGAGACGTGTATTCCCACCAATGCTTGGACGAGTTCGTAAACCAGACATATTTATATATATATATATATGATAGTATATATATATATATATATATATACTATCTGACCCGACGAACTTATAACGCCTAACAGTAAATACATGTTAATTAAAATTGGCCACGTCCTGAAGTCAATTAGCAATGCGGCTTCGTTGTGAAAGCTTTAAATATACAACAGCTGATTATTATAATAAACTCAATATGTATAAAAATTGTATTTATTTTATATTTGGCAAACATATAAACACGTGACTTTTAATCATACAGAAAAAAAGGAATATAAATACAGTACATAGTAATTCCCAAAAACCGTAAACTATTAACGTGGCGAATAATGCTGTTCATTTTGTACAGGGACATTTTATGTGTCATTTTATGGACACATTTCAATAAAACTTGTTATATATTATTGTCATTATTATGTTATTGATTTGAAATTTGCTGAGAACGCAGGTCTGCTGCGACGGGGGTATTTTCTTTACTATGTATTGATAGAATGTGAGAACGACTTTGTAAACAAATGAGTAATGAAGTAGTCTCTGCATCTAGAGCCTTTTATCCTGCAAGACAGAATATCCAGCTAGAAAACAAATATGTCATAGGAATTAATACGGTCCCCTTTCATCATGGTCTTCTGTACTGTTGAGGCGTTTCACCCTTTTCTCTTCTGATCATGACAGATTCTGTTGTGCTAAAAGGAGTCATTATCAATATCCGGGTTGAACATTGGGTTGAGCTTGATTCTATATAATGTAAACATGTCTTGTAATTTATGATGTTTGCGATGATGAACTGGTATTCCAGTTTAGTCAACCACAAGCAGGGGCGATAAGCCTTAAAGGGATGCAGTTTTACTGTGTTTTATGGTTGAATGCTACGAATAATGACAATATTTATACGTAATTGTCTCTAAAAAAAAGAATAATTCTTTCATCTTTTAATAGGCTCAGCAACAACGGGAACATTGGAAGGACAAATAGAAAGTCGAATATCAGAAGGAATCAGTTATTGACGGAGATCGAAAAAGGAAGGTTCACAAGAAACAAATTAGTACTACCCAGCTGGTAGTAAAACTAAAACATTTCACACAATGCCAGCCACAGGCTTATCAGATTTACAATGGTTAATTTATGTAATATTAAATAATTATAATCTTGATTGTATTGTGGTTCAATCAAATTAAATTCTGGTTTGAATAATTGCCATTTAAAAATGTATTTTAACGTTTGTAGTGGTCAGATTCTACTGTTTTTCATTTTTATACATATTTTATAAATTTGTATAACTAACCTGAACCCTATCGTCAACTTAATACAAAATTATTGACCAAAATTTACTACTTTGCAGGCAGTTTCGACAGCTTCAGTGATGTCAGACCGTGTGTGTATAGCATCTGGCTTCAAGGTACAGGTAAACATCTCTTCCGAGCAGCTGACTGCTTGTTGTACAAATTGTGGTACTGGATGCGATGGTGGCTACCCAGACAAGGCCTGGCCGTACTTCTGCCGTCATGGTTTAGTATCTGGTGGAGACTATCTCTCAGATGAGGTATATATAAAATATGTAGGCTATACTTCTTAATAAGATTAGAAATTAAAAAGTAAAAATTAAAGTTAACCATAGGTAACTTGGTCTGTCCATCATATTTTACTATATCAACACTAACACTATCAAATCAAAATAAACTTAATATTATTTATTAAAAATAATTTATAAGTATAATTTAATTAGAATTTTCATTTTATACAGAGTACAGAATGGTGTCAGATTATTTATAGTATAACTTGTATTGTATATTGAATATAAATATATAGGTAGGCCTAATCTTAATTGTTTAGGTGGCCATTGACACAATTGAAAAATAAAGTTATATTGAAAAAGATTGTATTTAATTCCCTGTGGGAAATAGGTTGTCTAAAGGAAATGTTCTCAGTTTATCTAAACAGCTGTTCTTTAACCATGTGACGGAACTTCTGTTAAACACTTCCGGTGCACCTTTTGCGTTCCATAAATCTGCTAACATTATCCGGAGCTTAGACACATCCATGTCAAAAACTCCTCTAAACATTACAGAGGCTTATTAATCATAAAAGTTTTTAATTTTTGTTTAGATTTATTATTTTTAGATCCAATGGTAATGACTTCAAAAATTTAATTTCTGTGTAAGAAGGTTTTTTCTCATAAAATCTTAAATTATGATTATCTTATCCCAAAGTGGCTTTGTACAAAATTCCACTTTTTTATTTTATGACTATATAAATATATATGAATTTCCTTTTACTAATGTAAGGATGGAATGAAATAAAAGACTCTTATTTATGATTAAAAAATATAATGTTTATTGATCAAAAACGGAAATGACGCTAGCCTATTACACAAAGTAGCTGAAATGCCTTCATTATACAATTGAAAATAGCTAGGCTTATTAATATAATATTTGAACAGTGTCCTTTGATTAAAATGAATAATTTAGTAATGAATAAATAAAATGAATGAATTTCATTTGATTGTTTAAAGACATAGACATAGATTTTTATTGACACAACACATACAAAATATTTAGTAACTGTACAGGTGTCTCATCAAATGCTTAGTTTTCTTAAAGTCTTATAGTCATAATTTTCAATAAAATTAACAGCAAAACAGCAACAAATTAATAATCGAACAAATAATAAAGACGATAAATAACGAGTTAATAAATCTAACAAATAATAACAATAAGCAGCAATAACAATTAAATAGTTTTTCCTATAACAATAACAAAATATAAACCTAATAAATACTATGCATCTATGAAAGTATATCAAAATAATTGCTGAGACTAGAAAAAATATCCTAAATAAGATGTACATTTTCATCGTTTAAAAACTCGGTTATTTTATAGTAAGCCTTTCTGATCAAAAAGTCTTTGATTTTCTCTGAGAACTGAGCTTTAGTAATTAAAGTACTTTTCATTTTATCAGGCAGTTTGTTATAACATTTCATTCCCATATAATATAGACATTTTTCTATGGTGGCAGATTTATGATGGGGATATATGAGGAGATTCTTATTTCTTGTATTGTGTTGGTGATCAGTCTTTTCTTTTCTGTACCATTTTAAGTTGTCTTTTACGTGGCATAAAACTTCAAATATGTAAATACAAGGCACTGTAAGTATTTTAAACTTCCTAAATATTTCCTTGCATGAACTTCTTGGTGGTGCAAATGTCATTATTCTTAAAACTTTCTTTTGCATTTTTAAAACATCTTTCAATTGGTCAGTTGCACCCCATACAACGATTCCATATTTTATCAAAGAATAAAAATACCCATAGTAAAGTAACAATTTGGTGTCCATGCTTGTACAGTGTGTAAGGCAGCTCATGTTAAAACACAAACTACTTAATCTTTTACATAGATTTGTCAAATGCTCTCGCCATTTAAGATTTTCATCACATATCACTCCTAGCAATTTGACTGATCTGCAACAACCTATATCTTATCATCTATTTTTATTTTTAGTTCCTCTTCCCCACTATTTCTATTTTTAAAGTGAACTATATTTGTCTTTGATGAGTTCAATAGGAGTTTATTAATTTTAAACCATTTTTCTATTTCTCTTACTATAGATTCTGATTTAGATTTTAGTTCTTCTAAATTCTGTCCCCTTATGAGTGCTGTAGTGTCATCTGCATACATTATAATTTTTGTATTAATGTTTTCTGCCAGATCATTTGAATATACAGTGAACAATAAAGGTCCTAATATCGAGCCTTGAGGAACTCCTGACACTATGTTCTCAAATCTAGATGCATATTGCTTATTATCTGCCATTATGGATGTCTTTTGTTTTCTGCCAGTAAGATAAGACTGGAACCACCTCATGCTCAATCCTCTTATTCCTAACACTTCTAATTTTCCTAACAATACCTCATGGTCCACACAATCAAATGCTTTTGACAAATCACAACATACTGCAACTGTTGCTTGTGATTCATCCAAAGCCCTGTAAATATAATCTGTAAAAGAGGTCAGTGCAGAGCTAGTCGAGTGGTGTTTTCTGAATCCATGTTGACTTTCAGTTATCAAGTCACTTCCTTCTAGATATTCTTGTATTTGTTTATGAACTGCCTTTTCAAATATCTTAGAGAATACTGGTAAAAGCGAGATTGGTCGATAATTTTCAATCAAATTACGTCTGCCCTTTTTAAAAATCGGTCTAACAATTGACATTTTGAGTTTTTCTGGAAATTTACCTGTAAATATTGATTGATTAATTATCTCGCTCATCGGTTTAGCAATTAACTGTTTACATTTTTTTACTATTTTTACAGGAATTTCATCCCAACCAGTTGACCTCTTATTTGGTAATGATGATATAATTTTCTCTGTCTCTTTCACATTTACCTCTCTAAATTGAAATACTGGGGTTTCTTGGGGCATTGCATTCTGACATGTAACAACTGCTGCCTCTGGAGAACCTTTAATATTTAGTTTTTCTTTTATTCTAAGATAGTATTCATTAAAATTACTCGCTATCTCTTCGGGGTTGTCTATTATCTGTGTTCCTACCAATATTTCTTTTATGTTATCCTTACTTTTATGCACCATCCCTAACTCACTCTTAATTACTTGCCACGAAGCTTTACTTTTACATTTGGAATTCTTGATAAATTCATCATTTGCTTTGCGTTTTGCAGCTTTTATGACTTTCTTGTAGTAGTAAAGTAATGAAATGAATAATTATTAACATGGATTCTTATCTCTGGGTTAGGGTTGTTGCGTGAATGTTAAATAAATAAATAAAACGGAGGACCTTTGCGGGTTTAAAAAATACATTTATTATGGAAGTGAAAATATAACGATACTGATGCAGGAAGTGATGAACTATGAATGAATACAACAATGAATGATCAGATGTATGCAGCGTTGCCAACCGCAATTTATTTTTTTACCTGGAAACCTGGATTGTAATCCCTAATTTTACCTGGAAAAACTCCCTCATTAACCGGGAAATCCCGGGAAATTCTTGCTTCAATAACCTGAAAATTCCCCGATATCTCATGTTTGCTGTAATCTCTAGATGTCAATTTTTTATTTGTTTTCATAAACTACACATAACCTACGCAATACAATATTCAGAAAAACTGTATTATCGAGATTAAATTAATAGTTGGGTTAGGTAGTTACAAACATTTCCTATCCATACTTGGCTTAAAATACCTACCTGCGTAGGTGGCAAATTCAATGAAACGTATCAAACAAAGTTGATAATGATTTCACTTCAATTTGATCTAGATTTGTTTGTTTTTGGATGATAAAAATAAAAACTGCTTTAAACAGTGAATATCAATAAAACGATTAACCTCAAATTAGAACATAGTTGTTAACTGTTCATTTAATATGGTACAAATTGTAAAAATTCTGCAGAGTAATAAAATAAATAAAATTAATTTCATTCCCTCACTTCATTTGCTCTAATAGTTACTAGAAAATTTAATACCCCTGTCGCATCAGATCTGCGTACTCAGCGAATTTCCAAATCAATAATATAATAATAATAATAAAATATTACAAGTTTTATAAAAATCTTTCCATAAACATGAGAATTATTTGCCTATTCTGCATAAGATTAACATGGGAAAGAGTGTGCAGGTTAGCTGCTGTGAGGAACACTGACAGTAGTCATTTCTACCATAAACAATTTTTATCTTAACATTCATACCAACTTTCATCAACATCTTTCCATAAATAAAGGAGTTTGTTTGCCTATTCTCCATATGATAAACATGGGATTAGAGTATGCAGGTTTGCTGCCATGATAAACGCATAAACTATGATTTTTAAGCATAAATGGATGAACCTTAACCACATTAAGCTAAATATAAAGTTTTATCCAAAAATATTGATTAATAAGTGAAATATTAATTTTTCCTTATCCTCCATAAGATTAACATTGGAGCCTCAAAATACAACGTACTGTGTATAGATTTTTTAATATCTCAGTAACCGTTGGAGATAGAGAAAAACTTTAAAGAACTTAACTGTGTAATTTTTAAGCTGATTCCAATAATGAAATATAAAATTAGAAATTTTTAAAAACTAAATGTGAAAAACGCAAAAATACCATTTTGGGGTACAAAACCCCCCCCAAACTACCCGTTTCCATTGACCGATATGTCTGGTTTACAAACTCGTCCGAGCATTTCTAGGAATACACGTCTCTACCAAATTTGGTCTCGATCGGACAATTTTTACGAGAGTTATCGTGTTCACAGACGCACACATATATATACAGTACATAAAATTTTTAACGACTATTGTTTTTGGCCTCTGGGCACCTAAATACTAAAAAATAACATGGTCCCGGGCTTAAGTCTTGCCATGAGACCTACGGTAATAGCTTCTTCCCTATGGGAAATTTGCTAAAATGAGTTTTGGTTTGATAAAGCTGACCTTTTAAAGCTAACCAGAAGAGAACTATAGGAACTTATAGTAGGCCAGTTTTTATTGGTTCTTATGAAAATAACAAGAAAACTAAGAAACTCAAACAAGTAATAAATAAAAACTTTAATTCAAAATATATAAACGATCTCAAGTTTGTCTGACTAAAGCAAAAATCATCAAATATCAGGCTCGTGATTTATACCTAAATCATACAAAATATCTATAAATCGTTGTTCCTAAGCTAAACTTTGTATCTTATAACTTTAAAAATTCTGGCACATCACAAAAATGATAGAAAATGATAAAAATACTGGGTTTACAATGATTATAAAAGGGGGAGGTAAGTCCTGTTTACTGTTCACTTTGGTCTTAAAATACCCCCATCGCAGAAGAAGACCTACGTACTCAGCGAATTTCCAAATCAATAACATAATAATAATAATATATGACTAGTTTGATCATTATCTGTCAATAAATATGAGTATTATTTGCCTACTCTCCATAGATTAACATGGGAAAGAGTATGCAGGTTTGCTGCTGTGAGGAACACTGAAAGTAGGTGTTTCTAGCGTAAACAATTAATTTTTGAGCATTTATATCAACTTTCATCAACATTTGTCCATAAATAAAGGAGTTTGCCTATTCACTATATGATTAATATGGGAAAAGAGTGTACAGGTTTGCTGCCATGATAAACACATAAACTATGATTTTTAAAAAGAAATGGATAGACCTCAACCACATGAAGCTAAATATCAAGTTTTATCCAAAAATATTGATTAATATAGGAAATATTAATTTTTCCCTATCCTCCATAAGATTAACATTGGAGCCCCACAATACAACATACTGTGTTTAGATTTTTGATATCTCGGTAACCGTTGGAGATAGAGAAAAACTTTAAGGTACTTAACTGTGTAGTTTTTAAGCTGATTCCAATGGTGAAATATAAAATTAGAAATTTTTAAAAATTACATGTGAAAAACGCAAAAAACCCCATTTTGGGGTACAAAACCCCCCCAAACTACCCGTTTCCATTGACCGATATGTCTGGTTTACGAACTCGTCTGAGCATTTGTAGGAATACACGTCTCTACCAAATTTGGTCTTGATCGGACCATTTTTACGTGAGTTATCGTGTTCACAGACACTCACACACACATATATATATATATAAATTTTAACGACTATTGTTTTTGGACTCTGGACACCTAAAGAAGAAAAATAACATGGTCCCGGGCTTAAGTCTCGCCATGAGACCTACGGTAATAGCTTCTTCCCTATGGGAAATTCACTAAAAATTAATGTACTATTTTCTCTTTTTAAGGAGGCCAAAACCATGAAAAATAAACATTTCCTAACTATCACTTTATCTTATTTAATGTGAAATCTATAGTATTATAAGGAAGAGGTGGTTTCTGTATGTTTGTTTGTGGGTTTGTTGTGGCAAGTGAATGCGAAAAATACTGAACCGACCGGTTTGAAATTTTACAGAAAGGTAGATCTTAAACTCATGCAACACATAGGCATAATGTTCAATGTTTACATTTTTATTTTTAGAGAATGAAAACATAAAATTACTTGAATGTCAACAGCTGTGAACACTAAAATTTGACAGTTCGGGAAGAAGAAGAAGAAAGAGCTGCCGTGACCGTCCTAGGTTTCAATGTTTACATTTTCTAATGACAACATCCGTTTGCACTATATTTTGACAGTTCAGGAAGAAGAAGAAATAAAGTTGATTTTTCAGATAAACTGCTGGATCGAAATTAGTGAATTATTTGAAATAGTGGAATGGAAGATTTTAAGTTTTTTTCCGACGACTGTCTCTATTACATTAATCCTTATCCTCTCCCAATATTTGACAGATGTTACTTTGAAATGTTGTAGACATTTGTGTTTTGTCATTTTGTAAACAATGAAGAATTAATTAACAATAACTTAAATGTATCAGTAGAGCCTACACCTTTCAGCCTTTTTAACCCGTGCGAAAAACGGGTACTTTGGCTAGTACCTAATAAAAGGTTAGGTATCAAAATAAAAAGAATTAAATTTTTCCTCTTATTATTTATAATCATAATCCAGTTATCGTTTGAAATAATTTTTTGTTTTTAAAACACTTTTTAAACACTTAAAAAGTGTGTTTGGTTTTATGGCATAAATTTCCCTTTCAGCGATTCCCTGGACTTTCAGTAATTTTCCGCCATGGTCAGACAGAACAGTGAATCCTTCAACTCTTAAAAAATTTTCTAGCATATTTGTGAGAAAGTTATCAATACAAGTCACAGAGTGTTGTCACAAACTGAGTTAGGAGGTCAACTAAGTATCCGGAGCCATGACTTTTCAGTAGAATTTTAAATCTTTTGCTTCATTAGTTATGTAAAAAAAGATTATTATTAAAATCAACTGTAATAATGATGTTTTGTTTTTTTAGCGAATTTCCCATAGGGAAGAAGCTATTACCGTAGGTCTCATGGCAAGAGTTAAGCCCGCGACCATGTTATTTTTTCTTCTTTAGGTGCCCAGAGACCAAAAAAAATAGTCGTTAAAATTTTCATACATACATATATATATATATATGTATGTATGTAACCAAACTTCGCACACATATTTAATGGCTAAAGAAAAAAATATTCTCAAATTATCATTAAGTTTGCCTGTATATTTTCAAAATTATAGCGCTTAAAATATTTTAATTTAAATAACAAAAAAACCATCAATTTTAAGAACCGCCGCCATTTTGAAAATATAAAAGCTAACTTAATGAAATTTTGAGAATATTTTTCTCTTTGGCCAATAAATATGTGTGCAAAGTTTGGTTTCTGTATCTTAAATAGTTCTTTATATATAAAGTTTTTGTATAAAATACAAAATGGCGGCTAGCGGATAAACGAAGGATTTTTCGACATATGTTTATAGGAAATTTTTTGTTTATTTTGATGAGTACTATCACCCCTCGAAGTTTGTCCCCAATTTTAATGAACACCCTGTATATATATACCGTATGTGTGTGTGTGTTTGTGTCTGTGAACACGATAATTCTTGTAAAAATGGTCCGATCAAGACCAAATTTGGTAGAGACGTGTATTCCTACAATTGCTCGTACGAGTTCGTAATCCAGATATATCGGTCAATGGGAACGGGTAGTTTGGGGGGGTTTTGTACCCCAAAATTGTTTTTTTTGCGTTTTTCATATGTAATTTAAAAATCTTTAGATTTTATCTTTCGTTATTAGAATCAGCTTAAAAAACTACACTATTTAGTTCCCTAAAGTTTTTCTCTATCTTCAACGGTTACCGAGATATAAAAAAATCTAAACACAGTACGTTGTATTTTGAGGCTCCAATTTACTTCACCCAGAAGTGCGTTGGGTGATCCGACAAAGAAAGTCACTCGTAACAACTATAAATGTGAAGGGTGTGCGTCCGAGACGTCGTCCACGAGTAGCAGCAAGCCCGGACAGGAACGCGACCTCGCCGCCGTGCTCAACGCGATCGCCGACCTCCGTAATAGTACTGGAGAGTCGTTCGCCATTTCACGTAAGGAAAACAATGAGCAGTGGGCCAAGAATCACGAGAAAATGGATAAGATGAAATCTGACATTGACAATATAAACTCAGGACTCGGGGAAGTTAAAAAACGGTTCGTGGAAATTGAAAAAATTGTTGGTCTCAACAAAACTAACATAGATAACCTGCAGGAGGAACATATTCAATTAAGTGAAAACGTACAACAGTTGCAAGCGGAAATCAACAAGCTCCAACAATACTCCAGAGTGGACAATTTAATACTAACATGAATACCCCTGACTAAAGGTGAGGATGTTCTGTACATTCTATCAGAAATTGCCAAGGTCCTAGGGATCTCATTTAACAAATACAATGTTTCTGCTGCCCATCGTCTATCAATGAAAAATCTCGGGGGTCGTCCTCCTGCCATAATAGTAAAGTTTACGTCCAGAGCCATCAAGACGGATTGGATTTTCGCACGGAAGCAGAAAAAAATTCTTAGAGCAAATGAAATACATAAAAAGTTCCCAGACTCTACAGTATACTTCAACGAACATATGACCGCTCACACTAGGGACATATTTAATGCTGGTAGGCAGCTTGTAAGGGAGAACAAACTGGCCTATGTATGGGTCAGTGACGGGCGTGTCCTTGCAAAACGAACACAAACAAGTCAGATCATAAGAGTGATGTCTGTTGGAGATATGAAACGCCTCCCCATGCAACGAGAAACCTCCCAGCCTCCTGGTCCAGCTTTCCACGAGTCTTCCTTAGCCTCAGTCATCGCCCAATCATCAGTGCAGCACGCCCCCGCCAAGACGCCCCCACCGCCGTAGCATTTGACGCCACAGACCACCACTTCCAAGTAACTCAGGACTTCTAGATTATACGGTACCAAATGCAATTTGTATTAAACTACATCTATTCTTCTCTTTAATAAATTAAAGAGTAAATTAATTTAGTAAATTTCCTCTCTTTAGTAAATTTTGTGGTTGTGAGAACTATTTGATAAATAAATAAAATTAATTAATTAATTGTTTGAACAGTTGAATATAAGATTATATAGTAAAACTTTACTGTAAACTGAGTAATTTAACTGTAACTGTAAACTTAAGAAATCAAACTGAGTCTGATTCACTATTGTTCGAGCTTGTGTTTAGGGTTTTCTCCAAATTAATTGGTATATTATTTGATAATTAAGTTGTGATATTGATATATGTACGGTTGTGTGTGTGTGTGTGAATGTGTGGGTGAGTATGCATGTGTGTGTGTGTGAGAGCGTGTGTGTGTGTGTGTGGGTGGGTGTGTGTGTATGTGTGTTTGTGGGTGCGTGTGTGTGTGTGTGCGTGCGTGTGTGTGGGTGGGTGTGGGTGCATATCTGTTTATGTATGTATGTGTGTGGAGATATGTATATATAGTTAATTAATACACATGTATATATATATATATATATATATATATATATATATATATATAACTGATTACAATATTATTATTCACTTTTTTATCATTCACTGGCTCATAAAAAATCATAGTAGTCATTCAATTAGGGCATAGAACTATATATAAAACTAGGTAGAACTAGGGTATAAAAACTAATGTTTTAGGCGCATTTCTTTTCATGAATAATTAATTCGGTCATTGCTAGTTACTTAGAAACGAATACATGTTTAAAATAATGACCAAGCTTATTTAATAATACAATAGTTTTTCCCTTATTTTTTGGAAATGACAAACCTTATTTTTGAGACAAGTATCTTTAAAAATACTTTAGGTTTTTTAGCATATAGTAATGTACATATACATGCTTTCCACCATATACAACACTTCAAAATGAAGTTAGTTTATATACATTGAGCACGGCGGCGAGGTCGCGTTCCTGTCCGGGCTTGCTGCTACTCGTGGACGACGTCTCGGACGCACACCCTTCACATTTATAGTTGTTACGAGTGACTTTCTTTGTCGGATCACCCAACGCACTTCTGGCACACGTTACGTGGAACACTGAACCACAATCTGTACACTTAATCATGACCCTCTGTTGAGAAATATCTCGGTCACACTTTCCGCACTTATCCATTGTAAGTTAACGAACTTAACTTATCGCAATGCGAAATTTTAAATGAAAATACGAAATTTAAGACTCACATAAACGTAAAAACACAAATACATCAGCACATTATAACAGGCTGGACAGCACTCAAACGTGAAAACTAGGAACGTGCGGCGAGCGATAAGAGCTCCTTCCGCATCGAGCTTCCGACTGATAACGACTGGTATGTATGTATATATTCACTGTGTCTCCAGGCGTTTTTCATTTATTTAAATTTTAATTCTTAAGGGTAGTTCACCCCTAAAAACCCTTAAAAAATCTACCAGTAAATATGAGTGAAGGGTGTTATGAGTGTAATGGATGATGACATGTGTCCATCACGTGCTTCGCTACCCAGCTGATTCATTTTATAGAATGAGGATGACTGAGATCCACTGGCTGGAGTGTTATCAAAAAATCTGAGACTAAATATTAACTCTTCAAGGCGGTTTGACGAGAGTTCCACGTCATGCAAAAAAAACATTGCCGCGGTTTGATGTGAATTTCATGTCATCACACAACCCGTCAGCTGGTGCATTCTAGCGACGTCCTAGTGAACTTGTTTGATGTCGGACTGTGTGGAGAATATTGCTCATGTGTTTCTCTACATTCCACCCAATTTTGATCAGCTGTGAGTGCGACAGAGATGAGATATGATGTTTACAAGGACAGTTTTTGTTCGTTGTGTCAACTTGGTGTTACTGTCTCTACAGTTTTGAGTATATTTATAATCTTTACGAAACTGACGTCAAATGTATATTCTAAGCTGTTGCCTGGATTATTAGGTGTTTATTATGTCTTTCTTTTTGTTTGGAAATGTAAATTAGTGGTGTGTTTGTTAGAGACGCTTATGCGTTGAAGTGGAACGTTAGTGATACGGTAATTATAACTGGAAATTGGTGACCAGTTTTTAGACTATTATTTTTGATTTCAGTAGTTTTTATGATGTCTAGATCTAGTGAAATAGATCGTTGATTGGACCTAGATGATGTAGGGTTGTTGTCCAATGAGAGTGAGTGGACTTCGCCCTCGCTCTATAAAAAAAATATGGTAGCAGGGTCCGGCGGCCTTAAAAAAACTACCCACTTGAAGGTTTAATGAAATGGGTTCTTTCTTGGAATTTGCAAAAAAGAACACACTATATTATCATGTATTTAATTATTAATATTTTACTTAAATTAAATATTTTATATTAATTCTTTCCATATATGGTTTAAAAGAGTCACTAACAAGGGATTTGCTTGTTAGGGTTGTCAACCATATGAGGTGCCCCCAGCAGGGATGGAGTCTGATATTTATCTGATTTGCAGCCCTCATAAATGCACAAACAGGAAATACTCTATTCCATACAAACAAGATCTTCATTATGGTAAGTAAAAATACCACCAGACCTGCATACTCTGTGGCGAATTTTCATTCATTTTTGAATTACTTGAGATGATAAAAACTAATTTTTATCATAGGTCAAGCAATGTACCATATCTTATCATAGTACAGGTACATCCATAAATACATATCAATACATGTACACCATAGGAGTAACAAGGTAAATGAGTAAATAATTTTGCTGCCATGTGAAAAATTAAAATTAGTATTTTTGACTTATATTAGTCAAACTAATTAAAAAATACCCCCGTCGCAGCAGACCTGCGTACTCAGCGAATTTCCAAATCAATAATTTAATATATGACGTTTTATAAAAATATGTCCATAAACATGAGAATTATTTGCCTATTCTCCATAAGATTAACATAAGAAAGAGTGTGCAGGTTAGCTGCTGTGAGGAACACTGAAATAAGTCATTTCTACCATGAATAATTTTTATCTTAATATTTATACCAACTTTCATCAACATCTGTCCATAAATAAAGGACTTTGCCTATTCCGTATATGATTAACATGGGAAAAGAGTATGCAGGTTTGCTACCATGATAAACACATAAACTATGATTTTTAAGCATAAACTTATGGGTCCCAACCACATGAAGGTAAATATCAAGTTTTATACAAAAATATTGATTAATATGGGAAATATTAATTTTTAACTATCCTCCATAAGATTAACATTGGAGCCCCACAATACAATGTACTGTGTTTAGATTTTTTAATATCTCGGTAACCATTGGAGATAGAGAAAAACTTTAAGGAACTTAATTGTGTAGTTTTTTAAGCTGATTCTAATGGTGAAATATAAAATTATAAATTTTTTAAAATTACATGTGAAAAGCGCAAAAAACCTGATTTTGGGGTACAAAACCCCCCCAAACTATCCGTTCCCATTGACCGATATGTCTGGTTTACGAACTCGTCCAAGCATTAGTAGGAATACACGTCTCTACCAAATTTGGTCTCGATCGGACCATTTTTACGAGAGTTATCGTGTTAACAGACACATATATATATATATACATATATATACAGTGGAACTTGGATAATTCGAACTTCTGTAATTCGAAAACTTCTTTATTTCGAAGTTTTGTCTTGGTCCCTAGAATTTTATATAAAAACAATGTTAAAATATCTTGGTTAATTCGAATAATATTTTGGATAATTCGAAGTTTTTACAGCGGAAATCTATAGTGTGTGTATAAGTGAACAAGTCATTTTGTGCGATTTTCCAGGAAACGATGTTCGGGCTTCCTGTCCTCAGACTATTTTTAGCTAGATCAACGCGCCCACCCCACTCACTAGTCCACTACTGCTCATAAATCACAACATTGACACCTGTGTGTATCATCGGTGCATCGGTGGTGGTTTGTTCCGATATTCGTCGTCTGCTTTCATGTTAACACGTCGTGTGTATGATGGCTTCGTCAAAGCGAACCTACAAATCTCTGACGTTGCAAGAATAAATAGCGGCGATCAAGGAGGTAGAGAAGGGATTTGAAAAAGTTTGTAATAGCTAGTTTCGGGATCCCTCCAAACACATTATTGACATTTAACAAAAATTAGGATTTTTAATCAATAATATCTTCATTAACCTAACTTTTTTAATATACAATGTTAAAACATTATGTTTGATTGTTTATTTCAACCACTTGCATAAACTTTTCTAATTCGAATTTTTGGATAATTCGAATTTTTTTCTGGTCCCTTGAGGTTCGAATTATCCAAGTTCTACTGTATATATATAAATTTTAACGACTATTGTTTTTGGACTCTGGGCACCTAAAGACGAAAAAATAACATGGTCTCGGGCTTAAGTCTTACCATGAGACCTACGGTAATAGCTTCTTCCCTATGGGAAATTCGCTAAAATTAGTTAAAAAAATTAGAAAAAAAATTATGGGCACTTCCTTTTTCTATACTTACTACGGTATTGTACTTTAGTTTTCTGAAACATGACGAATATACTTAAATAAGAGCCATTGAAATGAAATGTCTTTATTAAGTAGAGAACCGTCAAAAGGTTGATCGTCCCTTCGAGTCTGACAATCTTGGTCGTGGTCTTTCGCCTGCGCCTTAAACACCTGGATGCCCTGCCCTACCTGGTGAGCAGGATTGTCTACTCAGACATTTTCTCAGGACGTATCCACCCGAGTTTGATGCTGTTGAGGGACGGACGACTTTATTTTAATATGGTTCTTTTATCTTTTATCAATTTATATGAATAGTGATCTGAAAATATTACAATGGAATGCTCAATTTTTGGCAGAAAATTGGCATAATTCAGGCACTGAGAACAAGATACATGTGACCGAAATTAAAAAACCTGGTTTATAACATGTAGTAAATTAAAGTTACTAGATTATTCAATCTCATTTTTTTAAACCTTAAAATAAATTAAATTAAAAACCTGATAGCAATGTCGGAGAGTTGCACAGAAAGTTTTACACATTATATCTCTAAATTTTAGGTGAAACTGCATACGCCTTGCCTAACGATGAAAAAGCCATACAAGCAGAGATCATGACCAATGGGCCAGTAGTCGCCGGTTTTACTGTCTACAATGATTTCTTTAGTTATTCTTCAGGTATAGAATATTATCTATCAGAATGAATGAATGAATGAAACAGAAATTTATTCCTCAACAATATAGATAATACAATTATTTAGACACAATTGACACAACCTTAACTTACACTTGATGAAATAAATATTTAACAAAAATACTATGGAATAAGCCTACATGGGCAATAATGCCTGTGCGTAGGCTCAGGTGGAGTCATAAAAATATGATGGAAACGATGAGGAATATTGTATCAAACGTCCTTCAACAGAAGAGGAAAAGAAGAATTTTAAAAATGAAAACTTTCATTCTTACATGCCAAATTATCTTACTATTCATTTATAATATTTCAAGTACAAAAAATGAAACAAAAATAAACCACTTAATGGAGCTCAGATGAAACTGGGAGCAAGGTTGCCCAAATCATGGCGAAATGAAGCAGGAACGTATGTGTGTGTGTATGTATGCAAGCATGTGTTTGCATGTAAATGAGAAGATCACTCTAATTTTCTTAAATACAACGTGGGTTATTTCAGTTCAGATGGTTAGTTTTAGATGTCTAGTTCTCATGATTAAGTAATATTAAAATTAATTGTAGTTTCACTTTTTTTCTTTATACTTAATACAAGTGTATATGTGACAATTAAATTCTTAACTAAAAATTTCCTTTCACATCTAGAGAAAACTTAAATTGCACAATATCCTTAAAGCAGTTTTTCAAGTATTTTAGTTATATACTGCGTAAATTCTTAGCCATGACAATCATTCAAAGTAATGATGAGTAATTGATGAAAAACATATACAATTAATTAGGTAAATTGTATAATTTTTCATATCCAGTTAAATTTAACAATGGATTTATCCATGTTTTCCTTACTTACTGCCATGGCCACTTGTACTTAAGCTAGTACTTGGCCTCACCAACATGTAGTTGCCAGTATTCTATTATAAAGAGATATACCAATTAATACTGTTTATTTTGAATGAGTATTTTTTATCGTTGTTGCATAGTTATTAATATTCATGATGGCAGGTGTGTACAAACACATTAGTGGGGAAGAAGTTGGCGGCCATGCAGTCAGAGTGCTTGGCTGGGGTGTGGAGAACGGAGTGGACTACTGGCTTATCGCTAACTCATGGAACAGAACTTGGGGGGACAACGGTTATGTCAAGTTCATTCGGGGCATCAACAACTGTGGAATCGAGGAATTTGTCACTGCCGGTTTAGTTGCTCCTTCGTAATTGATAATTTTTCTTTACATCTATAAATATATATACATACATATAAATTATAGATTTAACTATAATTTAAACCAAATTAAACAAAGGAACATTGGAATAGCTCCGACAATTAAGTCATATATGTTATAGTAATACATCAAATTGTTGGCCTAAATAAATAGAATATTATTTTTGATTGTCTTTTTCATTTTTTATATATATGAATTTAACATAGTTAAACCTTCACATATTGAACCTGATAGAATTTAATAATGTATTCATGGTGTATAGAGCCAGAAATATGAGATTATACTATGTTTATTGGAGTTATTCTTATTTATGAGAATAAACTGCGATAATGATTAGGTGGAATATAATTTTTATTCAAATCTTGTATTTTAGATGCGTTAAATAGTACTGTATAAATTTTTTTTACATTTTGTCAATAAATCAAATATAATTGGGATTTGAGCTCATAGTAAATTTGATGGTTTTGAACATAACTTGGAGCATTAGTAGTAATAATTATTAAATATTTTATCTGGAGTTTTTTCTACATCAAATCAGAAATAAATATTTTGTCCCGGAAGAGTTTCTTCAATTGATAATCAAGTACAGTAAACCCACTCACATCCGGACCCTCCAATATCCAGACATGATTTTGAAAGAATTCAAAAATTTAAAAACATTCTAGGAGGCCAATGTTTGTTAACCCAGTAGTCTCAAACAGTGTTTGTAGGCTGGTTAGTAGCAGGACGGTTGTGGAGTTGAAGCCATGTGGATTTCGGTAATGTTTAAAAGCGGAGTGGGGGGAACGATGCATCACCCTAGTCCGGAGTACCTGAGTCTTGAGTGCTACTCTATGTATTCTGTGCTATCTGGTGCAACGTCACTGACTCACAAAACAATAAACCTCCCCACCCCACCTGTCCCTACCCATCCCAATAGCCAACGCATCACGTGAGTGACAACACCCGCATCAGTGGTCAGTATCGCCTTTGTTTTGGTTGAGTGACCTAGTCTTTCTTGCAACGGTTCGTTTTCGTTTCGGGTAGGAAAAGTGCTAGGGGAGAATAAGTTATTATTTTTGTTGATTAATTTAATTTTACTGTACAGTACTTTTCATTATATAGTTTGATTTCATTTATTTATTGTTAACCTAAGAAGTGGTGAACTCATAATTCACAACGCATTTACAAATTCGATAAGAAATGCAATGTGGAGGAATCTGTCGTCAATTTTAGTAAACTTATCACCTTTGTGACCGTGTTGCCCTCTGGGGGCAAGCAACAGAACCTGCTCACGAAGTGCACTGCCACCGGGCATGTCTTATAACCAAGTAGGCGCTTTCTACTCCTATGCACTGGTGGCTGAACCTGCTAAAGCGCTGCGCTGACGAGCGTAATGTTCTAGCCATTCGGAAGTACTAGGGTTCGAATCCCGACCATGAGCAATCCCAATTTGGCTTACAAATGTGTGGTATAGCGGAGTGAAGGGCCACCTTAAATAAACGGTGGCCGGCTTAGGTGGAAGTGGCATTTGTAGGCTTACTTGGGATTGCAGTGGGCACTTGTTTTGCTTTTGTAGTTAGTAGTTATGAGGGGGTGAGCATTTTTTAAGTTTTTTTTGTTTATACGTAATATGTCAAGAAGATATTAGTAATTTTTTTATGTTACAGTTAAAAGTAAAAAGCTTGCCACTTCTAGGGTTAAAGCAGTATGCTAAAATTGTATTACTCTACGCACTGTACCGCTTTGTACGTATTACGTAATTTTTGAGGTTTGATATTATATTGTTTTTTTTTTCTAGGGTAAGGGTTACCCTTTGGCTACCTCCCTTGAGTTTTGATGTAATTAAAGTGTTGGTATTACAACCAAAATTAGGTTTTTGACATGGATATGTCTTAGATCGGGGGGGGGGGGGTTGGTGATTTGTGAGATGGAAAATATGTAACAGGTTTCCATAGAAATTACCTAAGCTATTGCATTGCATTTTTTAACATAAAAGCTGTTTATATGAACTGAAAAAATCCCTTTAGATATATCCATGATCTTACCTATTTTCCACGGGGAAGTAAATACAAAAATTTTTATTTAATTTATTTTTTTATTTTTTATTTTATTTTATTTATTCCCCTCTCATATCAGGATTTTTCGCTATCCGAATCGGCCGTCACCACATTAGTTCGGATATGAGAGAGTGTACTGTACTGTATATTCGTGCAAATCCGGACTGTGCTTTATTTGATTTGAATTTTAAAATTATGTTTGAATTGTTGTGTCTCATAAAACTCCTAATTTGAGATTAGATTATTGATATGGTATTTTAAGCCATGAATGAGGATTGAGAGTAAGATGATTGTGGCGCGATCTTTTAGTCTTGTTACCGACTAAGGCTGACGTATTCTTTGGACAGGACTGTTAATTAATAGCTCAACAGCCGATGGAAACTAAGGGACCTACAGTTTACGAACTACGTGGAGTCCGAGCCTAAAATAACAGAATCAGCATTACCTTTCCACTAGATGCTGTAAGGTTATTTTTAGGTTTATTATTTATTTCTAAAACCAATATACTAAACTAAAAGATTTCAGTTTTACATTTTTTTAGGATTATGAGTTATTTCCTAAGTTGAGAACCAATTAACAAATAAGTCTAAATAACAATAATATATTTATTGCTATAGACAAAGTTTAAACTTAGTGCAGCAAATGTCAAAAATATGAACTTACTTACTAATAAAACATGTTAATAATAAAAATACTATGAAAATATCAACATTGTGATCCTGAAGTCACCATGTGGGACTTCATGTAGTGTGACTACATGTGTGTATGACACGGCTGGAGGTGGATGTGTCCTAGATAGATTTTTCCTCGTGCTACCATGGTTACTGTCGTTGTCTATTGTTCTCAATTTTGTAGGCCTTTATGATAAAAAATGTATTTATGTTAGAACATATTTATAGGTTCATATTTCAACAATCTACAGCAGTTACAATAACAAGTACCGTAATATCTAGCTAACTAAACAGACAAAACTATAACTCAACAGTTTTAGATATGACCCTTACAAAAATTCCATGAGATTAGTACAATTATTATTGTTAATATTGTTATGCTGTAACATGCAGGCTGTTATTTGTTGAGATTTTCCACCATATAAACACTTTCATTGAATGAAATTAATTTCAATGTACAGTAAATCCTCATTAATCAGGGCTAATTGGGGATATAATCTGTCCGGATAGTTGAAAGTCCAGATTTAACCCTAGAAATGGCAAAGTCATAATATACGACGCATTTACATATTCAATAAGAATTGGCAGGTGGAGGCATCTGTCATCAGTTTAGTGTACTTGTTAGACACTATCGCCTCGCCTACGTGACCGTATTGCCCTCTGGGGGCAAACAACCGAAACTGCTCTCGTAGTACACGAGCCTGCCACCGGGCAGGTCTATAACCAAGTAAGCGCTTTCTACTCCTAGGCATTGAGTGGCCGAGCCGGCTAACGCGCTACGCTGACGGGCGTAACGTTCTAGCCATTCGGAAGTGCTAGGGTTCGAATCCCGACCATGAGCAATCCCAATTTGGCATGCAAATGTGTGGTATAGCGGAGAGGGGGGGCCCACCTTAAATAAACGGTGACCGGCTTGGGTGGAAGTTGACGGCATTTGTAGGCTTAATTGGGATTGCAGTGGACACCTGTTTAGCTTTTGTGGTTAGTGGTTATAAGGGGGGGGGCATGTTTTAAGCATTTTTTGTTTAAACTTTGATATTTCAAGAAGATTTTAGTATTTATTTTTATGTTACAGTTAAGAGTAAAAAGCTTGCTACTTCTAGAGTTAGTGAAATAAGCCTAATAAGAACAGAGGTACATAATAAAACAATATTTATAGAAAATTAACATGTATTTTTGGTTTAACCGTATTTACATACAATTTATGTTTATTCATAAAAAAATTATTACACTCTGAATATGAAAGCTCCATTCTGTGCTTGAGACATTAATCACAGAAAGTAATCTTTATAACTCTGAACTTAACTGGCTGTCTGATCTAAACAAAGTCAATGTTTAAAGGGGTCTTTATTAAAAAGGTAGATAACTGAATTCTCAATAAATAAATATAGAAATATAAACTGATCTTGCATGGTATTTTATAATAATTATAAAGTATTAATTATTAATATGCAGATCTATTTAATTGCTGATTTGTGCATGTCCTTTGCTAGAAGTGCTAGAGTTGAACCTCGATTAGCCCGGGTAATCGGCAGGAGAGGAGCCACAGATAATACGCTTGATATAAAAACAGCAAAAATGAGAGCAAAATCATATCTGAGGATAATTTTTTATTTACAGTTTACTTTACCAAGTACAATTACTATCAGCATTAATTATACTTACATTACAAAATCTTTCGTATATTAAAGTATAGAATAGAATTAAAAGCTCCGTGTCAGTCATTTTTAGAGAAATTGTTGATTCCTCTTCCTCCTCTCATTCCTTCCTCGTCGCTATCTGACACTTTGTAATATTAAAAATTTGTAATTTTGTTGATATGAACATAAATCTATGGGCACTAGTAAAAACTCTGTATGCTGCTAAGTAGGTCAACTTTACCACATTACTTTAACACACACAATTTTACTCTTATAAATGTAGTCTGCCAAATGTCACTAGATCATCTCGCCCAACAAAATTTATTCTTGAGAAGCTAACAAATAAAGTGTGGCTCCCGCAAAATCTACACTACTGCTCACTGTAACACTGTACAGTACATATTGGTACAAAAAATTATTAAACCCCCCCTTCTCCAATGAGTTAGTTTTAACGGCCTAAATAAAACCTTAAAATTCTAGGTATATCAAGAATTTAGTCATTTCCCATTGAAAACAAATACCCCCGTCGGAGCAGACCTGCGTACTCAGCGAATTTCCAAATCAATAAAATAAACAAGTTTTATTATTATCTGTCAATAAATATCAGTATTATTTGCCTACTCTCCATAAGATTAACATGGGAAAGAGTATGCAGGTTTGCTGCTGTGAGGAAAGCTGAAAGTAGGTGTTTCTAGCGTAAACAATTTATATTTTGACCATTTATATCAAGTTTCATCAACATCTGTCCAAAAAATAATGATTTTTCATTGATTTTTTTAAATGATAATGATAAATAATGATAATGATTTTTTTTCTCTGGGCACGTTCAAATGAATTTCAATAAAAATAAAAATATTTTATATTTTCATATTTATGACTAAACTAATTTTTTCAATGGTTGAAGATAATTTAATTAATTCTTTTTTATTTAATTTGTAAATTATGTAGGTGTTGTAAAACTCGCTAATCCATTAGAAAACCGAATCTTGAATAATTTAAAATTCAATTTTGTTATTACTAATATTTATGCCCAGGTCTATAATTATGATAATAGTTGTTATGCTATGCCTAAATTCTTGAGTACTATTTGTCCTGAAGACGAAAAAATAACATGGCTTAAGTCTTACCATGAGACCTACGGTAATAGCTTCTTCCGTATGGGAAATTTGCTAATAAATAAAGAAATCAGTTTATTTAAAGATGGAAATTATTTTTTTTTACTATGAGAGTCCGTAAAGTAAGGTTCCCATAGCGTTGCAGTCGATAATAGTGCTGCGACGGGGATTTGCACAGTTTTTTTGTGTACCTGGGTTTCCCCACTCCAAATCCCCACCGCAACAAAGTGTCTGCGGCCCTCAGCCTTGGCCTGGCAGCCGTACAAGATGGAGCCCCCCATTGCTTTGCCCGCCAGGTGTAAGCTGCGCTCAGTGATTCGTTTTTTGACTGCCAAAAACCTTCCGCCCGGAGAAATTCATTCCCAGCTGTGGAGATATATGGATAAAAGTGTATGAGCATACAACATGTGTGCAAATGGTGCAGGGAGTTCAAGAACGGCTGTACTGACATCCATGACGAGGAGCGTTCCGGATGTCCATCTGTTTCTGATGAAACCATTGCAAAAGTGGAGGCAGCGATGCTTGCAAATCGAAGAATGACTGTTCGTGAGTTTTCCGAAATGATCCCTGATGCCAGTAAAACCTGTATTGACAAGATTTTAACAGAGTATTTAGGGTATGCCAAGGTTTGTGCGAGATGGGTGCCAAGAATGTTGATGGAAGACCACAAACGGCAACGCATCAAAGCAGCCCAAGAATTTCTTCAGTACCATGAAACTTCTGGCGAGGAATTCCTAGATTCCATTGTCACCGAAGACGAGACATGGGTGCACTACCTCACACCGGAAACGAAAGAACAGTCTAAACAATGGAAACTCCCAGAGTCGCCGAAACCGCGAGAAGTCAAGCAAACTCAAAGTGCCGGCAACCGTCTTTTGGGCCAGGGAAGGCGTATTGTTGTGCGAATTCTTGCTCAACGGTTCATTCATTCATTTATTCGGAGGGGCGGATTTTCCTAAGGCACTTCAGGCGTAGCAGCTTTTTGCACACCCCTTTAAATTCTCTTTCCTGGAGAATGAGGAATCTTCTAATTGAAGAGACCTGGAAAACTGAAGCAAACCGGTCGACAAACACGTCAGGAGGCAGAAAACTACCCTTACCAAATTGCCCAGAGTGGAGGACCTTACCTCTGCCAGCCCTATACAATCAAAGAGTAGATGATCTGCAGTTACCTACTGCAGATAACATTTCCTACACAGAGGGTCGCCGTTGAAGACCCCCATGCGTAGTTGATGCATCCTCAGATTACCGTGACCAGTGACGATACCTGTGCCAAGTTTCAGAAACCTCTTTGCAACCTGACGAGATGGAGAACAAAGATTAAACTTACTTACTCTATGCAGGGAAAGTTCGGCCCATCTTTTCTTATGACCATCCTAAGCCCAGGAATTGATAGTCTGAAAAACCGCAGTGCGGGAAACACCACAAATGGGTTGAGGACCACAAAGGGGGATGATGCAGCCCTATTGGCCAGCCCGTCTGCTACTTTGTTACCATCCACCCCACTGCCCCGGAACCCAACAAAAGGTGACTTCATTGTGTCTGCCTACACAGGACACAAGCTTAAAATAGTCCCACACAACCCTAGAGTTGAACTCAACCGAGTCAAAAGCTTTAAGAGCCTTAAAGCTCAAAAACATCTTTAGCTCAAAACAGCTTTAAGAGCCTGACTGTCAGAGAAAATGTTGATAGAAAGGCCCTCATGACCCAGCATCAAAATGTCACTTGCACATTCCATAATGGCAGTGATCACGGCCTGTAAAACAGTTGAGAAAGTCCCCATGGAAATACCTGACCGTACGTTGTCCTGCACCCCGAAGATGCCTGCTCCTGTGCCCCGACTGCTCTTGGCCCACCAGTGAAACAATCAACACTGCCCGTTACTGCGAGAAAAAACTTCCTCGTGCCATTCAAAACAAGAGGAGGGGTATGCTGTCCAAAGGGGTGTGTTTGTATCAGGATAACGCTCGACCGCACACCGCTAATGTTACCAACAATCTCATCGCTAAATTTGGGCTATGTCAGGGCTGTATCCTACAGCCCTGACATAGCCCCCAGAGACTACCACCTCTTCCCTGATATTAAGAAACATCTTGGTGGAACGCATTCCGGCGGCCGAGAAGAGCTGGAAGAAGCGGTTCTCAGCTATATGCGCGGCTTCTCAGCAGATTTCTTTGACTCGGGCATTCGAAAGCTGGTACATCACATGCAAAAATGCATTGACCTCGGTGGCGACTACATAGAAAAATAGGGAAAAGTCTGAACATTTCGAAAATGTACAAGTTTATGCAAATAAACAGGTTTTTCACAGTGAAAAATCACTGGGAACCTTACTTTACGGAATACCCTCATATAACCAAATAGTTATTAAACTCTGTGTAGTTTTTCCAATTTCTTTCCTCCCTTTCCATTCCTCTTCTCACCTTCACAGAATGTGTAGTGTCTACTATAACAGGTTTTGTTCAGCATCCAATCATTAACCAATACGTCATTACATCGTCTTAGCTGTTTATCATCTGCGTTTTCATACGTCAAAGGACAGGTGGTTGAATGAACAGCGCACTACGAGGTGATCTCAGATTGTTTAAACCATGATGCTCTGTGATATTTGTTTTGTCTTTCGATTTTGTTGAGTCAGTCTGTACCAGTTAATGGATGTACATGAATAAAAACACTGCATCAACTTAAAACAGTCCATCCTGTGGCAGTGTCTATTTCACGACACCATTATTTACCAATTTATTAAAAATTTATTTTTTCACAAAAATTAAATTTGAAACAAACTTATTTTGAATTGACATTATCAAAAACTGTTGTTCTCAGTTGATCCACCGCCCCAAAGAAACATCCCTGGATAATCGAAGTTCAATTGAATTTTCAATAATAATCAAAATATTTTATAATTTCATATTTATGACTAAACTAATTTCTTCAATGGTTGAAGATAATTTATTTAATTCTTTTTTATTTAATTTGTAAATTATGTAAGTGTGGTAAAACTTGCTAATCCGTTAAAAAACTGAATCTTGAATAATTTAAAATTCAATTTTGTTATTACTAATATTTATACCCAGGTCTATAATGTTGATAATAGTTGTTATGCTATGCCTAAATTCTTGAGTACTATTTTTCGTTAAATTTGAGTTTTTACAAGTATTATGGTTTCAGTATCAAGATTTTATCAATTTTGGTATAATTACTTTCCTAGCCAATATCAAAATTATTTCAACAAAGGCATCTTAAAAAATACTTCCATCTAAGGAAAAATGTAGGAACTATTGAGACAAAGACTATAAAGGATATTTTTAGGTGTGAGATGTGAAACTATGGGTCACTATATCGCCCCAGCACCAGTGCCCTGAGTAGAGACCCGACCTCATTGGGGTCATGGACCGCTTCTACCAGCATCTTCTCCACATTCCTCATGATGGCTACTTTCTGATAGCCCTTAAGGGGGTAAATTATCTGGCCTGTGGGTCCTGCCTGAAAAATCAAAATAATATAAGACTTGCCTTCCTTACAGTAAATTTTTAACTCAGGTTAAAAAAGATCTCAAACTTAAATTAGTAGTTGATTCATAAATAAGTAACATAAAAATAACATACACATTACATCAGAAAACTAACAATAAACAAAGGGCGTTATTGAAAACAACTAATAATTAACTAGTTTGTATCAGAGCTTGCTATAATAATTCTGTCCCTAAATGAACACAAAAAAATCTTTAAATGAATCTAAAACATACAAAAAAAACTCAGTCTCTAAACAATTTTATATGTACAGAGTGAAATTAAATTGTCCAATATTTAATCATTTAATATTTATTGAATTTGAACAGGTTTTCCAGCATTTAGAATATACACCAGAGTCCCGGTAATCCAAAAGTCTGGCTAATCCGATCTTCCTGATGGGGAAAAAGGTTACTGTATTCCAATTAAAAACGAAGAAATGTAAAATGAATTGTAACGAGCTAAAATGAGGAGGGGTAAGAAACTCCTCTAGGCTAGCCTATACATACTAAACCAAGTGGCACCATTTCTGACCTGGGCCTATGTTCAATATATTACCAGCCAGAGCCTTGGTTGATTGTGATTGGCTGTGAGGGGTGATTTTATGTCTAAGGATTTTAATTATACGAAGCCTTCGTCCTGGTGTAGACATAACCCCACACATAGGCTAGCTAGAGTTCCATCGCTAGAATTCAGATCAAACTTAGTGTACACATAATTCACAACAAGAACTTTTACACAAACACTGGGTGAGACGTCTGAGAGACCGATTAACTACCATCGGGGAGGTGAAAGGCACTGTAAACACTCGTATTCTACGAGGGTGGCCGGAACAACATTGGTAGTAAACATCGTTGAACATAACCTCCAAACTATAGTAGAATAGATACAACTTCCGAATCGAGGGGTATGAAGGGGTAGCGGAGCAGTGGGGATACTGATGCTGCGGTGTTGCCGCTTTGGCGCGGGCGGCCACTGCCACTGCAGTCAAGTGAGTGGGAGGGGGCACTGGTACCGTATCTTCTCTCCATCAGTATTAAGATGATATTGTAATACAATAGTCAATGCGCAATAGTCAATGATATAACCACTATCGCTTCACTAGAGGAACTGCACATGTGCGTGCCGGCGTGGAGAAGCGGTGCGATGCGGCGCAATGCGGCAACAGTGCCCGTTGCTAGGGCAACCACCCAAGACGCTCCTCGCTCTTATTGGTCAGGTAGCCAATCACGTCACTGCCCCCTTACTCCAAGGTCAGAACTTCCCACCTCGCCGATTCGGAAGTTGTATCTATTCTACTATAGCGATGTAGCATCGTCGGCTGCAGACACTGTGACGTCACTGTGGCCAACCCCCTGACCAGCTGGTTTTGGCCGAACAGCTGTTACCCCCTACCCTTGGCCACGGAGGCCGAAGGTAAGAGAGGGACAGGACAGTTTTGAGTTTAGTCTAGTCAGTTGTAGTTGTAGAGGTGTGCCTTAGTAGCTCCGGGAGCGGAACCGCTCCGATAGCTCCAGCTCCGACTACCGCTCCGGTTACTCCGGTTGTCTTAGGTACGAATGCACTCCAACTCGGACAAATCACTCCCTGGAGTCTTGGATTTGAAAACAGAATAAGAATGATTTATTTTCTCCAATGTTGACAAAATGTGACTCATACACAACATAATGTACAAAATTCTCAACAATAAATAAAAAGAATAATTCAACTCAAAGTTATTTTTAATAGTAAACTAGCTGACCCGGCGAACTTCGTAACGCCTAACAGTAAATACGTGTTAACTTTCAGATTGGCCATTTTCTGAAGTCGAATAGCATTACAACTTCGTTGTGAAAATTAGATATTCTGGGTTGCAGCATAGTTAATAATAATACTGAAACAATAAGACTTATTATTGACATTACCATAAAACAAATAAATCTGAGTGGATTGATTCACAATTTTAATAATCCAACCTAAAACCAAACAAAACCTAAATTTAATACGGCTTTTATAAAGAGAACAGAGACAGAGACAGAAAGATAGAATAGAATATACAACAGCTGATTATTATAACAAACGTAATATGTATAAACACCGTAATTATTTTATTTGGCCGACATAATTATAAACACGTGACTTCTAATCAGACAGAAAATAAAAAATATAAATACATAGTCCACAAAATCAGTAAACTATTAACGTGTTGAATTAATCTGTTCATTTTGTACAGTGCACATTTACTTCATAGTTTTACATTAATGAATGATTCATTTGGCATTGGATAGTAAAGCATCTAATGGAAAGTAAAACAACAGCTGTACAGTTAACCCTGTAGCTGTATTGTAAACTGTACTGTAAACCCAGTTCTTTCCACCGGGTTACCGTCGTTACCTAGAAGATGAGATAAGGAAACGGACACAGGGTGACAATGAACCTTTCCACAACTATCTAACCGCTATCAAGTCATTGCTCAGGAGAAGCGGTGAATACTCCCAGCAAAGGAAGCTGAACCTCGTCTACGAGAAGACAAGATGTGGCCGGAGGTCGGTCCCCGACGAGGCAATCTAACCGCAGTGCGGCGGTGAACTGGGTCTGCTTCAACTGCGATCGCCCCGGACATGGCTTTCGGCAGTGCCCAGAAACTAAGAAGATTCGGTGTTACCACTGCAAACGGGAAGATGTGAAAACCTCACGATGAGGTTGCCAGGCGGGAAACGGCAACCGGGCTCAGAACCAGGGAGTTCGATTGAGCCCGGCAAGGAATGGTGTACGACCTCCGAGGAATGGTGGAAGCGGCTCGAGCACGTGAAAGATTTCACGAGAGCCGCAGCTGGGGTCCTCGGAGTCGATGAGAGGCCCTATGTGGAGGTAGAGCTCTACGGGGAGAACTTCCAGGCCCTAGCTGATACGGGAGCCAGCGTCAGTCTCATCAGAACGCGTGTGGCTGCACTCCTGTCGTCCCGAGGTGTCGAACCTCAACGGGTTGAGGTGACCATGAAGATGGCCAATGGGTCGATACAAGAGGCCAGGTCCTTGTATGAACTATCCGGTAAGGTGGGTGGGACAACCTACTCTTGTGAGGCGTACAGTATCCCTAGTCTCTCGAATGACTTGATCCTGGGTATACGCAGCCTTCAAGAGATGAGCCTGATCCAAGTCGACGAGAGGGTGACTCTTGACCCTAACCTCCCTGTCGGACCGCCAGTGGGAGCAGTGGAAACGCTCTCCAGGGAAGAGAGCCGTAGTCTGTCGGATTTCTTGGGAGCGGAGCTGCCGAAGTTCGAGGCGGTGACGGGGAAAACCACTCTGGCTGAGCATCGGATCCGGCTCAAGGAAAATGCCGAACCCGTCAAACAGCGTTACTATCCTCGCAACCCCACGATTCAAGCGATCATAGACCGCGAGGTGGACAATATGCTCCGGCAAGGGGTGATCGAACCCTCTGCCAGCCCTTGGAGTTCCCCAGTGGTGCTTATTAAGAAGTCTACCGGAAAGTATCGGTTCTGTATTGACTTGAGGTGTGTCAATTACTCCTCGGTCAAAGATGCCTACCCTTTGCCCCAGATAAATGGTATCTTGGAGAAGCTCCGTCAAGCAAAATACATCAGCACGCTGAACCTCAAAAGTGGGTATTGGCAGGTGCCCCTGGCTCCGGATAGTAGACCAATCACTGCATTCACGGTACCCGGAAGGGGTCTCTATCAGTTTACCGTGATGCCTTTCGGTCTACGTTTGGCCGGTGCTACATTTCAGAGGCTACTGGACGAGGTGATCGGTGCCGAACTCGATCCGAAAGTATTCGCCTACCTGGATGACTTGGTTGTGGTGTCAACGACCTTCGACGAGCACCTGGAGCTGCTGAAGCTGGTGTTCGATCGTCTCCAGGAAGCAGGGTTGATAAACCCGGAGAAGTGCCATTTTGGCAAGCGGGAGCTGAAGTACCTGGGACATGTGGTGAACTTTAAGGGCATAACCACGGATCCCGAGAAGGTACAAGCGATCCGAGACTTTTTCACTCCCACCTCGGTCAAGAAGCTGAGAAGCTTTTTGGGATTGGCCTCGTGGTACCGCCGTTTTATTGAACATTTCGCTCTGGTGACGGCCCCTTTGAGGCACCTGCTAAAGAAGAATGCCAAGTGGCATTGGGGCGAAAAACAGGAGGCTGCGTTCCAGAAGCTGAAGGATTTACTCAGCTCAGCACCTGTCCTCGCCTGCCCGGATTTCACGAAAACCTTCGTCCTGCAGGTCGATGCGTCGAATATCGGCCTGGGAGCGGCTCTCACCCAGGAGCATGAGGGGAAGGAGGTGGTGATTGCGTATGCCAGCCGACTACTGACAACCCAGGAGTGTAAATACTCCACCACAGAGAAAGAGTGCCTGGGGATCGTGTGGTCGGTCTGCAAGTTCAAACCCTACTTGGAAGGTTATCACTTCGTCGTAATCACCGACCATGTGGCTTTGAGCTGGCTGATGAAGCTTCGAGAACCTAGTGGCCGTTTGGCGAGGTGGATCATGGAGCTTCAGCAGCACGATTTTGAGGTGAGGTATCGCAAGGGCACCCTCAACAAGGTGGCTGATGCTCTATCGCGATACCCCGTGGGTGCAAACCCGGGAGAACCCGAGAGCAGTGATCGAGGAGATGTCGCGTCCTCGGAGGATCATAGGAGTAAAGTTCAAGGGGTGTCCGGAAACCCTCCAGAAGTAGCCCTTGTGGCCGCGGAATCGGGAAGTGAGGATAAACCCCGGGATGCGCCGCCTGACCCGCAGGCCCGCCGAGAAGCGGCTGTAAAACGCTGGTACGACGCGCAGCTTGAGTCGGTGACCAACCAACCCCAACGACACAAGAACTACTGTGTCAGGGCCAGTCAGCTGTATCGGTTGTCCAGAAAGCTGGGATCTAAGGACTGGTTGTGGGTGTTATGCGCAACTAGCGATCAACTCCAGGCGGTGTTGGGTGAAAACCACGAATCGCCTACGGCAGGGCATCTAGGCGTGAAGAAAACCACTGGTCGGATAGCGTGTCGCTACTTCTGGCCGGGGTGGAGAAGAGACGTCCAGCTCTACGTTAGGAGCTGCCCGAGGTGCCAGGCGTATAAGGTGGCGCAAGAGAAACCTGCCGGAAAGATGTACTTTCGGCGACCTCAGGGGCCCTGGTCTACTGTTTCGGTGGACCTGGTTGGCCGTTTGCCCCGGACGAGATTCAACCATCAGTACTTGGTGGTGGCCCAAGACACTTTCAGCAAGTGGGTTGAGCTGTTCCCAATCGGGGCCGCTACGGCACAAAATGTTGCAAGCAGGCTGAAGACTAGGTTCCTGCGATTTGGTACCCCGGAAACGATGATTTGCGATAACGGCATGCAGTTTGTCTCCAAGATCGTCAAGTCTCTGGCTAAGGAGTGGGGCATCGAGTTGCAAACGACCGCTCCGTACAGCCCGCAGTGAAATCCCGTTGAACGATCCAATCGGGTTGTCAAAACCATGATTGTGCAGTATGAGCGGGGTAATCACAAAGCCTGGGACCGTTACCTAGAGGAGATCCAGTTTGCCATCAACACGGCTAAGCATGACTCCACAGGGTATTCCACAGCCATGCTTTGCCTTGGGAGACCATTTGCGGGCAGGTCTTCGAAACCTCCGAAGCACCGGAAATCCCGAGTGTGACCGAGGTGCACGAAGGCCGAACCCGTCACTTCAAGGAGTTGTATGATCGAGCTCGTGAGAACCTCAAAGCTGCCTATCAACGCCAAGCCAAGTATTATAACCTTCGTCGGCGACAGGTAACTTATGAGGTGGGAGACCTCGTGCTGCGACGGTTGCACGTCCTATCCTCGGCAGCCGACGCGATCGTAGGAAAGCTAGCCCCAAAGTTTCACGGCCCTTGCACGGTAACTGGCAAGAGAGGGGTGAATATTTACCTGGTCGAGGATTGTGATACCAAGGATAGTCACGTGGTACACGACAAAGACCTAAAACTCGTTGTGGAACGGGCGCATTCAATGTCGAACCCGGGCAGTAAAAACCCTAGGAAACCCTTAGCATTCAAGGGATCAGGGGTGAATCAAGGGTTCTACTGGGTGTAGCCCAATTGAAATGTTTTTTTAGTTTTTGGTTAAGAGGTGATATTAAACCTCTGGATACATTTTTTTTTGTTTCTTTTGATCCCAGGTGTTTGGCCTTTTTTTGAGGAGGGGTACGACACTCCTCTAGGCTAGCCTATAGATACTAAACCAAGTGGCACCATTTCTGACCTGGGCCTATGTTCAATATATTACCAGCCAGAGCCTTGGTTGATTGTGATTGGCTGTGAGGGGTGATTTTATGTCTAAGGATTTTAATTATACGATACCTTCATCCTGGTGTAGACATAACCCCACACATAGGCTAGCTAGAGTTCCATCGCTAGAATTCAGATCAAACCTAGTGTACACATAATTCACAACAAGAACTTTTACACAAACACTGGGTGAGACGTCTGAGAGACCGATTAACTACCATCGGGGAGGTGAAAGGCACTGTAAACACTCGTATTCTACGAGGGTGGCCGGAACAACATTGGTAGTAAACATCGTTGAACATAACCTCCAAACTAGCGATGTAGCATCGTCGGCTGCAGACACTGTGACGTCACTGTGGCCAACCCCCTGACCAGCTGGTTTTGGTCGAACAGCTGTTACCCCCCACCCTTGGCCACGGAGGCCGAAGGTAAGAGAGGGACAGGACAGTTTTGTCAGTTGTGCCCTGGCTTTTAACTGGAACACTCGAATTAGAAGAACACGAAGAGGAAAGGAAGACAGCACGGGGATATAGTGGTTGGAGAACGAGTAAGTGGCTTGCTTGCATCTTATAACGTTTGGTAAAACCACATTAGTGCTTTGGCAGCTTTTAGGTCTTTAGTTAAAATAATATATTTTTCCTACGGAATTAAGTAGCAACTAAACGCCGCTCCGGTCGTAACAGGATCGTGGTGGAACCTGTCGAGTTAGGAACCGTGGTCGGACGTGTTGATAGTTGCGATCGTTTTTGGAGTAAATTATTATATTTACTATTATTGGTACAATATTTAAATTTACCTTTTTTCAAAATTATTAAATTGGCTTTCACCACGGGGAAAGAGCGATGTTGAAGGTACTCTGCTGATATATTCGCGGTACTGAGCTCACCCCGGTGTACCTGAAGGAGTACCGGCTACTTTTATAAAGTGATCCTAAAAACCCTGGAATAGCCCAGCTGCCGCAGAAGAGCAATCCGGTGGCCAGTGGGACTTTGTGTCTGGATTTCCCGGGAAAGGTCTAGTGAGATTTATCTCACCCCACGGGAAAATCCCATCATAGAATCATAACACTTAAATCTACAGTACGGTATCGTTAATTATACAGCAGTAAGTACACATTGTTAATTAAACATAATAACTTACTTTTTGGAACACAATAATTCAGTTACTGTCTTTTGCTAACAAAGTAATCCTGTTAGCCAATGCAAAGTTGTGATTGTCTTATAAACATCACATATGTGGATGTAGCAGTACACTAAACTCTAGGTAGCATAAGGCAATGTCTAGCTACAATCATAGTACATCACGATAGGTTTGATTCTCGGTCCGACTCTATCATCACTTTTTGAGTTCACACATTTGAGTTCATCTCCAGCAATGACCGTGATCGCGTAAAGAGTAACAGACAGCACTATATTATGATTGTTCATTTTTATAAGGCAATGCGTATATAGTGTTTTATATTTCTAATGATGAGTCTATAAAAGATAAAACGGTCTCTGCAGGAACACTTGATGTGCTGTTCAGGCAAAATATGTAGTGGACAAACCTATAACTGTAGTAAGACGTAATTTAATTGGTCTAAATAAATAGTTTGGGTCTGTCTGTATAATTATTACAGCTGTTACTTTTATCTTAACCCTTCGAGTGGTAAATACGCTGCAGTCTCTCTTTATCACAATCATATTCAACGATGCATATAGCGCTATTGTAGTCAACAATTAGCGTCATGGTTCTGCCATCTGCAAGCTAATGCTTCGTAGGTTAGTTCGCTGTTTTGCCGCTAGAGTATGCTTTATATAGCTAAATAAGCGCTTTCTCAGACGGTGGTCCTTTTAGTGTAGAAGTCTAGACCATTGTACCGATAAATGCAACGGTTGAAGCCTTTTGGAAGGACGAGAGTTTGAATCCGATTATGAGTAATCCCAATTTGGCTTGCAAATGTATGGTACAGTGGTGGGAAGGCCCACCTTAAACAAACAATGACCTTCTTGGGTGAAAGTTGATGGCATTTGTAGGCTTAACTGGGATTGCTGTATGGAAGGGTGCATGGTTAGTGTTTTTTTGTTTATTTTAAGTATTTTAAGAAGAGTTTCTAAGTCAAAGTAAAAATATCCCCATTACAGCAGACCTGTGTACTCAGCGAATTTCCAAATCAATAATATAATTATAATAGTACGGTATATGACAAGTTTTATCAATATCCCTCGAAAAATATGAGAGTTATCTATAATATTATAAAGAAGAGGTGGTGTCTGTGTGTTTGTTTGTGGGTGTGTTTGTTGTGGCAAGTAAGGGCAAAAAATACTGAACCAAACAGTTTGAAATTTTACACAAAGGTAGATCTTAAACTCATGCAACACATAGGCATACTCATTTCCTTAAAATCCTCTCGGGCTACCCCCTGTGAACGTCCTAAGTTTCAATGTTTACATTTTCAAAGAATGAAAACATAAAATTACTTGAATGTCAACAGCTGTGAAGACTAAAATTTGACAGTTCGGGAAGAAGAAGAAGAAAGTTCTGCCGTGACCGTCCTAGGTTTCAATGTTTACATTTTCTAATGACAAAATCCGTTTGCACTATATTTTGACAGTTCGGGAAGAAGAAATAAAGTTGATTTTTCAGATAAACTGCTGGATCAAAATTAGTGAATTATTTGAAATAGTGGAATGGTAGATTTTAAGTTTTTTCTGACGACTGTCTCTATTACATTAATCCTTATCCTCTCCCAATATTTGACAGATGTTACTATGAAATGTTGTAGACATTTGTGTTTTGTCATTTTGTAAACAATGAAGAATTAATCTATAATATTATAAAGAACAGGTGGTTTCTGTATGTTTGTTTGTGGGTTTGTGTGTTTGTTGTGGCAAGTGAACGCAAAAAATACTGAACCAAACAGTTTGAAATTTTACACAAAGACAGATCTTAAACTCATGCAACACATAGGCATACTCATTTCCTTAAAATCCTCTCGGGCTACGCCCTGTGAACGTCCTAAGTTTCAATGTTTACATTTTTAGAAAATGAAAACATAAAATTACTTGAATGTCAACAACTGTGAATACTAAAATTTGACAGTTCAAGAAGAAGGAGAAGAAGAAGAAAGAGCTGCCGTGACCGTCCTAGGTTTCAATGTTTACATTTTCTAATGACAACATCCGTTTGCACTATATTTTGAAAGTTCGGGAAGAAGAAGAAATAAAGTTGATTTTTCAGATAAACTGCTGGATCGAAATTTAACTGCGGAATGGTAGATTTTAAGTTTTTTCCTGACGACTGTCTCTATTACATTAATCCTTATCCTCTCCAAATATTTGACAGATGTTACTTTGTCATGTTGTAGACACTCATGTTTTGTCATTTTGTAAACAATGAAGAATTAATTAACAATAACTTAAATGTATCAGTAGAGCCTACACCTTTCAGCCTTCTTAACCCGTGCGAAGAATGGGTACTTTGGCTAGTTCTCCATAAGATTAACATGGAATAAGAGTATGCAGGTTAGTTGTCATATTGATTTGTCCAAATCCTCTGTTGCGTGAATTTTAATTAAATAAATAAATAAAAAACGGAGGACCTTTGCTAGTTTAAAAATACATTTATTAAGGAAGAGAGAAAACAACGATACTGATGTGGGAAGTGATGAACGATGAATGATCAGGTGTATGTGAACAGTATGGTAACAAAGAGGTATAAAATAAAAAATGAATATGACGAAACATTCCGCCCCCTTTGTATCAACATGATTCAACAACAAAAAAAACTTTTAATACATAGTCTATTTAAATTAATGCAAATTTCACAGTAGAGGGTGTGAAAAAGAAACATTTCATTAGTCCATTTCTGGTAGAGGGTACACTTTTAGAGCAGGTTTTTTGAATAGTCCATTTGCTGTCTTCACTTTGATGACACGAACAACACCATCCAGTCCTGGATAGATTTCTCCTATGCGGCAAAGTGGCCAACACAAAGGTGCAGTACTAGAATCTTGAAGTATCACCAAATCGCCAATCTTGAGATTTGATTTTTTAATATACCATTTTGAACGCTGCTGAAGAGTGTTTAAGTACTCTTGACTTCAACGGTGCCAAATATTCTGGGTGAAGGCCTGAATACGTTGCCAACGTTTCAAACGATTTGTTGGTAAATTCGTGAGATTAGGTTCAGGAACAGATGTCAGAGGTGAGCCAATAAGGAAATGACCGGGAGTTAGTGCTGTTATGTCAGATGGATTAGAAGGGAGTGGGTCAGAGGTATTGAATTCAGGATAGCTTCAATTTTTGACGTTAAAATGAAAAATTCACCAACTGTATCTCTTGTTGGATTACTCGGTAGAGATGACATTTCATTTCATGCTCTTTACGGCACTTTCCCACAATCTTCCTTGGTGTGGGGCAGCAGGGGGATTGAAGACAAATTCAATGGAATGAAGGTTACAAAAATCTAAAACTTTCTAAAACTAATCTAAAAACTAATGTTTCCATGAAGTTGCAGGAGGTAGTTCTTGTATCTCAGCGACACGGTTTGAGACAAAAGTAAGACATGTCTCTACTAAATTTGGTCTCGATCGGACCATTTTTACCAGAGTTATCGTTTTCACTGATACTTATATAGACAATATACATGGAAAATATTTATTAGTCATTAAATAATTACACTGTAATTACAATAGACCTCGTCCTTAATCTAAGTAGATAACAAATTAAAAATGGCAAATCACAATCAGATAGAAAAAAAATAAAATCACTCAATTGGAATAAACATCACTATACCTAATAACAACAAGACGCTTTTTATATATAGTAGACACACACACACACACACATATATATATAGTAGACTCCCGATTATCCGCGGTAATGGGTGGCTGAGCCATCGCGTATAATCAAAATCGCGGATAGAGCAAACCTAACCTTAAATACACAAGAAATAGTTAAAAACGATTGTGAGAGCTAAATAAGTCCTTATTAACCTTTACTGATTGTTAGGTTGAATAAAGTTAAAGACATCAAGTAAAAAATTACCTTTTTGTAAACAGTTTCGTAGACATTATTTTCACATTGGTAAAAAAACAGCCCAATACATGATACAAGTGCAATGTATTATAGCCCCACATTTGATGTTGCCGACTTAATTGGCTTTGAAAAAACCAAGATGGCTGACAGCCAATACATTTAGAAACAACTGTGCTTCTTTCTGGGTGTTTTTCAGTGGTAAAACCAACATAAAGCTATTGAAATTTTTCACAGAAGAATTCAAGTAACTTCAGCCTAAATAAAAAACGAATTGAAACCAATTTTTAAAGTTTAAAAGTCTAAATAAACTGTGAAGTGAGTGCAAGCCAACAATGGATTCTCCTAACCAGTGTAATGAAGACGGAATCTTGAACTTCTCCTTACTCAGACAGGACATTTAAACGTGGGTTAAAAGAAAAGAAGAATTAAGATTACAGTAAAAAACAAATCTAGTAGACATCCTTTCATATGCAATACTATAATGTACGAGCAAGGTTTATACATATATTTGCAAACGGATCTCGAAAACGGCTCTAACGATTTTCTTTAAATTTTGGAAATAACTCATTTCAAAATAGGTTCTAGATAGGTCTAATATCCAGGAAAATTCCGGTTTTCTTGTAATATTAAGTTTAAAATCTAAAAAATTAACACTACACTTATGGAGAATCAAATGTAAACAATACAAATGAAAACATCCGTTTATAACCTTTGACAGTTGTTGATTGAAGATGGTGGTGAGCAATATGTGAATAGAGGTTTTTCATAAATATTTATTTTATGTATAAATGAAAAATTATAAAATTACTAAACAATTTGTAAAAACTAAAACGTAAAATAACTGTGTGAAATAAAAGCAGAGAAAAGTATTTCCAAACTCTTTTGTGTTTTGATAGAAATCTTATTCATTATATTGCTTCAAGCCACTGTAACAAACCTATTAATTGATATAAATTAAATTTCTCTTTTGCTTTTCAATCCTCATTACGTTTCTAACAAAATCAGTTGATCACAGGCTAATAATATCTGTATGGATAATTGAAGTTTATGATCAGTTAGAACAAATGAGGTTGGCTAAAAGATCTTAAACGACGCTGTCAGCTCGGCCGACACCGTAGCTCAGTGCTAAGGTTTCACGTGACGGAGGTTATTAGGTCGATCTTTACTCGGTGACTATATTTTTGTTCAGTGTTTAAGTTAAATTAATTAAGGTTTATGAAATTAACATAAATTAAATTAAATAACATAAATGTTTTCATTGGGTAATAAATGTATTGTAATTTTGATAATTAACTTGTATAATATGTCTTATTCTATCCGAGCAAAGCTCGGTCACCAGGTACTCTCTAATAAGAAAGTCTAAAATTCAGGAAGTTCTCTATACTAGGTCATAGTTCTCTGCAACCGCAAATACGCTTAACACAGCAACACACAAATAAATATTCCAAATTTTTAATAGCGATTGGACCATGGAAATTTGAATCAAACAAGAGAATACAGAAGCATACACACTAGCATATGGTGACCTACTTCCCCAACTTATCAAGCAACTCGACACCTTGGCCATCTATCAGCAAAACTGACCTGGCACAACTGATTTTACTTTCAATTCAACACTACACGTTCAAAACATTGTGGTGTAGGAGAATAAATGCCATAATGCTAAAACTGGGCATAAATATATATAATTATATATTCCTCATTTGACTATATACACTCATTAACAGCTAACAAAGAGGAGTATGACAAACCTCGATATAATAACAGTTTTCTAACAACACAAGAGGAGTCTGACAAACCTCAATATCAAAAACAGTACACCAAACTTTTGACCAGTCTTATTTTTTAATAAGATTGTTTTGACAATTTTCCCTAATAAAAGCAATATTGTATCTCCTGAAAACAATTTTTTATAAATAAACCAGACTCAACATGGCAACCAAAGGCGATAAAGCATTTGGTAAGATAAGAGGCTTTCCTTATTGGCCTACCATAATTGACAATGTGTCCTGGTCAGAAAAAGAAGCAAAAATATGAAGTAGGTAACATTGTTTGGGACACAGGAAACAGCTACTTTATGCGATGAAGATGTCTGTCTATACTCAGAATACAAACACATACATGGAAGGCAAAAGACTGACAACTTCAAAAATAAAAAATTCAATCAAGCCTTCATGGAAGCCGAAGCAGGTGAAATTAATATACAAAATGAAGATTCCAACTACAAAAAAAGTAATACCCTGAACATGTCTATAAAATATCATGAAAAGAGCCTATTAGATGATAACCCTTTAGAGATATCAGAAAGTGATGAAGAAAACCTAGAATTGGCTGCCAAAATCGGAAAAGCTTTACTTTTGAACGAAATCAAAAATTAGAACTGCAGTGGGAAAAGTAGAGGATATACAAAGAGAAAAATAAATATGTGTTTTATCAATTTAACAACTGCTACAACAGATTTAAGATATAAACAGTAGCTCTGAGAAGGAAAAGCATATACATTCAGAAATGCAGCAGATCTTTGAGGATAATGACAGGAAACAAAACCAAATAATCAATGAATACATACATAAAATAAACAGCTTGAAGAGTAAAATTAATGTTCTACAAAGAAACCTAAAAAACAAGTTTCAGACGAAGACTCATCAAGTAACAAAAACTCAGAAACTCAAACCGACAAGAATTTACAAAACATAGATCCTCTCCCCGTCCCTACATCTGCCAGCACAACCTTTTTTACCGAATTAGAATTTCGGGGAGAAATTCACGAAATTATGAAATCACTAGAAATGAAAATAACAGAACATTAATGGTTGAAAGATAGAAAACCTATGATCTAAAAATTAGAGATCTTAGGTGCAAAAACACTGCTGAATATATTAACGATGCAGAAATCAAGTCTAAATCTACTTGGAACATTATTAATACTAAGAAACTTTCAAAAAAGAAAGAAAAGACAAAGTGGCTTATAGAAATTATTGATGGCAATACAATAGAAAATCCTGTGATATAGCTGAACATTTCAACACATATTTCTCACAAATAGCGGACATCATACTAGCAAATAATCGGGACCAATTAAAACATATAGCAATAACACCAATAACTAACCAAACTCTACCCTCACAAGATAATTTTCAGCCACTGAACTTAGAATCAACAATTATTAAAGAAGTCCTAACTAAAATAGCCACTTTTAAATCGAAGCTACCATGTGGAATAGATGAAATTCCTTCAAAATTAATAAAGGATTGTGCAAAAGAACTATCAATTCCACTAGTAAGTATAATAAATAAATCTTTCAGTTTGGGACAGATTCCCTCCTTGTTGAAAATAGCCAAGATATATCCAAAACACAAAAAAGGTCTTTCCACAAAACTATAAAACTATTGCCCCATATCACTTATATCAAATTTTGCAAAAATAGTAGAGAAGATCGCTTTAACAAGAATACTGAGCCACCTTGAACAACAAAACTTGATAGCAAAAAATCAGCATGGCTTCCTTAAGGGAGATCCATCACAATAGCCTTAACAAACCTCATAGAACAAATAATAGATCAATTAGAGGAACACAATTATGGCTCAGCTATCTTATTAGATTACAGCAAAGCTTTCGACTGCTTAGGCCATGATCTCATCATGACTAAACTGTCATCACTAGGAATAGAAGGCTTGGCAAAAGACTGGGTGGCCAGCTACTTGAAAGGACAGAGTCAAATTAATGAAATTCATCAAAATGATAATGGCAGGAAATGTGTATAGATCAAAGCAATCTACAGTATGCAGAGGTGTACCACAAGGATCAGTCCTGGGTCCCTTTTTATTCATCCTCTTCACAAATGATCTCCCCAGTCAGAGTGGCGACTGAACCCAAATTTCAAAAATCCCGGTTATTTCCCGACTTTCCCGGTCTGAAAACATCCATTTTCACGGTCATATTCCATAACGGGCGTTAGCTTAAGACTACTTCTTAGATATCACATGTAAAAAATAAATATATACATAAATACAGTACAACAAATATTATAAAGTAAAACGGAGAAAGCAGATAAGTTGATGGATACGGACGGAAGCCTTTGTGTTGTCTGCTGTCCGCAGAGAAAGATTTAATCACCTATAAAAATTATTTTAATTTTTTTTAAATTATAATTTTACTAGTTTTAGTCACTAGGAAGTATATTTGCAATATAAAACTTAATATATACTCAAGAACTTTACCGTTTTCAATGAATTAGGCCAATAGAAAAAGGTTAAGTTGTATGAAACACTTAGAAAGGTAAAAACAAAGGCTCTGACCATGTCACATTCATCGCCCGTTTTAGCCATTTTGTGAAATTATGTTTGATGACATTATATATTGAGTTTTATGTACATTTTTGATTTATATATATTTATTTATTTAATTTATTGACGGTAAAAGTTGGCCGTAATAGCCCAATTGCACTCTATTTAGTCTTTTGTTCGGTATAAGTTTGTTCTTCTCAATCAGTGTTTTGTGAATAAGGTAAGTAAACATTTCTAACTATTAATAATTATATTGATCTGACATTAGGTCAGGAGTTTTGTTTGTAAAGCTCAGTTCCCTTTACGATAATCATGTCAACTTAAAATAAATGAGGTATCGCATACTGTTATTAGTACCACACGCCTACATTCAGCAAGCGTCTCTCAGAGACGAATTTCACATACCTAAACTCTCATTACATTAACATAAAGATGCCGGTAAAATGCAACAAATTATGCACCATAAGAAATATAAGTTTCTAATCTTTCACTTTTATAAGTAAAACATTATTTAATTGTATTTTGTACCTTGTAAAGATTCACTATAACCGACAAAATTTAAGGGTGATGATGCACTGGTATCAAAATTAATTAAAGTCAGGAAATTGTCTTTATTCAAATGTACCTATACAGGTAATCTAATATATTATTTTTTGCCATAGAAAGTTTATATTAGTACCAATGGTTCAGAGAACCATACTTCGTCTTTGATTTTTATTGAGTGTATTGATTTTCGCTACGCGGAGTGATTTCTGAGCATGTTTATGGTTAAAAATTTGTTTTTAGAGACGTTTGACAGCAGAGCTGTAACTTATGAATAGCAAAATCACTTCTAGAATAATGAAATGTATATCATTTGAAACTAGTAGAGTTGACTTGATTCCGTAATAAGCTCAAAAAACTATATTTGTATGAAACTGTTTTTATTAATACAAAAAATTTCGCTATTATTCGTCATTGGCGCTGCGATGAAACTTGGTGTAACCACCAGCCACTCTGTTGATCGTGTGATGGGATTATGTTGAATTTTTTGTTTTGGTTGTGCCCATCATTTAAAATACAATAAAGTACAGTTAGTTGATATTTTAAATATTATAATGCTCTTTTTAAAATTATATTTGATGAATTTTCGTACATAGTTTTAGTAATTTTATACTCATTAATATAAAAAAACAATTCCAAACAAGTTAAAAATTTCAAGACTTTTCTGGAGGTACCTGTTAAAATTGGTTTTTATAAAAACTTGGCGTGGCCATGATACTATTATTGAAAATAAATTATTGTTATTTGACTAAAAAATGGTATGAGTGACCGTTTGGTCGCATCCAAATTACTGACGTGGGTGGAAGGGAGATGGTGACTCATGAACGACTGGTCGATGCGCAGAATTACTGTGTTGCGTTGTTTTGATTTCTCAGTGGCCTTTGTCGTTCTCTTGTGCTCTCCCCTCCCTACCCTACCCCGCCATAGGGACAGGCGCAGTAAGCGTCTCCCTTCCCCTCTCCGGGCCACTACCTACTGCTTTTGACTATCCATTATTAATTATGGACACAACCACATTCCAGCCGACATATACTAACAAATAGTAAAACGGGCAATGAATGTGACATGGTCAGAGCAGGTGTATTCATTAGAGACAATAGTGATACATAAATCTATTTTTGGATACAGCAGATGATACAACCCTTCTATTTGCAGATGACACCACTCAACAATTACACTCAGACACCCTAATATCAATAAGATAAAGCTCTTCAATAATCCCTGCAAACAACTTGGCTATACATCCAAAACCACACAGATCAATTTTAGCATAAGACAAGAACAAATTCAAGAAATTGCAGATATTTCAACTGAAAGAAAATAAAAAATAATGGGATTAACAATTGATGCCGAAATCTCCTGGACAGATCATATATACAATGTGGCTAAGAAAATTTCATCAGTAATATGTGTAGTGAAAAGAATGAGATGGATATAGGAAGTGTTGAAATAACTAAAACAGTGTACTATGCACTAGTAGAGTCACAAATCAGATATAGATGAATTGTTTGGGGAGGAACATCTGAGTACAACCTTGGTAAAATTCTCGTGCTCCAGAAAAAAAGCTGATAGGGCAGCACTCTCTGGCCTTGGTCCTAGACATAGCTGCAGAGAGGCTTTTAAATCTCTAAAGCTACTAACAGTCACAGTGATTTTCTTCCATGCAGTTGTCATATGCACTAAACAGTTGGATCTATCTAGAAATGGGAATTTTTCATTCATACAACACCAGAAGGGCAGCAGACTTCAGCCTACCCATTCACCATACAACACAGTACAACAGGAAACCCTCTTACATTGGCCAAAAAATCATCAACTCACTCCCACATGACTTATAGAATATGACAGGAAACAGTTTGAAGAAGCACATCAGAGACTGGCTAGTTGAACGACCAGTTTACTCTATCAAGGAATTTTTTTGAATATGTTAAAACATGTAAAGCAAGATTAATTGATTTATTTATTTATAATGACGCCATTGTATTTCTTAATGAAAGAGCAAATAAAGAGACTATTTTAAGTGCCAGGATGGACATTTATGCGTTAAACTTCACTTGCCATGGTGGTTAAATTTTTTTTGCCAATTGCGGATAGGCAACAAACCGGTTAACCTACTCGCGGATCATCGAGAGTCTACTGTTCATATATATATATATATATATATATTTTAACGATTATTGTTTTTGGCCTCTAGGCACCTCACAAAGAAAAAGTAACATTATCCCGGGCTTAGGTCTTGCCATGAAACCTATGGTAACAGCTTCTTACCTATGGGGAATTCGCTAAAATAAAAACACAAATTAAGTTTAAAAGCTCCGCCACTGGAAGGGTTAACCAAAAAAATGCACTTACCTAAACTGAAATACCAGTCTAGGAGACCGACCAGCTCCTATTTAAAACAATGATAATGCAATCCTTAATGCATTAAAAATGCCAGTTACCTAGACCTAGGCCAACTGCAAAACCCTTGCCTATAAACAGAAATTTTTACAAATTCTTGTATTAAAAAGAAGTTAGTGAAGGAAATTAAACAGGATTTTAATGTTACTTATGAGATTGCTTTAGGAAGTTACTGTGGAGTTGATAGCTGTAACTATATTAAATTTGTAAAAAAAGTAGCCTGCGGGTAAGTATTAGTAAGACAAAGATTGAATCACGATAGCGAAGGATATTGAAAAAAATATTTTACTGACCTTGTACCAAAAGTTAACTGATATGGTGTATCCACCTCGCATAAGACATTCCACATGATGCCACCAGAATATTGGTATGTAGATAACATCTCCAGGACCAACAACTGCCTCTTGTCCTCGAGCCTCTGAGAACTTAGGGAAGCGAGTCAGATCCGGCCTGTCAAAGTCCACCTTAAAAAAAGGCTCAACAATTCACGCAAGATGAAGTGGATATTGAATATTATTCTTATTTAATATTAAGTCATACACTCCCAATGCAATCTGATTACTTTTTTCAGTAAAAGATTCAAACAAATAATAATAGGGGGGAATATTAATATTGATATTAAGAAGAAAAATCATAATCGTAAATTACTTAACAAAATGTTAAAAAGCCATGACATGAAATATTTAGTGACATTTCCCACGAGGATCACTGTTAACTCCAAAACAGCCATAGACAATTTTTTATTAAAAACATAGTCATTTAATGTCTCAATTGAAGGCATTGTAACATGTCTGTCAGACCATGATGGGCAAATCCTAGAAATTAATCCAAATAATTGTAAAATCCAAAATAAACAAACCATAAAACTAGAAAAGCGCAAATTTTCAGAACAAAATATTGAATACTTTAGCAGGCTTTTAAAAAATGAGACTTGGAAAGATGTCTACTGCGCAGCTGGGGAAAAAAATGATAAATTTAATGACACATATAATTTTTATTTCAATAGTGCTTTCCCTAAAACTTTAATAACTCAGATCAACAAGAAAATTTATGAATATCGAAAGACCTAAAAAATAAACAATACAGCTTAACACAAAAAACAAAAGAACTCAGGGAATGTAAACAGTGTCAGGTAAAAGAGATGTTAAGAAAAGAAAAGGCTGATTTTAGAAAGGAATTGAAGGAAGCTAAATTTAAATATTTTGACACAAAAATTAATAAATTAAAAAATTTATAAATCAAAAAATTACAAAAAACTGTATAGGGCATTATAAATTCTGAAGTAGGAAACAAGAATAAAAAAGGCAGGACAATATTTCTTTAGTTAGAGGAAACAGTACTGTTGATGATCCAAAAACTGTAACTGATTTTTTTAATCAGCTACTATTTTATAGATATGATTGAAGATATTGTGCCAAATTGTGATATTGTTGTGCAAGGCAATCTGAACCTAGGTATCTAAGAAATATTTTTAAAACCTAAATTTAGTTTTAAGCCTGTTGACAGGAGGGAGGTTGAAAATGTGATAACCTCTCTAAAAAATAATTATTCCAGTGGTTATGACGATGTGCCAGTTAGCCTTTTAAAAAGTGTAAAGGATGAGATAAGCCAAATATTGGCTCATTTAATTAACTCCTCTCTAATTACTGGAATTTTTCCTGACCAATTAAAAAAAAGCAAGAATCATTCCAATACATAAAAAATGACAAACAAAATATTAACAATTATGCTCAGTCTCTTTGTTACCTGCCAGTTCTAAAATTTATGAAAAAAATTGTTCATTTGCACCTACCATCATATCTTGAAAAATTCAATTTATTGGATGAGAACCAGCATGGATTTAGGTCTGGTAAATCAGTTGTAACTGCTGCTGCATCCTTTTTAGAATCAGTAATTGAATCGATGGGTAGAGGTAATGATACAATAGGCATATTCATGGACTTATCCAGAGATTTTGACAGTGTTAAACATACCTTTGTTTAAAAAAATTAGAAATCACTGGAGTATAAAAAAATACACTTATATGGTTTACTTCATATCTATCAAACAGAACTCAATATGTGGAAATCTCACATATGAAGAATAATCGCATAATCAAAACATCATCAAGATTACTGCCTATTAAGTTTGGAGTTCCACAAAGTTCCATCTTAGGACCTTTACTTTTTCCGTGCTATATGAAGGACATGGATAAACCACTGTCATACAAACCTAGCAGTGAATTATGCCTTTATGTAGATGATTCAAATTTGAAAATCTCATTACCAACAATAGAACAAATAGAACTGGCTGCTTTTATAGAGCTGGGTAATTTAGGAAATTACTTAGTACATCAAAATTTCGTACTCAATCATAAAAAAAACAAATTTTATTATATTAAAAACTGTTCAAAATAAGAGACAAACTGAACCTGTAATAGTATTTGACTCTCAAGTTATTGAGCAAAATCCAAGCACAAATATTCTTGGCTTAACCATGGATCAAAATCTTGATTGGAATGACCATGTAAGTAAAATAATAACAAAAATAAATTCTGGCATTTATGCACTTTCAAAAATGTGTTTTTACTGTGACTTGGCAACTTTAAAAAATATATACTTTGCTTACATACATTCCCATATTTCTTTGGCATTTCTTTGTTGGAGGATCAAAAAAGGCAAATTTAGAACTCATTCTAAAACAGCAAAAGAGGGCATAAGGGAAAATACTGAGACTAAAGCATGATGTAAATGGCTAAAGTCCATTTTAAACAGCTTAAAATATTAACTTTTTATGGCCAATACATTCTTGACACTATTTTATACACAAAAAATAAACTACTCAATACTCCTCAACAAGTAATTCATAATTATAATACAAGGCAAAAAAATCAAATAGGCAAATTCAACATAGATTACGATTTTTTGAAAATAGACCCTCATATGCTGGAAATAGGTTTTATGAATTTATTCCAGAACCAAAAATCTAAAAAAATAATTAAATTTAAAAAACTATTGAAAAAATACTTGATTAATGGGGCTATTTACTCACTTGAAGAGTTTTTCAACATCCCTCATTGAATATATGTAACACTGATGTTATGTTATTATGCAAATCTGTGGACACTATTCGTGTGTACTTTGTATATTGATGAATAAAGATTATTGAATATTGAATATCCAGGATTATTCACGATCTGCTCATCAGGAGCAAACAGGAAATAGGAATCTTGGAAAATTAATCCAACTGTTAGGAATGCCCCCAAATGTGTCAATGCATGAGATATGCCACACTGTAGCGAAATTTGTAATTAAATCCAGCGCCAACGAAAATAATCCTAATGAGGTAAATCGGGATAGTATTTTTCCGAATTTCACACACGCAATGGCGGCGTGGTGTTTAGTGGTCCTGATAGACCCATCCCTAGTGCAGTAGAGTAAGGGATTAGACAGGAATCGACAAGTATCAGCAGAATAGATCCTGCATCTAGTGAGGAAATGGAATGTTAAGTTCGATGGAAATAAAGATCCAATATCGTTTCTAAAACGTTTAGAAGAATTAAAGGAATCATACGGCATTGACAATAGTACAATTTTAACGGTTTTTGCCGGAATTGGGTGCCATCCTTCAACCAAAAGCGTGCTCCGTCTCTGGTTGTACAGTTTGTCAACAGAAAATTTAGTGACACTTGGATTTGTAAGTTCAGACAGAAAAAGGAAATCATCGCCCAGCAGGTCAACTCAGCCTTCCTGAAGCAAAAGATTTATGTGAATGAGCATCTGTCTCCGGACAATAAGGTATTTTTGTCTAAATTAAAAGAAAAATGCAAATCAGTGGGATACAGTTATTCTTGGTGCCGGGATGGCAAATTCTTTATTAGAAAAGCTCAGGGTGAAAAATACAAAAGAATTGACATTTATAATGAGTTGTATAACCTTAAGTAGGCAAACATAAACAAAAACCTTGAAATGTTCTCTGGATAAATAAGAATCATAATGTTTTTTTGTTTACATCATATTTGTTTTATTTATATTTTACTGGTATTTACAATAGTCTGATTATATTTTCTAAATGCTCTCTGATTGCTCAAATGTATCCATAAATAATTTTTCAAGTAGCTTTTTTAGCACTCCTAATAATAAAGTAGAGTATATGATAGTTTCATTCATACAAAATAATTACGAGTATCAGGAAAATCTTAAATAATTTTCTTTTAGAACTAAATAGTTTTAACCATGGGATAGAGTTTATAATTTTTAGTGAAATTTGGATAAAGTCTGATGAAATTGATTTCTATGATATCCCTGGTTACAATTTATTTGCTAAATGTAATAACAGTTATAGAGCAGGTGGCATTTTGTGTTACATAGATAGTTCAATTGAGTGTAGTGAAATTTCCCTTATTTTCAACAGCCGATGTTTTATTGCTTAATATTAACATAATATAATTATAATACAGTATAATATATTAAAATAGTTAATACTTTAAATTGTTCTGTCTTTATAGGTTGCAGGAGTTTTCAGTAAACAGTTTTATTTTAGAGTTAACACAACACAATAGTAGCATAAGTAATAATGTTGTCTTCATAGGAGACATAAATATTAACATATTGCGTAACGATCCAATCTCACAAAAATCTATTTATTAAATAATAATGGTTTTTTGTCTATTCTAAATTCTCCTACTAGATTCATAGCTTTATAGCTTTCTTGCATAGACCATATTTTTATACGTTTTAGGAATATTAATTGCTTCAAAAGTACAATTTTCGACCATCGTATCACTGATCATTGTATACTAGGGTTAAAGTATGAATATTGTCCAAATGTAACCATTGAGAGAGATAATTTATGTAACAGTCATATTATTGATAAGCATAAAATAGATTGACACATTAAAAGACATTTTGAGTACAGCGAATTGGAATTCTATCTATTTGTAAAAAGATGTAAATAGTTGTTATAATCAGTTTCAAGAGATTTTAAGTTATTATATTGAGAGTAGCAGTAAAATAGTTAGTTGTGGTAGTAAATTGTTAAAAGCCAAATCATTGAGCCCATGGATAACCCCATATAGTTTAAATAAATTTAATAGAAGGTACAATTTATTTAATATTCTTAAAAGAAGGCCATAAAAAATAATTATTATTCTAGATTATTAGAAAATTGCAATGGTGACTCATCTCAACAGTGGAAAATCATTAATGAATTGACCGGGTGTACAACAAAAAATAATGTCAACCAGATTGAATTACTTAATGGGACCAGCATAACTGACCTACTCACTATCGCTGAGGAGATAAACGAATATCTTATAACAGTACAGACTGACCGGCCAGTTACCTGTACTGGAACTGTAGTAACGTCGCTTCCTCAGTTGCGCAACTTCCCTCGCTCATTTTTTATTATTCCTACAACTGAAGATGAAGTAAAATGCATTATAAAAAAATTAAAAAATAAAAAATCCATTGGTTTTGATAGGATTAATACAAACATGCTGAAACATGTAATTGATGAACTTGCGCCTGTTTTAACTTACATAATAGATCTTAGCTTTTCTGAAGGAGTATTTCCTGACAAATTAAAACAAAGTTCAGTTGTTCCGATATTTAAAAAGAAAGGTTCAACAAAGCTCGACAACCTGAGACCAATAAGCTTACTATCGGTTTTTTCTGAACTATTTGAAAAGCTTATGGTAGTTAGACTTAAAAAATATTTAAATGATTTCAGCATATTAAGTAATACTCAATTTGGTTTCAAAAAAGGTAAATCTACAGAAGATGCACTACTCACCGTAAAAGAACAAATATATAATAGCCTAAATTCTAAACTTAAATCAACGGGTTTATTTATCGATTTCAAAAAAGCTTTTGACCTAGTCGACCATGTACAATAAAGAGAGTTGGGCTTGTTACGATGATTTTCGTCGTTGTTTTGACTTATATTATTTACCTTCGGTTTATGTCAGAAACCTAGACAAGGAAATTAGGTGTCGCACACAAGGCGAAAATGAGCCGTTTAGGAATTTTGTTGTCGCACTCTCAATCTTGATGCGTAGGCGAGGAGGATATTCCATGAAGGAAAAATTGCATATTATTTTACGAATATGAAACCGGAATATAAATTTAAATTTTTAAATTTTTTGTTTCCCACGGTTAAACCAATTTTACAAAATGAGTTGCTTACAAGATGGTAGCCTAAGATTTTATACCTTAAATTAGTTCTTATACTATCATCAATTTAATAAATACAGCAATACTGTGTAAGGATCCTAAAGACTATAAAAATATAATATAAAAAATAAGATAATGATAAGAACAATAAATAAAACAAAATTTCAACAAAAACAAGTAAAATATGTAGACAATAACAAGTTCATAAACAGCATAAGGCGATAACATGAATGTAAACATAAATACGTAATATAAACAATAAATAACAAACAACAAAATAAATATATACCAATTAAATAACAATAAAAACTATAAATATGTAAACATAACAACAATAAAGATCTGTGAATAAGTGTTCTTGGTAGGAGTATATGTGTGTGTAGGGGGAAAGTGAGGAGGCCATGCCCTCACAGACACTGTTGTAGCCCTTTAACGCAGCTACCAAAGAAACACTCACTATATAATGAAATGGAATTTGTACCGGAGGAAACCATGCCCCCTAAAAACAACAACAACAATTGTGGCTCTTTAACGCAACCACCAAGCACCACATCACCGAAATTCCCTCGCCAACCGAGCCTGGACCACTTCATGCTCGAGGATGACTAAACTCTGCATCACTTTTATCCAATGACTGGAGTAAGCGCTTAAAAGTTCCCAAGGAGTCCGAGAAAAAATAAACCAGATTGCAGACCTCATTTCCAGCTCTCAGCATTCTGGGAATAGGGCTGTGGTGGAGGTAGTTTGTGGTACACCTGACGTGGTAGTGAAGGAAGCCGATATATTGGAGCCATATTTTACAGCTAATGTCCGATTCTGTAAATAACTACTGAACCATAGCCACAAATTGCCAACAATCCCATAACCCATTAACTTGGCAAGAAGATAGTTGTGACTTACTTTATCAAAGGCTTTAGCAAAATCTATGTATATGGCATCCACCTGACACCCACCACTAAATGCCTCTAAAATGTAGTCCTGAAGAACAAGTAAGTTGGAGATTGTAAATCTGCCCAATGTAAACCCATGCTGTTCATCTATAACTACTTGCCTAAGACAGGGCTTGATAAGATCCAGAACCAGACTTTCAAATACTTTACCCACTGCCGATTGGATGACAATGGGGCGGTAATTCCTGACGTCAGAAGGATCGCCCGACTTTAAGACGGGTACAATATAGCTGTGTTTAAGTAATGGTGGAAAACAACCCCCAGATAATGAAGCATTGAATAATTTGGCAAGAAAAGGGGCAAGCTGATTGTCACAATGCTTAAGAACTGCAGGTGTTATACCATCTGGTCCAGCTCCTTTAGTCGAATCAAGAGACTCCAGCTTCCTCCTGACTTCATCAAGGGTGACAGTGCATTTAGATATGCTTACATTAGTATTAAAATCATATGTGTGGCAACAGTCCATAGGTGGTGTATATACTGACTTAAATAGGTGGAAAATAGTTCACAGATCCTATCGGGCTCAGACTCCTTCAGACCGTCAAGCTCCACAACTCCAGGTCTAGGGTTGTTTCATTTTAAACCATTAACAAAGGACCAAAACACTTTAATATTAGATGGTATTACGGACTCTAAATGCTCCACATAGCTAAGTCGACATGCTCTTGCCTCTCTCCTGCACTGTTCACGAACACAACTGAAGCTGCAATAGTCACTGTCACTCAAAGTTTTCTTATATCTAAAGTTTTCTGCAGGTGTTATACCATCTGGTCCAGCTCCTTTAGTCGAATCAAGAGACTCCAGCTTCCTCCTGACTTCATCAAGGGTGACAGTGCATTTAGATATGAAATGGTGGAGTGTCTTCTTAAGGATTACTAATTGTTTGAGCTGGTTGCTAAACCAGCGAGGGAAACAGCAAGGACCAATCCTTTTGAGAGAGGAATGCCTAACAATGGCTTTACTCAAGGTATGTATGGAACCCTCCAAACCACTCAAATTGTCTCCCAAATCCAGCTTCAGAGCCCCCTGAGTAAATTCATTCTTGACACCATCAAGATTGCATTTTTTCAGATCCGGTATGTAGACAACAGCACTCCTTAACATGGCAAAGGAACCCTCCAAATTAATAGAGATAGGCGGATGTATGTCCTCAAAGGGCAACAATGGATCAGTGGCAATAGAGACACTGTGGTGTTGTGGTGATGAGCTGAAAACTAGATCCAACTGAACGCCCCTGCTGTTCATTACATGACTAATTTGCTGTAACTCCAACAGTAATGACATTTCACGAAGGACTCTTTCACTCGCATACAAACTCACAGGATCATCCTGGGTCCAGTTGCAGTCAGGAAGGTTGAAATCACCAACTATGATAATAGAAGCAAACTCTTCACATCTTGAAGTAATATCCACAACAGCATCAGCAAAAAGAGAATAATAGGGAGTAGACTGATGTGGAGGTATGTAACTGGCACATAGCAACAATCTTCAAGCACCAACACCAATGGTAACAAATAAAGCCTCAAGGTTATCATAAGCATAGTCGCAGACTTCTGTAGCTAACAAGCTATTCCAAACCGCCACCAAAACACCACCACCAGAAGTCTTATTACTAGTTTCCGAGGACCTATCCTTTCTATAAACAGTGTAGTTGTGAAAACCTAGCTAAGAAGTGCTAACAGAAGGAATCAAATTGGTCTCTGTAAAAACAATTACATCATACGTGGTAATAGAGGCGGTTTCAAATAGCAAATCCATCTTGGTTCGAAGGCCATTGACATTTTGGTATAACAAAGTGCTTTTTGGTTGACCGTGGGAAATTAAGCGTTTTTTGAAATAACAATTTTGGGTGTTCCATTGACATATTTGATAGTAAGATCAGCTTCTCCCGCCCTAGTGCGCTCTTCTAGTTTCTTTCTCAAATGGTCCAGATACTCAATCTCACGCTTGGTTTTATCCCGTGCCAACTTTACCCTGGCAAAAGCTGGATCAAAGTTATCAAGGAACTCTCTAGAAGCAATCTTAAGTATTTCAATCACCCTTGCCTCTGAATAAAGAATGAGCTTAACAGGCCTGCTTTTGTTTGCTGTTTCCTTACCAATACAAAAAAACTGTACTTGGGAGACATCAGCTCCAGGTAATGCAGTACCCACTAATTTGTGGATTTGAGCACTATCATCCTTCTTCTTGTCCTCCACATTTTTCTTGGAACTTTCGACTAGCCCAAAGAGCATAACATTCTTAGCTCTTAATGCTCTTTCCTTAACTTTCTCCATGGTTATCTCGACAACACAACCCATCTCAGTTTCAGAAGTATTATTATTGGGGGCTTCTAATGCCTCAACTTTACCCTCCAAGGCTTCAATTCGGGTTTCAGAGCTAGTAATTCGGGTTTCTATAGACTCTAATTTGCCGTTAACAGCCCTAATGTCTGCTTTAATATCAGCCAAATCAGTTTATTTCATTGTATCCACCTTTTCAACGAGACTCTGTACCACTGATGTTAGGTTCCTAATTTCAGAAATCAAACCATGGGGCTGTGTGCCATTTTTAACACAGTCAGCTCGCATGCATTGCCAGATATATCTATCGTCACTTGCAAGACGAGAATAATCGGTAGAACTAATCTTAGCACAATCTTTATGGAACCATCTGTTGCAATTTCCACGACATTGAGCACCATGTTGACGATTTGTTACCTCCTTCAAACAAATGCCACAGGGGTTTGGTACATTAGTTGAAATAATGTTCAAGGTGTGTATATAGGATCAGCAGTTTTATACTATATCTCAACACAATGGGCAACAGAAGAGTTTTATTACTCTATGACTACGAGATTGGAAAAAGGTGTTCACTTCACTCTGCCAGCTGTGTCGTCTGCTATACGCTACGCATGTGAGCTGAGTCATGACCACAACTGATCGTGCGCTTAAAACAATGTAAAAAAAGTTAGACTTAGATTCATCATTGAGTTTTTGTTGATTTCATGTAAAAACCTGTAATATATTGGATCAAACTGTAACGAAAAATGTAAAGAGAAATTTAATTTTAAAGAGATTTACGAAAGTAATGAATCTCTATAGTCTTAGAGGTTATAGGGCTCACCCGTCATCTTCACTTTGGAACTAATCTTGGAAAAACCCACGTAAGTATACTTTTCACTGGAGCTATAAAACCTATCAGTAGACTCAGGCCACCATCTTGCAGAAAAAAAAAATTGACAATAAGACAAGACGAAATAGTTTTTATCGATGAGATGCTGAAACAAGCAGAACATGTTGAGAGTTATATTAGAGAAAAGGCGTTATACTGGCCACCCCCTCTACCATCTATGGCGTTAATGTCAGAAACCGCGTACCAACCGAAACGGAAATCTGATCATAAATTGTACATTGATAATTGCGTCGTCAATGTTTTTGAAAACAATTCCCACGATTTAGTAAAAAGCTCAGAGAAGGAAAATAAATGGGAAGGTAAAATAATTCCTGTAACAGTAATTATGTCAGGAAAAATAATTTTAGACAACGGTGGAATAACCGGATAGCTTATCAGGCTTGTGACTTGCCTTATCAGCAAAGTAACTCACGGTCCGCGGCAAAATCAAACACGCCGCTTAACAATGAGAAAATGGTTAGGCAATCTTCTCGCTCTCCTGTAACGTGTTTTAACTGTAATAAAATCTGGCATGTGTATAGAGACTGTCATTTTCCATAAACATTGCAATGTTTTAACTGTCGTGCAGAAGGCATCAAATCCGACGAATTTAAGTGTAAATTGGGAAACGGATCGAGGTCTCAGTAGGATGGAGATCATCAGAGTCCCATGTAAATAAGAAATCCTCTGATTGGGATGCTTGGCTAGATAGGATAAAAGTATTTCCCACAGGTTTTGGAGGTGTAAATACTAAAAAAGATAACAGACCGTATGTTACTCTTTCCATCTATGGAAAAGAATATTCTGCGTTATCGGATAGTGGAGCAGCGGTTTCTCTAGTTAACTCCAAGGTAGCTAAACATTTGTTGAAAAGTGGGATTAAATCTAAATCAGTATGGGTGGTAATACAGTTAACTGACGGTACAAAAACCAGGAAAACCGAGATTTTTGAGTTTGAAGCAATCCTTGACAACCAAACCAATAATTTCAGCACTATCCACCTATCTTTTCTCACGAGTGACGTGGTCTTATGTGTGGATACTTTAGATCGGTTATGCTTAGTGCCGTATAATTTTAAAATTGACCGTCTGAAGCAAGATGGTCCGTTAGAATGTGATATTGGCGGTGAATAAACCATCAACTCAATTATATCGCTTACGGATCAGCAGAGGCATAACCTGCACTTATTTTTAGACAAGGTATTAACTTTAATTAACACAGTTTCCGGAAGAATTAAACTGATAGAACATAAAATTAAATTGAAAACTGGAGTAATTCCTATAAAACGGTATTATCCTATATTTAGGTATTATCCTCGCAATCCGGCTATGCAGCAAGTAATTAACGATGAGGTTTCCAAAATGCTTAAAGATGGTGTAGTTGAGAAATCCAATAGTAGCTGGTCATCTCCTGTTGTTTTAATTCGCAAACCTTCAGGTAAATACCGCTTCCGTATCGATTTTAGGAAATTAAATCAGGCATCAGAGTTGGATGAATTTTAATTCAACTTTGGACCTCACAAACGGGTATTGGCAGATTCCGTTAACAGAGGAGAGTCGCCCGCTCACTGCGTTCACCGTACCCGGAGTTGGGTTATTTCAATTCACAGTAATGCCGTTTGGTTTGCACACCGCGCCGGCGACGTTTCAGCGCCTGTTGGATCAGATTATAGGTCCGGAATTGGAACCGCACGCATTTAGGTATTTAGACGACCTCATCCTCATATCACAGACCTTTGAAGAGCACTTGGAACTCTTTCGCGATGTTTTTCAGCAATTACGCTCAGCGGGACTCAAGCTGAACTTGATAAATGTAAATTTTGTCAAACCGAATTGAAATATTTAGGGCATACCATAAATGCGGATGGAATAGGAACTGACCCGGATAAGGTCAAAGCAATCGCGGAGTTCCCAAGGCCGAAAACTGTAAAACGTCTTCGCTCATTCCTAGGACTTGCCTCGTGGTATAGGCGATTTATAGATAGGTTTGCTAAAATTATTTCCCCTCTATCCAGTCTATTAAAGAAAGGAACAACTTGGTAATGGACCGAGAAACACGAAGAGGCATTTTGAAATTTAAAGGAACGCTTTGTGTCAATATACCATCACCGAAAAGGAATGTCTTGCATTGGTATGGGCTGTAAACAAGTTTAGACCTTATCTCGAGGGGTATAGGTTTGTAGCTGTGACAGATCACATCGCATTAAAATGGCTTTTGCGACTTAAAGAACCAACAGGTCGTTTAGCTCGCTGGGTATTAGCAGCAGTATGAGTTCGAAGTCGAGTATCGAAAAGGCACTGCCAACAAGGTCGCGGACGCTTTGTCACAGAACCTGGTCGGAAAGACCGAGGATGATTCAGCAGGACAGTGTGTCCCATGAGCACTAATCAGGAACTCCCTGAAGGTAGCAAAAATGATAACTCTCACCGCTGGTATGACAGATTGTTCACTAAAGTGAGTAGGAACAATTCGACAGGAGGAAAATTTACTATCCACGATGGCAAACTGTATAAATATTGTAAATCGAAATCCAAAAATGGAGATACGGAGTTGTCCAATTTGTCAACAGTTTGAGGTGGAACAGACAAACCCGCCAGACTTATGCACTATCGCCCATCTGGTGGACCTTGGCATGCCGTGTCAAACGATTCAAGAAAGCAAAGCGAAAAAAATGTGTATTTTGATGGAGGAGTTAAAAAAAACCTACATTACATTTTACCCTACATTTTACGTAAATTTTACAAAAGTTTATTTGTAAAAAAATTATTTTCTTTACCTGAAGGTAAGAGTTCTTTTTCTTTTTTCTGTTTTCTCTTTGTTCACCCAAAGTAAAAGGAGCGTGTGAGAAGCAAAAATAAGGTGGGTATAAATTAGTTTTAATTTAGGTATAGTATAAATGTTTGCGCCACGTGAGGCCAAACGTGAGGCGCTGTAGTTTACGAAGCTGCCACGAATCACGCCACCATCGTTGGTGGGGGAAGGAGTGGGGAGCCCTGGAAACGACGACGGCCGAGGGCAGTCCAAGTGACACTCGCTAGCCGGCTCTCAGACCCGCAGAATGTAGGTAACTTGCTTCCGATACAGTATAAGAGACCAAGGGGTAGGGAACGTGATCCGCAGTACAGTAAGTCCGGGATAGGTCCCTTGTTCGTCTTTGCTAACTTGTTTCGATTAATAGAAGAATTATTAATCAGTTTACTAAAGAGATTATAGGTTTTCCGAGAAAGGAACTTTTTATTTAATTATTATAGTTGATTTGATTTCTGTAGTAGACAATTTGAGTAAGTACCTAGGTCGCGTATTAATTCAGTTAGAGTACAGGGCTGAAGTAAGCCTGGTGTTGGATTAATATAATACAGTTAGGAGTACAGGGCTGAAATAAGCCTGTTGTTTATAAAATAATAAATACCGATAGTATAAAGCTGGAATAAGCCTCGTGTTTACTTAATAATTCAGTTAGTGTACAAGGCTGGAATAAGTCTGGTGTTGTAAAGAATAATTCAGATAGTACAGGGCTGAGATAAGCCTTGTGTTGTGTGAGGCAGCTAGGACCCAGGCTGGAGTAAGCCTGAGGAGAGAATTATAGTAATCAAATTAATAATAAAAGAATAAAACCTTTTTTTAAATTGTTTAGGGGTTCGTGGGGGTATGCAAAGGTTGAAAAAGATCTTCTATGACTAGGTAGGTTGGAACTAAGACCCACCATAGGTCTCATCACAGGACACGGACAGTTAAGCATCTGGCACAGTTGGGATTCTACACTGGGGACCCAGCATGCAGATGATGTGGGCAGTCTGAGGATACTGTAGATCATCTGTTATTTGACTGCACTGGACTGTGTGAGGTAAGGGGTACAACACTTGGATCCATGGAGAGAGGTAGAGTATCCATAGAGACATGCCATCGGGGGAGCTAGTAGGTAGATTGCAACAGTTTGCCAGGATCTGAAGTAGGAATGGGTAAATTCCAATATTTTCGATTCAGATTCTTTAAAATCGATTCCTGATTCAAGGCACTGATTTGATCTCCGTCAACAAATGTAACCCTAAGAAAAAATTCTGCTTTAACCCTAGAAGTGTCCGAAATATTTATTTCAGTGTCACCAGGTTTATAGGGATTTGCAGCCTTTAAAAAACATCTTTATTCATCCTAGAAGTTAGGATATATAATTATGTTCAGTACTAAAATGAAGAATAAAGAAATTTTAAGAAAGTATGTAAATTATAAATACTGTATAAACATTTAGTATTTACATGAACAAATAAATAGATATATATATGAAAATCTTTCTTGTTTATGTTTACGGTTGTGTACTTTATGTATACACAACAAACGAGAAAAAAGCAAATTTGCTTAGAATTAAATGGTAAAACCAAAAATATATACTTATGTATAGGTAATTTGAACAAAATAACAAAATTAATATAAACCGTTGCTAGTGGTAAAATCATGAAAATTGTGAAAATCACAAAAACTCATATTTGAGCAGTTCTCTTATCTGTTTAAAAAATAATCCCCTATTTCAATAACAAAACAATAAATAATAACTAATTAATGCATTTCTCCATTAAAAACTATTTAGAACACAAATATGAACACTGTAAACAAATGTGTTGCACAACAATAATAGTCAACAGCGCGAAGACAGTGGACAGACTACGCCATTTAGGAAAAACATAATATTGCAATCCATCATCTTTCAATGATCCGTATTTGAATGACAACACAATAAACAATAGCTAATGCATTTCACCACTGAAACCTTGTTGCACAATGATAACAAACGACAAAAGAATTAATTAAGAATTCACGATCAGACGGGGCAGACGACATGGGCAACAAAAGTGTTTTCTCGACACAATTATACCCGCAAAATGATTGTGCCGGCTTTTAGAGTAAATTGATATAATCAGATTATTATATATACTAATCAGAGAACACACTTTTTACTAAACTATCTACGTTGAAAAATTCCCATCAAATTAGCATCATGTTAGCAAATTCATCAACGGATGGACGAGAATAGCGCTATGTCGCTAGGCTACTTAGTATCCTTTGTTTCTTATCGTAGTTTGTGAATCTGATTCAGAAAAATAGTCCATTCTATCGAAATATTGTAGAACTTTAAAAAAAGAATATTTTTTCTTCGTCTTGAATGTAGAAACAGTTCAATCGGTAAAAAAATATTTGTACTTTGTTTTCTTTTGCTGACCTCATTTTTTATTTCCCTTACATAATATACATAATATAGCAGTACTCTCAACAGTAGCGTACCGCCTGGCTAAAAATTGAAACATACAGGGGGTACCCAAAAGTAACCGAAATTACGCTGCCGAAGGCCTGGCCTGTGTAGTACGTGTATGTCTGCCGCTACGAGTGTGTAGCGCAGCTCACAGCTTTTGGAAGATCTTTTCCATTGACTGGACTGTTGCTTGGTTCCAGGATCATAAACATAATACCATAATTCGTGACGAGTAATGATCTTAGAAAAAATCTGGATCAATTTGCAGGTGTTCTGTCATTGCTCAGCAAGATTCCATTTGACGTTCCTTTTGATGGTCAGTCAAAACTGGACAGGCCAAACTTGGCAGCCACTCTTGTCATTTTCAAATCCTTACTCAAAATTCACTGGACAGAGCTCCAACTAATTCCAGATATCTCTGATAGCTCGTTAATGGTCCGTCGTCGGTCTTCATACACAAGCTCACAAATCTTCTCAACATTTTTGTCAGCTATGGATGTCCTTCACGGGGTTTTTCAACAATTGTCATTTCGCCATTTTTAAATGTGAAAACAACTCGTACTTGAGTTTTATTCAAAGCTTCATCTTTGTAAGGAGTTTTCAACATCACAATGGCATCTGCAGCACTTTTTCCTAACAAGAAACAAAACTTCAGAGCGTGCTGTTGATTTACGTCCGCCAAAACAGAAAAAAGAGGAAATGGCAAAACAGTGTTCACTAAAAAGCTCACTACAGACGAACACGTCCACCCACGGCGACGGCACTAGAAAATGAACTCTGGATGAGCTGCACTACACACACGTGGCGGCAGACATACACAGGCCACGCCTTCGGCAGCGTAATTCCGGTTACTTTTGGGTACCACCTCGTATGTTATGGAATCATTGTCAGTGATACTTGCCGAGTACAGAAAGTACTGCTGTTGCATTTGAAATTTTGAAGGTGCTAGAGATGAAACTAATTTTTTCACTGTTATTAACTTTTTTTTCAATCCTGGTCCGGATAAAATTATTAACTTTATGATGAGTTTTGATTATTTTCAATTCTTTAATTTGCTTACAATTTTAGGATATTTAGGATGTTTTACCATAATGATAAGTATCTTAAGTCTTAACACTAATTTACATGACCCCTAAAATGGATAAAAAGGTCAGCTAATTTTACCTGGCTTTGTCTGTCATACGGATGAAACACGGGATGTGGGTAGAAACATTCAAACTGATCTGGAGGGAACAGGATAAACCTCTTAAACCCCCGGATTTGAGCAAAAAGGTTCTGTTGCTCATCATAATGGCATGGTGTTACATTACCTAAACAAATTAATTCAGTTCTTAACTAGCCACACTTCTTTCAGAAAACTATAAAGAGATATAGAGGGAAAATTAAATCTTCAAGTGTGTCAAAATGTAAAAAAGCTTTGGTTTTAAAACTCCTATCACCTTTTTTTACACAGTTTTAATACAATGAATGCATCATCACAAGGACTATGCAATACATTAACTTTATGAAAAACATATCAAAGGTATCTTTTATGTCATAAGAAGTTCATAATCCTAGTTTTATATAAATTAATAATACAAATTGATGCATATACAACACACAGAATGTTACTATCTCATATTTTATAAAGAAATATCACAACTGAAGAGCGAGGATATTGTGAGCCCCGTCACAATAGACATGCAATCTCAGCAAATTTCCATTTCTTTAAAAACTTTTTTTTTCCAACCCACCACATCGAAGTTTGTTGATTTCATTATCCACTGAAGAATAACAATACAAATTATTTAAAAAATGGTTCCTAGTTCCACCCTTTACGAAGACAATAGCGACCAAGTCTGTTCGCAAAATGGTGGTCTTTGTGCAAAATTATACTCCTAGGCCTACTAAATAAACGGTATCAGTGGACAGTGGACTAACACATACTTTCTCCCTTAAGTAATTTAAAAACGATTTAATAATAATAATAATAATCCATCCAATACTATAATACGAGCAAGGTTTGTATATATATATATATATATATATATACACATATATATATATATATTTGCACACAGATCTCGAAAACGGCACTAAGGATTTAGAGGAGGCTTTAAATTTTGGAAATAAATAATTTGTGAGTAGAAAATAAGTTCTAGATTGGTCTAATGTACAGGAAAATTCTTGTTTTCTTGTAATATTAAGTTTAAAATCTAAAAATTTAACATTACGCTTATGGAGAATCAAATGTAAACAATACAAATCTAAACAGCTGTTTATAACCGTTTGACAGTTATTGATTGAAGATAGTGGCAAACAATATGTGAATGGAGGTTTTGCATTAATATTTATTTTATGTATGTAATAAATAAAAAATTATCGAATTACTAAACAATTTGTAAAACTAAAGGTTAAAATAACTGCGCGAAATAAAAGCAGAGAAAATTATTTCCAAAATCTTTTGTGTTTTGAAAGAAAACGTATTCATTCTATTGCTTGAAGCCACTGTAACAAGCTAATTAACTGGTGTAAATTAAATTTATCTTTTGCTTTTCAATCCTCATTTTTTTCTAGCAAAATCAATTTCTAGCCTTTTCAATATCTATGAAAATTCCGGAGGCTTGCGCTCGATTTTCCCAGGTGTCTGTTATTTGATCACAGAGCACTGCAAGGGCTGAGTTAGTTGATCTGTTACTTCTAAAGCTGTGCTGGGAATTGGAAAATTTATTTCTCTCTTCTAGATAGTTTATTAGTTGGTTATAGATAGTTTTCTCAATGTACTTAGAAATTGTTGGTAGAATGGATATCGGTCTGAAATTGTGAATGTTAAATTTATATCCTTTTTTGTGTTTGGGATAGATTATGGCTATTTTTGCTGAGTCTGGTACTATTGATTGTTCTATAGATGTGTTGATAATATCCATGAGGGGCATGATTATTTCATTTCTACAGTGTTTTATTATTCTATTGGAGATGCCATCTATTCCTGCAGAGTTTTTTGGAGGTAGATCCATCATTATTTGTTCTAGTTGTTGTCTTCAAATCTTTGTGAAAGCAGGCAGTGAGTCTGGTTCCGGCTGTCTGGTGGGTACAGGAGATAGTGGTTGATCCCTGTATGATTTGTATATGTTTTCCCTAGTGTCATAAAGTGGGCGTTGAAGAGGCTACAGATCTCAGTTGGGTTAGTGCCTTTTTTCCCATCGCGTATTAGGACTATTTCTTCTTGCTTATTTCGATTTTGGGTTCTTCCCTTATTTATGATATTCCATAATTCTTTATTTTGCTGATCACTGAATTACTTTTCTGAATTTTTATTTTTAAGTCATAGGCTCTTTTTAATTTGCTATAATTATTTTTGTCCTCGGTTTTGTTCGTGAGAAGATATTTTTGTTCCGCTAGGGGTAGCGTATTTTTTAGTTTGTAAGCTTTTCATTCCAAAAAATCTTTTTGAATTTATTATTATTTGTGAATGTTTTATACGTCTTAGGCATAATTTCTTCCTATTTAAGTTGTATAATTCTGATCAAAGTGTTGTATTTATCATTGACATGAGTGTGGTTGTAAATTTCTGTCCAATCCTGAGTTGTCAGAGTTTCTTTTAATTGATCTAAGTTCTTATTTGTTATTTTTCTGGTGAGTCTTTTAATGGGTGGGTTTGCCTTAGGCTTCATAGTTTTAATTGTGCATAGTATGCCCTGGTGATCCAATACTTGATCCGACCTGTATTGATTACGCATTTGGGTTGTCTCAGTGTTTTTGAAAATGTCACACAACAATGAATAAGAGTTAACTTGTTCTGATGTTTTTTGACATGGATATGTTTTAGCTCTATGGGGGGATTTTGGTGATTTTTAAGATGGAAAATATGTAACAGGTTTTTATAGTAACCACCGGAACTTTATTGAATTTTTAATATAAACGAAGAACAGCTGTTTATATGAACTGAAAACATTCCCTTTAGACATATCCATGATCTAACCTATTTCACACAGGGAAGTAAATATAAACAGTTTTCAGTCAGCTATTCTCTATGCTATGGTTAATATTTCTCTATGCCTTTATGCCAGTTTTAGGGAAAGTGGCCCTTAGTGTTCTTGATACACACGTTCCGCTAGGGGTAGCGTATTTTTTAGTTTTGTAAGCTTTTCATTCCAAAAAATCTTTTTGAATTTATTATTATTTGTGAATATTTTATATGTCTTAGGCATAATTTCTTCCAATTTAAGTTGTATAATTCTGATCAAAGTGTTGTATTTATCATTTACATGAGTGTGGTTGTAAATTTCTGTCCAATCCTGAGTTGCCAGAGTTTCTTTTAATTGATCTAAGTTCCTATTTGTTATTTTTCTGGTGAGTCTTATAATGGGTGGGTTTGTCTTAGGCTTCATAGTTTTAATTGTGCATAGTATGCCCTGGTGATCTGATAGGTTATTGTTAATAGTTTTTACTTTAATGTTAGTGGTTTGTAAGTTTGAGCAGCAGACGTCTATACATGTTTCTGAGTCAGTTGTTATTCTAGTGGGATTTGTATTTATTACTCTCAGGTTGTGCTGAGTCAAAATATTTGTTAGGTTGCTTGTATTTGGGTTATCTTTGCTTACATCAATGTTCAGATCTCCTAAAAGAATTATACTTCTGTTTTGTGGGATATTGTTGATAAAAGGTTTGTGAAATTATTAAAGAAATTTTCTAGATTTCCATTTGGAAATCTGTAGCATCCAATAATTATGATTTTTTTTGTTGGTTCAATTATGGTAAATTCAGAGGTTATAGAGGTTATTATAGATCATTTAGAGGAACACAAACATGTCTCAGCTGTCTTATTAGATTATAGCAAAGCTTTCAACTGCTCAGGCCATGATCTCATCACGACTTAATTGTCATCACTAGGAACAGAAGGCGTGGCAAAAGACTAGGTGGCCAGCTACTTGAAAGAACGGAGTCAAATTGTTGAAATACAACAAAATGATAATGGGAGGAAATGTGTATATAGATCAAAGCAATCGACAGTAAGCAGAGGTGTACCACAAGGATCAGTCCTGGGTCCCTTTTTATTCATCCTCATCACAAATTATCTCCCCAGAGTCATCAATGACAGCCATGTCCAAACATAACGTATGCAGATGATACAACCCTTCTTTTTGTAGATGACACGGCTAAACAATTACAATCAGACATCCTAATATCAATAAATAAAGCTCTTCAATACTCCCTGCAAAACGACCTGGCTATAAATCCATCCAAAACCACACGGATAAATTTTAGCAAATGACAGGAATAAATTCAAGAAATTCCCGACATTTCGACAGAGAGAAAATCGAAACTATTAGGATAAACAATTGATGCCGAAATCTCCTGGAGAGATCATTTATTTATTTATTGAATTATATACATAATGGCTACAGGCTAATGCCCAAAACAGCCATTTTGAAAACATAATAAACTAAAACTAATTAATGAATAATAAGAGTACAAGAATGGCAAACTTATAATTAACTATAGTAGGCAAATACAAAAGAAAGAGTAATGTGTGTGTTTAACAAAACGAAAACAAACTTCAGGTATTAAAACTGCTATGGTAATAATGGTAATAATCTAGAAAGTAATAAATCTATCTAATTGGTTCACAAATAAATTAAAATTATAACGAAACAAATCAATATCATCCCTATATAAATTTAATAACCTTAAAGCTTTAAAAATTGATAAATTGTAATGTTCAACAGTGTGGCAACGAGGAACAGAAAAAACTAATGAGGGTCCTAGATTACTCCTAGGAATATAAAAATTAATCTTACTTAATAAAACAGAGCTGTCAACTAAATTATGAAGTAATTTAAACAAAAACAAAAGAGCCAATTTACTTCTTCTTGTTAAAAGAGAATCAAAAGAATTAACATATACTCAATCTGGGATTAACAATTGATACTGAAATCTCCTGGACAAATCATATACACAATCTGGCTAAGAAAATTTCATCTGGAATATATGCAGTGAAAAGAATGAAATGGATAGGTGTTTAAATAGCTAAAACAGTTTACTATTCACTAGTAGAGTCAGATATGGATTAATTGTTTGGGGAGGAACACCTGAGTACAACCTTGGTAAAATTCAGATGCTCCAGAAAAAAGCTGTTAGGGCACTCTCTGACCTTGGTCCTAGAGATAGCTGCAGAGAGGTTTTTAAATCTCTAAAGCTACTAACAGTCACAGGGCTTTTCGTCCATGCAGTTGCCATATACACCAAACAGTTGGAGCTACCTAGAAATGGGAATTTTCATTCATACAACACCAGAAGGGCAGCAGACTTCAGCCTACCCATTCACCATACAACACAGTACAGCAGGAAACCCTCTTACATTGGCCAAAAAATAATCAACTCACTCCTACAAGCCTTAAAGAATATGACAGGATACAGTTTGAAGAAGCACCTCAGAGACTGGCTAGTTGAACAACCAGTTTACTCTATCATGGAATTTTTTGAAATATGTTGAAACATGTAAAGCAAGAATGATTTATTTATTTATTTACAATGACACCATTGTATTTCTTAATGAAAGTGCAATTAAAGAGAATTGTCTATTTGTGAATCTATTGTCTATTTTCACGGAAAACTTATCTAATAAATTTTACTTATGTAAAAAACTTTATTTGTTTACATTTAAAAACCCATAACTTTTGGACTGTCATTTTTACAGACATGCAGGAGATGTCATATTTTTTAGTACGCTATGCACTATAAACCTTAATCAAAATTGTTAAGGCCATTCTTGAAAAATTTGGATTTTTCACATTTTTTTAACCCATTAAAGCCCTATCACGACATAAGTCGTGTTGGCTGAAATGGCCCAAAAGCCCCATGACGACTTATGTTTTGATGGTGACTAAACTTTTTTTAACGTCCTCTATTTGTAAAGTATTATAGAAGGCTTTTAAGTTATTCCAGGGCTATGGGGAACACTAAGTTATTAAATTTATTATGATTAACTAAATCTTAATAAATTTAATAATTTATTATGATTATATAATATATATGATAAATACCCCCGTCGCAGCAGACCTGCGTACTCAGCGAATTTCCTAATCAATAATATAATAATAATAAATGACAAGTTTTATTAAAATCTGTCCATAAACATGAGAATTATTTGCCTATTCTCCATAAGATTAACATGGGAAAGAGTGTGCAGGTTAGCTGCTGTGAGGAACACTGAAAGTAATCATTTCTCCCATAAATAATTTTTATCTTAACATTTATACCAACTTTCATCAACATCTGTACATAAATAAAGGAGTTTGCCTATTCCCTATATGATTAATATGTGGAAAAGAGTATGCAGGTTTGCTGCCATGATAAACACATAAACTATGATTTTTAAGCATAAATGGATAGATCTCAACCACATGAAGCTAAATATCAATTTTTATCCAAAAATATTGATTTATATGGGAAGTATTAATTTTTCCTTATCCTCCATAAGGTTAACATTAGAGCACCACAATACAACATACTGTGTTTAGATTTTTTAATATCTCGGTAACCGTTGGAGATAGAGAAAAACTTTAAGGAACTTAATTGTGTAGTTGGTTAAGCTGATTCCAATGGTGAATGATAAAATTTAAAAAGTTTTCCAATTACACATGAAAAAAGCAAAAACCCCAATTTTGGGGTACAAAACCCCCCCTAACTACCCGTTCCCATTGACCGATATGTCTGGTTTACGAACTCGTCCGAGCATTTGTAGGAATACACGTCTCTACCAAATTTGGTCTCGATCGGGCCATTTTTACGAGAGTTATCGTGTTCACAGACACATATATATATATATATATATATATATATACATATATATAATATATATAATATATTATATATATATGTATATATATATATATATAATACCCCTGTCGCAGCAGACCTGCGTACTCAACGATTTCCAAATCAATAATATAATAATAATAATATACGACAAGTCAAGTGTCCAAGTATTTGTAGGAATACAATTACCAAAATTCTCTACCAAAATCAAATCAAATCAAATCTAAGAAAAATCAAATAAAAAAAAATCAAAATAATCAAATCTACCAAATTTGGTCTTGATCAGACCATTTTTACGAGAGTTATCGTGTTCACAAACACACACACATATGTATATATATATATATATATATATATATATATATATATATAAATTATAACGACTATTGTTTTTGGACTCTGGTCACCTAAAGACGAAAAAATAACATGGTCCTGGGCTTAAGTCTTACCATGAGACCTACGGTAATAGCTTCTTCCCTATGGGAAGTTCGCTAAAATAATTTTATTATATCCATTCCACAACAGGAATGACTTTGTTTACAGCTGTTATTTTTCCATGAATAAGCCGCTGCCTATTAGCCGTCTGCACAATTAAATAGTGCAGTTCACGTCTTCAGTTGTACTTGCATTTGTTTTTACCTAAGGCCTAATTCACACAGAACAGACGTGTGGCGGAGGCGTGGCATGTGCTGTGCACACAGAAGTAGCATGCCAGTGACCTTGATTGGACGATTTGGTTAAAATTAACAACATTTAAAAAAACCTCGTGCAAAATGGCTTGTTGAAAGCTCAATACAAAGTCATGAAAAACTGCATGATTTTCGATAATAATGTTAATCGCCATAAGGTAGTCCAATCAATTCACTAATTCATTAATAAATGGCTAAATAAATACTTCCCCTTATTGAACTTGTAATTTCTAGTGTTAAAGGACATACATTTCAAATTTCAAACCGATCCTGACAGCTGCAAATAGTTTTTCGTTTTCTTTTTGTAAATTAGTAAAGAGTTACCTGTGCAATTCAATTAATATTTGTGCTATTTTATGCCAGGCCAGGTCTTGCGCCCTTCTGTTGCAATAATCTGCATGAGTGTTATCGTACTAACGTGAAATTGTTTAACTTCCTCACAAAATCTAATATTAAAATCATCGTCGCCTCGCATGATCACGACAAACATACTACAACAAAAAAGATTCACAAACCCAATAGTCTCTCCAAAAATCAAGAGCGACATATGACAAGAGACATATGTCGCTCCCGATGCGCCACGAAGGATGAGGAAGTGACGTGGCATGCACAAGAGGGGGCCGCCAGTGCCACGTCGCTTCTGTGTGCATTGGGCATAGAAAAAACGCATTGGGCATTTGTGGCAGAAGCGACAAATGTCTGTGCCACGTCTCCACCATACGTCCGTTCTGTGTGAATTGGGCCTAAAAGTATTTAACCGTGTTTCTATAGTGATTGAATAATAAGGTGTTGTTTTGAAATATGTATTCAGCCGTCATTAGTTAGTTTTTAGAGAAGTAGAATAATTGCTTTGACTGTTTAGGTTATGCACTATGATGGCCGTTGTGATGATTATTTATATTATAGTGAAATATACCGAATTTTTGATGAAGAATATTACAGTGAAGAACAAAGCAATAATAATGATTCAAGTATTATGATGATTGATTAGGGTTAGTTGAAATGTTTTATTTTATTTTAGGGAGAGGCGGAAGAAATTCTTTATTTCACACAGGTTCCCAGCCTGTAGTGTGGGACTCCCTTGGGACTCACTCCATGTCCAAGCACATGTTTGGGTGATCTTGGCAGTCCATCGTCCTCGGTCGTCGTGCTCCTAGCTGTGATGCCACTGCTGGAAGGTTCAGGAATGCTCTTCAGACCTTGCAGCATCCTTGCCAATCTCGGCTTGTCCCTGATAAATCGCCTTCCTCTCCCCTGCCAAAAGTTTGACAGGAATGACTCCAGTGACCATCAGGACGGCAGACTTAGATATTGTCCGGTATGCAGAACACACCCGAAGTGCAGCTTGACGCTGAACCCAGGCGAATCACAGCCGGTAATTTTCTTGGTGAGAGCGTCTGCCCACACCTCTGCCCCATAAAGGAGCAGGGACTTCAGACATCAAGAGATGTCTTCTGCTCGACCGAGGACCCCCGACATTGGCCATTAGCTTACTTAGGTAAGAGACCATCTTAGAAGCCTTGTCCACCGTACGGAAGATCTGGTCTCTCCAGCTGAGTTTGTTATCCACCATGACTCCGAGGTACTTGGCAGCACACATTGTTTGGACCACTTCCCACCCTACTCGCAGTGGGACAACGGTGTTGATCCTCTTTTTTGTGAGTATCACAATCTTCGTCTTGCACAGAGCTAGCGAAATACCGTGATCGGCCATCCAGGCCTTAACCACACGCATGACCCGCTTCAACTTTAGCTGGGCCAGCTCAACATTGCGTGCGGTGATAAAAGCCGCAACGTCATTGGCATACCCAACTAAGATGGTTTCCTCTGGCATCTCGGATCTCAGAGGGCTGTCATAAGCGACCAGAGATACAGGCCGAGTATTGAACCTTGCACGGCACCAGAGGTGAACTCCATCGTCCGCGCTCCTTCACGGGTATTGTAACTCAGGTGTATGTAGCAGAGATAGTTCTGGATGAGCCACAGCAGGTATGATAGAATAAGAAAGGTGTTACAAAGCACGTCCAACACATCAACCCACCTCACGGAGTTGAAAGCATTCTTGACATCAAGCATAAGAAGAAGCACCACTCGGCGGTAGAAATGGTTGTGGCTCTTGGCAGAGAACCGTGGGGGTCCCCACGGTTCTCTGGACTTCGGAGATTGCGTTGATTGTTGATCTCCCTTTCTGAAACCGTACTGCCGAGGGGACAAGTCCCCAGCAGCTACCAAGGCAGAAGTCAAATGGGAACGAATCAACTTTTCAAACAATTTTCCAGCTGTGTCCTACATACACAGAGGTAATTTACACACTAGCCAAGTAGGCCAAGTTCAGGCCGTAGTTAAAGGGTTTTTGGCCAACCTCAATTGTCTTAGCTGATCTTATACACTTAATTATCCATACACTTATTATTAGCCTGTGATCAACTGATTTTGTTAGAAAAGGAATGTGGAATGAAAATCAAATGAGAAATTTAATTTACCCCAGTTAATTGGTTTTCTACAGTGGCTTCAAGCAATATAATGAATACGTTTTCTATCAAAACGCGATAGATTTTGGAAATACCTTTCTCTGCTTTTATTTCGCACAGTTATTTTACCCTTTAGTTTTTACAAATTGTTTAGTAATTTCATAATTTTTCATTTATACATAAAATAAATATTCATGTAAAACCTCTATTCACATATTGTTCACCACCATCTTCAATCAACAACTTTCAAACGGTTATAAACAGATGTTTTGATTTGTGTGGTTTACATTTGATTCTCCATAAGCGTAATGTAAATTTTTTAGATTTTAAACTTAATATTACAAGAAACCCAGAATTTTCCTGGACATTAGACCTATCTAGAACTTATTTTCTACTAGGAAATAAGTTATTTCCAAAATTTAAAGAAATTCAATAGAGCCATTTTCGAGATCTGTGTGCAAATATATATATATATATATACAGTAGAACCTCGATTAACCGTCACCCTTTTAACCGTCAGTCTCTATTAACCGTCACCCCGCTAGCGCAAAAATAATTATGTTTCCGCGTCAGCGCCGAGTCGGATCTTGAGTTGAGACTCTATGATGAGTAGTGACGACTGTACTGCACAACTGCATTGTGCGTGAATCATTGGCGGCAAGGGTAGTGACCCAGCTGGTTAATCCCTTATACTGTCTTCTGCATTCCACTGCTACTGTTTCATTTCAGTTCAGTAAGGTGCGTGGCTACAGTGAACTGAAGTTATTGTCGATTTCGAGTGCAATAGCACAACTAGTGTTTACGTGCTTTACTGTTTATAGTTAACAGTTCTGTTTATACATGGTGTGTAATGCTCGTCTGTTATGGCTGAGAAACGGTAACGTGTAGTTGTGGGACTCGACAATAAACAATAAATTATTAAACGCTGATGCTTCTTCTCAGAAAAATTAGAAAAGCCTGAAAAGCTCGACGGGGAAAGAAACAAAAGAAAATGATGGATTATTTTAATAACTAAATACCGGCAACATAAAGTTTTGAGAGTAAAAATACGTAGGACATGTACAGTTCATATTTCATTGTTTTCTTAATAAAATATTTCAATAAATTATTTTTCACTTGAACTGGCGTAGTTTGGTTTGTTCTCATTTAAAATAAATTCACATTAAGTCTATCATGAAAATTAATTATGACTTAAAATGGCGCCGTTATAACATGCAAGGCAGTGAATTGCGAAGTTGCCACGCCAAACACTGTCTAGGTGCTAAGTTGTATCGGCGCTATTACTTTTTCCGTTATCCGTCTATTCGGTTATCCGTCATGGTCTCGGTCCTGAGGGTGACGGTTAATCGAGGTTCTACTGTATATATATATATATATATATGTATATATATATATAATAATTATTATATATAATAATAATAGAATATATAATAATAATTCCACACGCTTTACAAAGTTGTTCATGGGGTTTTATCTATATTTATATTTTGGGAGAAAGTATGTGCCAGTCCGCTGAAACCATTTATTTTACCTATTATAGATGGAGATAGGAGAATTCTTATTGTGAATAAACAAGTGGCTGTATAAAATAAATACATGCAGCCATTTTCAGTTATGTTCAATTTTATTAGATTTCATTTTTATACTTTATCTGGGATTTTTCTAAAAACTTCCCCAGTATGAGATAGTCTTTTCTCATATAACTTTAATCTATAGTCATCTTTCTGAACAAAGGTTTTATTTCTGCTTTTATATTTGTGAATACACTTTTTTATATTATGCCTCATTTTTATTCGAATTTAGAAATGTATCAAAAATTTACATATCGTATATAGAATTTATTTTTTCTCAAGCTCAAGGTTAAGTATGGCTGGATTTTTTCATTCAATATACTAATTCTCAAGTTTGTAAACATTTCTAAGTAAACTTAAATGAATGACTAACGTTTTAAAAACTGTACACACTTTCATTCAATACTTCCTTCAGAATATAAACAAATAAATAATAAATAAATAAGTAAATACAAATTTTATTGTCATTAGGCCAATACATAGCAATAGACAAAGTCAAAAGTACAAGATACCATCAATAACAATACATATAGCAATAACGTACAATCTCAGTTACCACAGCAAAGCCTATAAGTTTTCTATCTACAATAATAATTAGACTCTTTTTAAAACAATTAAAACGTTAAACAATTAAAACTTACAAACAATTTAACAGATTAAAACAAACAGATAAATATATACTCTGTACGGCCTATATTACAAGATCACAGTCAAAGTATTCATCTAAGTTATAAAATGGATTACACACAAGCCACTCATGCAATTTATCCTTAAAATTTTTAAAAGGAAGATTTCTGATGGCTACTGGTAATTTATCAAACAGCTTTAGTCCAACAACTTCATAACTTTTAATTGATTTAGACAGGCGTTGGTAGGGAATATAAATATTGCTTTTGAATCTGGTGTTGTGAGAGTGAACATTGCTAATCAGTTGAAACTCGGATAACTTATTTTTTATGTACATCAAAACAGAAAAAATATACAGATTAATCACAGTTAAGATTTTATATTGAGAGAACAAAGGTCTACAGTGGGCTCTAAAACCAGAACCAGAAATAGCCCTCACAGCTTTTTTCTGTAGTAACAAAATTGATTCAACATGACTAGAATTGCCCCACAAAACATTACCATACAAAATAATACTTTGGAAAAATGCAAAATACGAGGATCGAACATAATTATCAAGTACACAGTTTCTCAGGTTTCTCAACAAATAAACAACCCTAGAAAGTTTACAACTAAGGTAGGCTATATGATTTTGCCACATCAACTTAAAATCAATATAAACACAAAGAAACTTAACACTATTGGAGCCATTAAATTGAAGCAGTGGATCCCTATCTCTCAGACTAAAATGCACATATTGAGTTTTATCCTCATTAAGCAGGAAACCATTAGCTCTGAACCAGTTTGATGCTTCCTCGATTGTATTTTTGTAAGAGTATGGAGACTGTTGTAATCATTACTAACATTCAAAAAGGTTGTATCATCAGCATACAGTACAACATGTGAACCCACCGCTTTTGGTAAGTCATTAATCATAACAAGAAATAAAAAAGGTCTGAGAACAGAGCCCTGCGGAACACCTGTATTAATATGTTCAATTTTTGATTTTACTTTATTGACAGTAACAATCTGTTGGCGACCCAATAAATAGGACTTCATTAATGCTAAGCTAATATTTCTAATACCATAAAAATTTAATTTACTTAAAAGCCCATCATGATCCACACAGTCAAAGGCCTTGCTCAGGTCACAAAATGTAGCCTGAGCAAAGCCCTTGACCTCAAAGACCTTATGAATAAGTTTGACTAAATCATCAATAGCATCCACAGTGGACCTATTTTTTCCTAAAACCATATTGAGCTGGACTTAAAATGTTGTGGTTTACAAAGTGATTATACAATTGAGAGATTCAAATATCTTAGCAAACACTGGAATAATGAAAATAGGTCTGTACCCAGCAGGGGAATCTCTTTCCCCTTTTTTGAATACTAGAACTACTCTAGACAATTTAAGTTCAAAAGGAAAAACCCCTTCAATTAAACAATTATTTATGCAAAAAGTTAAAGGATAGACAATAGAAGAAACAGGTTCGGTGTGTTTTTTAAGTGAATCGAATGCCCTAACTGAGGGCCTAAAAATCGAACTTTTAATACCACTGACTGAACTGATAAAATAATCATTAAATGCATCTGGTTCGACTGTAACCCTGTTCTTCACATTGGGTTTGGTAACATCGTTTAACATCTGCCAAGCTGTTTTACACTTATTACTTGATTTCTCAATAATAATTGAATTGTATGACTTTTTGGCCTCAATAATTGCTGCTTTATACTTATTTCTATACTTAACATAAGCATACTTAGAAATATCAGTCTTAAATCTATTGTGGACATCAAGCAATGACATAACTTCCATTTTCATAGCTGCAAGCTGCGGGGTTTACCACTGATTTGTTGCTCTTTTACTAGTTTTTTTCGATTGGTAACTTTGACTTAACATTTTCGCAATGGGACACAGTTATCATAGGTTCTCATAAATATATAGAAAAAGTTATTAAAAATAGTGACAGCATTTGAGTTACGAAATTGATTAGGCTTAATAAGAAAATTAAGCCAGTCTGTGGAAGCAAGAGAATCAATTAAAGTAGATAATTTTTCATCATTTATTGGCCTAGAGTGAACCATTTTAAAGTCATAGGTGATGTCAGAGCTACCCTCAATATCAACATTAAAACCAAAAGAAACTGACTTGTGATCAGAAAACATACAATCAGTAACCAGAGTAAAATTTACCACAGGACAAAAATTAATAAAAATATTATCTAAACACGCTAGTCCTCTGGTAGGCCGGTTGTTAACAAATCTTAAATTAAATTGTCTCAAAATATTTTTAAATTCATTAAAACTGGCTTTGTCTAATGTAACATCAAAATCGGAATTTAAGTCACCTCCAATTACAATCTTGTATTTCATATACATAGGCCTATTTAAAAAATACAACAATTCCTCCAACTTTTCTAAAAATAAATTACCGTTTCCACTAGGAGATCTATAAAGTGACACAACTACTAACTTAATGCTACTAAAACCATTGCAGTTGCTTCAAAATGTTGTTCGATGCATAAAAAATTCAAGTCTAAACTATTTACCGATACCTCTAAATTCAGAGAATCACTAACATAAACGGCAACCCCTCCTCAAAGTGTTGTGTTCTACAGTAACTACTAATTAAATTGAAGTGATCAATATAGGCAAAGGGCAATGCAGACTCAGAATGCCAATGTTCACTGAGACATAATATGTTACATTGATTATCAAGTGCAAAATTACTTAAAACAAGTTCCTTATCTTTCAGCCCTTGAATGTTTAAATACAATAGTTTTATATCACATTTATTACTAGGCCTATTAAGTTCACAATTAGGTAGTCCAACATTAGGCTTTTCGGTTAACATACTTAAACAATGATTATCTATGTCAGCGTCAGCAACACCAACATTAGACTGAATATCATAGCCTGGGGTAAGACTAGCAACATTGATATGAATTATATTAAGTTTGCTTGTTTTAAGACTGTGAGAATTTGATTGTAAAGATTGAAAAAAATTTGTGCAGCAAAATGTTATTCTCACTAGATTTAAAACTATTATTAGGCCAATTTTCAATGATCTCTTTCGTTACATTTCTAAAAACCCCCATTGGAATAGGCTGCTTTACACAATCAACTCTGTATTGACAATCCTTTAATATTACATCTATAATCTTATTGGTTGTCAACATCTTTCCTAACTTATTGAGATGTAGTCCATGAGAAGTGTAAAATCTTCTCCCTATGTCACTTAGATCAATAAAACTACAATTTTTTAAAAACTTACAGATTTTCCCGATTGTCATATTCACCCGCTTGATTTCCACATTGACACAGGACCAGTCTGGTAAGTCGTACGAGGAACTCCAAGAACTACAGCTCTGGCCCCACTCTCCTTAACACCTTGAAGTCGTTTCCGGAGGGTCGATAAAAAGTCCTCTGCATCGTTGTTACTAATGTCGTTGGTCTCCGCTAGTAATACCACATATTCTTCTGCTGAGCCCTTGTCAAAGTTTACTGGAACAACATCCTTCAGCTTCGCCCCAGGCTTGATGTCACAGGTGACAATAAAATCTGTTTTGTCTCATGTCTCATGAACAAATGTCTCATGCCCCTCCCTTGACTGTCCGCAAAAAGTTTCACTTTAGGCTTAGTTCTGCGTTTGATAAGTTTCCCCTTCACTGAACCACCTCTATCAGAATTAGGGCAAGGTCCGTCGTCCAAACGATTTTTACAATTCTCAGGTTCATTTCCCAGTTCGTCATCATTAAAAGATTCAAAAACACTAAACCTATTTTTTAGTTCCATAGGAGGTACACTCACTAATGCCGGGGCACCATTTTTAGAAAACCGTTTACTTGTGTGGTTAACATGCCAGTTGCCGTCAGGTCGGCCACCTAGGCTTAGTCCTTTATTAGACTTGTTGGGCCTATTTTTTTAGGCCTTTGTTTTTCCATGACTACAATGCTATTTTTAAATTCTTCATTTTCTTTTTGTAGTAAGGATATAATTGTTTCTAATGTTCGTATTGACGATATCATGTTTTTAGTCTCCTCACTTAGAATAATACATTGTTTACATTGAGAATTAGGCCTATCTTTATAACAAACAGTTTCGCACAGTGAAGACAGCTTCTCTTCTTCCGCTAGCTTTAAAATTAGCTCCGCTCGTTCTTTTTCTTTCCCAAGTATTTTTTCCAGTGATTTAGTTTTAACCTCTAAATCATTTAATTTACTCTCATATGACATTTTAACTTGTTTAAGCTCTTCTTCCTTCTCCTTCAACTCATCTTCCAGTTGCAGCTCAAATAAAGTACTTCTGTTCTTAGCTTCATGAAGTTGTTGTTTCAAGCTTTCATTTTCCCTCAACAAGGCACCATCTATTTCATTGGCTAAACTGACAGAACAATTTTCATTGTACCCAGATTCTGAATAGTTGTCATCAGCCTCATTTTCAATTTGATCGAGCAGAAGATTGTTTTCATCCATATTTTCATCACAGGACTGACATTTCCATTCGCTCACTTCCTTTTTTGAGAAAAGTTTTACTGCTAAATATGATATGTTTACACAACTAAAATGCAACCAAGTTTTGCAACAGGTACAAAATATCTCTGAGTTTCTAACCCCCCTAATGCAAACCTTGCAAAAATTTTTTGACATTATGATACAATTAGCGTAGGAAAATAAGACAACTAAAAGTCCAAGTGCAGTAGCTTAAACCACTTTTATAACTTCTGATGTGAGTAAGCTTATAAATCTGAGTAGTCCTATTAATGTCTAAAAACACTCACTGTGACTTATAGGTTGTGTCTCACAAAATTAAAAACTCACTAAAATTAAGATCAATTCTTCTCAAAGGTAGCCATCGAACTGTTATTCCCAATTTAAGGTGTAAGAAAAGAATGTTTTTATAAGATTTTAAGAAAAATTCCGGAAATTAGAAAACAGCACAACGTGGTCTTGATTGGGGAGGATGGAATAAACAGGAATGGCCAATATCCAGAACGCATAATAAGATGCGAACGCATTAATGCGCATTAGTGCGGACGTTAATCCACACAAGAGAACACCACATCCACCAACCATCTCTCACAACTATCCACAATTCGTGACCTCCAAGCTGGATTACAGGACGTTGCCACCGTCTCAGTCATAATATAAGTGTATCAGTAAAGTTTATAAACATCACTGAAGAATCAAGACAGCAATAGTAAATAGGCTGATTAAATTCAACCACTAAAACTTTTAAACAGTAAAGGAAACACAGTTTTCACTAGTAACCACCTCTCTCGACTAAATGTAAACAAACAGTGCAGATGCCCCGAAAGTTGCGACGCTTAGGGAATAGTGGGGGGTGTATGTTTTAAATATTATAACCACCACTATACCGCACACATTTGCCAGCAAAATTGGAATTGCTTATGGTGGAGATTCAAACCCGCATACTTCTGTGTGAATTCAAATGTTTCGCTCGTTACTTAGAGCCTTAGACCCCTACACCTTGTACCACCGACGGAGAAAGTAAAACCTACTATAGTGACAATTGAGCACACTCCTCGAAATAGTCCTAGTCCCTGCTTCCAGGTAGCAGCACCTCTCTCAATGATGTCATAATCTAGAATGACAGATGCTCCTCCCTGCCACATTTTATTTAACTAGTAAATACGTCACAATCGTGACTTTAGTAGTTCTAGGGTTAAAAGCGTTACAGAGGAATAACCATAGATCAAAGGCTGTTGATTTATCTTTGACAAATTTGATTTATTATTGCCATGTTATCTTCATCTTCAGTCAATTAGCGATTGCGACTAAAAGCCAGGTAAAGTCACGCACACGCAGGTCACACACGCATGCGCCCTTGCAAACAGGGCGGCGGAACAAAGGGACAGACCTACACTTCCGCCCAATTCGTCATTTGCTGGATAACCAAAATATGAATAATTTATTTTTATTATTTCTCTTTGATCTAAATATTACCAAAAACATGTATAACAAGAAGTGTCATACCAAATATTCAAATGAAACTTAATAAAATATATTTGATAACCAATTTATATAGTATGTAGAATAATTTTTTGTAGTTTTACGTAGAATATGAATTTTATGAGACAATTATGATTAAATGACAAATTATGAATGATAACGGCTTCACTGTGAACGTCCTCTAGGCTGAGGCCTGTTCGGATTTAGGGGTGTTCGGGTTTGCCGGAAAATAAAATTACCTACTTAGTGACGAGCTAAAATTAGAGGGCTATACACAGGCTAGCCTGAGCTCCATCACTAGTATGCAGATCAAACCTAGTGTACACTTAAAGCATACAAAACAAACATCACACTAATACTGGGCGAGATGACTGGGAGGCTTATTTGCTACCATTTGAAAGGAGGAAGGCTCATTGAACCCTCGTAAAATGTGAGAGTGGCTGTGAGGACGTTGGTAGTAAATATCATCAAACATAACCTACAACCTAGCGATAAGGTCAACGTCGGCTGATGAACATTTTGATACCGGCTGATGAACATTTTGATACCAACCCCAATCAGCAGATTGTAGGCTGAACAGCTGTTATCCCCCCTGGCCATCAAGGGTGAAGGGGGAGAGCCCAAGGTGATACAAGAAGGATCGGTCAGTTAATTCTGGCTCCTGTCAAGTGAGGTTGTTTAGTGAAAGAAGTTAAGCGTACGGAAAAGTGAGCTCAGTGACCTGGTAGTGGTTGGAGAGCAAGCAACTGCCAATTTTCATCCCTTATACGCTCGGTGAAACTACGCTATGTAGTGCTGGTAATTCAAGTACTGTTTCTATTTTAATTCATCATTTTAGGAAAGTTAATTAGGTAAATTAGGAGTGGCACCTAACGCCGCTCAGGTAGGAACAGGATTGTGGTGTCACCTGTTGCTACAGCGACCACGTTTGAATGGTGAATTGAATTATTATATTGAAATTTATTAAAGTTTTTTCCAAATTATTAAATTGGCTTTCACGGTGGAGATGAGCGATTATGAGGGTACTCTGCTGATAGATATCGCGGTACTGAGCTCCGCCAGCAAAACCAGTACCAGCTCTAAATTACTAAATTCTTAAGAACCCTGGTATAGCCCAGCAATCGCACTAGAGCGATTCCGGTAGTAAAAGGGCTGTGGTTAGCTTTCTCGGAATGGGTCAGGTGAACTTATTTCACCCCCCTACAGGAAACCATCAAAACCTATTTCATCACTGTATTAACGGTATGTGACAGGAGACACAACGGTTGGGGTTAAAAAGGCTGGGTAACTAGTGGTCAAAAGGGCAATGACCTTGGCGGGTGGATGTACGTCCTGTCATTGTTGCTAGGCAAGGCTAAAAATAAATCACTCTCCCACTACTGGTAAAAAAGGTTTTTTTTGAAGTAATGTGCTGTAAATATTCAGTATATAGTTTTGACTAGAGATTTGATAATGGTGCACCTTTAAATTCCAAAATTATAATAATTGGGAAATATGAAAAAGTATTGATGACGGGTTAAATGTAATCCTACCATACAGGGTGTATACAACTTCTTTAGAAACATGGCCTATTTCTTCCTTAAATCAAGACAATCAAGAAACATAACATAAGCATAAATCTAAAATGTCTAGTTTTCTGAGTAATATCTATGGTGGAAACTTTAAATTTAGAAAAAATGTGGATTGTAGTAGGTGAAAAAGAGTATGCAATTTTGTTACAATATTTTGAAGGACTCTTTCCGGGGCCCCATATTTTCCCTGGTACACCTGTTTCTTTGGACCATTTTTGCTGAAGGAATATTTCTCATTTTATTATTATAAATATAGCCAAATAACTTTTCCTCTGGTTTTAACAGCTGCCTCATTAATGTCTGTCTTTAAATAGCAATCAGTGGCAGCTAAGTCTAGTATTGAGCCATAACAAAGTTGTCAATATCACTTTACTCTGAGCCTAATTTCAATATCATTAAAATCAATTTAACTCTTTGTTTACATGAAACATAATTAAAATACATAGTTTAATTTATTTTAACTTGTCGAACGACACGGCAATTGATGACAAGATTTAGACCCATAGAGATGAACAAATTATTGATTAAATTTGGCTGCAGATAAAGTTAAAGAAACTTGGATTGAATGTAGTGGCCGGTGCTTATGACTGCCGCATACGGCCGCCAAATGCACATCATATTAACTCAACTTCAGACTTCCGAATAGGAAATAAATCTAAAGAAATAAAGATTAAATCAACAACAGTCAGGCCCAGAAGGGTTTTGGCAGCCATGTTAGTGGAAAAAACTAACAGTCAGCATACACTTTACAAATATGTATAATATTAAACAAAAATTAAACACAGTAAACATGCATGCACTAATACTAATCTGATATTTTAATTCTGATACCTTCCATTCCAATCAGGAGCAAATTATAAGTTATAGGACCCCAACCATACTTTTTTTGTTTAGTATTGATCCAATCCCAACGAAACCTCAAAAAATCTTCAACAATCTTTGGCCCCATTGTGTTGTTTAACTTCTGCTGTAGGTAGAGGCTGCAATAAAACATGTTCGGATAAAGATGCACAAGAACAAACATTTGTTCCCCAATGATTTACAAAAGCAGCGTATGAAGGCACAACAAAATGTTTTTATAATTATCATTTCCTAAGCCTTGGCAATGAAAAAGACCCCCGTCGCAGTAGACCTGAGTACTAAATGAATTTCCAAATATGACAAGTTTGATCAATATCTGTAATAAATATGAGAGTTTGCCTGTTCTCCGTAAGATAAAACATGGAAAGATAATGCAGGTTTTCTGCTGTAATGAACACTGAAAGTAGGCATTCTTACCATAAAAACTTTTATTTTGACCAAATAACAAGTTTTATCAACATCTGTCCATTAAAAAAGGAGTTTGCCTATTCTCTAAATGATTAACATGGCCATGGTAAACACATAAATTATTAATTTTAAGCTTAAATGGATGGATCTAAACCACATAAAACTAAATATTTGGTTTCATCTAAAAATATAGGTTAATAAGCGTTATTATTATATCCCATAAGTGTACTTATATCCCAAAGCCTTGTGGGAGGTTATTAATAGGGATTTAGGACATAAGACTGAGAAAGCCAAAAAGTACCAATTAATTAGCCCAAATGTTTTTAATGATTATTTTATTAGTATTAGTTCTCCATGTAACAGTAATGCTCTATATGATTTAGATTATAAGACTTTATATCTCAGGACAATCATAACCTTGGTATTCGGCAAAGTTTTAGTTTTAAGTTTGTTTCACCTGATGATATTTTATGTATTGTTAAAAAATGTCCAACAAATTTAGCGAGGATCATTTTGGTTTCTCAAACTCTCTTTTAAAGAAAACTGTATCTTTTTTTGTCGTTCCTTTGACTTATCTCATTAATCTGTGCTTATTTCATGGTCATTTTCCTGATGTATTAAAACTTTCTGTAGTGCACCCTATTTTTAAAATACCCCCGTCGCAGCAGACCTGCATACTCAGCGAATTTCCAAATCAATAATATAATAATAATAATAATAATAATTGACAAGTTTTATAAAAATCTGTCAATAAACGTGAGAATTATTTGCCTATTCTCCATAAGATTAACATGGGAAAGAGTGTGCAGGTTTGCTGCTGTGAGGAACACTGAAAGTAGGTATTTCTACCATAAAAAATTTTTATTTTTAACATTTATACCAACTTTCATCAACATCTGTCCATAAATAAAGGACTTTGCCTATTCCCTACATGATTAACATGGGAAAAGAGTATGCAGGTTTGCTGCCATGATAAACACATAAACTATGATTTTTAAGCATAAATGGATAGATCTCAACCACATGAAGCTAAATATCAAGTTTTATCCAAAAATATTAATTAATATGGGAAATATTAATTTTTCCCTATCTTCCATTAGATAAACATTGGAGCCCCACAATACAACATACTGTGTTTAGATTTTTTAATATCTCGGTAACCGTTGGAGATAGAGAAAAACTTTAAGGAACTTAACTGAGTAATTTTTTAAGCTGATTCTAATGGTGAAATATAAAATCAGAAATTTTTAAAAATTATATGTGGAAAACGCAAAAAACCCCATTTTGGGGTACAAAACCCCCCCAAACTACCCGTTCCCATTGACCGATATGTCTGGTTTACGAACTCGTCCGAGCATTTGTAGGAATACACGTCTCTACCAAATTTGGTCTCGATCGGACCATTTTTACGAGAGTTATCGTGTTAACAGACACATATATATATACATATATACATATATACATATATATATATAAAAATTTTAACGACTATTGTTTTTGGACTCTGGGCACCTAAAGACGAAAATAGTACGCAGGTCTGCTGCGACGGGGGTATTTGCTGTTGTCATGCCACTAACATCCTTCATTTGTCTTATTACAATTAAGCCTGTGCTTAGTTTGTTTCTGAGTGAGTCAATATGTTCTCCATGTCAGTTTATCATAGAGTATTTTGCCAAAGCATTCAGTAGTTGTGGCTTCTAACAGTTCTGGAATTCTCCCTGTGTTTGTCTGCATATGATCATTTGTTTAGTCTTAGTTTCATTCACAACAAGGTCATTGTTATAGCAGTATTCTATATCCATGTTGAGGGCAATAAAACTGTCTACTTCTAGTAGACTTGGCTCTTGATTTCCCATCAGCAATACTTTGTCGTCTGCATACATCAGGGCTTTACTATAATCTTGGATGAGCCTAGGGAAGTCGTTGTTAAAGAGGGTGAAATGGACAGGGCCTGGGACAGATCCTTGGTGGACTCCCCTGATGATGGGTAGGATTTTGGAATCCATTGGGTGACTTGTGAGTAATTGGTAGAGAGAGTGGGGTTCAAACAGTCGTAATAAAACTATTAGCGAATTTCCCATAGGGAAGAAGCTATTACCGTAGGTCTCATGGTGAGACTTAAGCCCGGGACCATGTTATTTTTTCTTCTTTAGGTGCCCAGAGTCCAAAAACAATAGTCGTTAAAATTTTTATATATATATGTATATATATATATGTATATATGTATATATGTATATATATATATATATATATATATATATGTGTCTGTTAGCACGATAACTCTCGTAAAAATGGTCCGATCGAGACCAAATTTGGTAGAGACGTGTATTTCTACAAATGCTCGGACGAGTTCGTTAACCAGCCATATCGGTCAATGGAAACGGGTAGTTTGGGGGGGTTTTGTACCCCAAAATGGGGTTTTTTGCGTTTTTCACATGTAGTTTTTAAAATTTTCTAATTTTATATTTCACCATTAGAATCAGCTTAAAAAACTACACAATTATGTTCCTTAAAGTTTTTTCTCTATCTCCAACGGTTACCGAGATATTAAAAAATCTAAACACAGTACGTTGTATTGTGGGGGCTCCAATGTTAATCTTATGGAGGATAGGGAAAAATTAATATTTCCCATACTAATGAATATTTTTGGATAAAACTTGATAAGCTTCATGTGGTTGAGATCTATCCATTTACGCTCAAAAATCGTAGTTTATGTGTTTTATCATGGCAGCAAACTTGCATACTCTTTTCCCATAATAATCATATAGGGAATAGGCAAACTTCTTTATTTATGGACAGATGTTGATGAAAGTTGGTATAAATGTTAAGATAAAAATTATTTATGGTAGAAATGCCTAATTTCAGTGTTCCTCACATCAGCAAACCTGCACACTCTTTGCCATGTTAATCTTATCGAGAATAAGCAAATAATGTCCATGTTTATGGACAGATTTTTATAAAACTTGCCATATATTATTATTATTATTATATTATTGATTTGGAAATTCGCTGAGTACGCAGGTCTGCTGCGACGGGGGTATTTTTTCTATTATCTTTGAAAATTGGGTATTAGTGAGATGGGGTTGTAGTTTGATGTTTCAGTTGAAAATCCCTTTTTGTACTTTGGATATACTTTAGCTATTTTAAGTGTTGTTGGGAAGGTTCCTGAGCTGATAGAATCGTTGGTAATATATACCAAGGGCTCTGTTAGTTCGTCTTCACAAATTTTCAGTAGTTTGGACGATATATCGTCATACCCTGCTGAGATCTTTGGCTGTAGGGACCTTATAACTTTGGACATTTCTTGGAAAAATATTGGAGTAGGTTGTAGAGTAGGGAGCACTCTGTCAGGAGCTGGTGAAGATAGGTGTTTTTTTTGTAATTCCTGTATTTGTAATAGTTTTTTTCTGCTATTGTAGTAAGGAATGTATTAAAGTTATTTAATATCTCTACAGGATTTGTTGTTTCTTGACCTTGAAAAACTAGTTTAATTGGCTTGTTGGATTCTTCCCTTTTTTTTCTCGGTGTTTATTCGAATGATTAATACTGTAAAAGAGAACAATCCCATGTTGGGAATGGAATCAAACATTCCTTAATTACAAAGTGAGTTAGTAAACATCTCTTATAAGTGGACGTCTAGTCATTATTCTATATTTAACCCTCTATTTATTTAAGTGTTAGTTGTCTATTCCTCATCATGTCCATGTTGCAACAGAAGAGAAGTGGCAGGCATCACGAATGATCTGTTAGAGTAGAAAGCCACAGGAAATTAATGAAAAATTAGTCAATCCCAAATGGGACAATAGCCTCAAGCTGCAATGTTAGAATGATCAGATGGTCGGGTCAATCGTTGATACGGAGAAAGCATGTGATAGGGGTATAAAATTTAACTCTCCAGTAGTTATATTCTAGGGGTTTGTCCATACCTCAAGGCTCTGACGTCACCCACTGATTACATCCATGGATGTAATAGCAGATGGATGTGAAAAAGTATACTAATGAACCAGGTTTTCTAAACTAAGTGGTTTTTCCTGTCCCGTCTACCTCTTGCTTACAAATATTTACTTTAACATGTCAGCAGAACAACATACTGGTTTCAAAATGTATACTTTAATAGTTAAGTATTAAAGTATAAATTTTAAAAACCAGTATGTTGATTTATAGTGAGTGTGGGATGTTTGAACTTTAACACATTGACAGATATACTCTACATTTCCTATAAAAACTCCACAAATTAAAATCTACTCAAAATAAAATAATCACTTTATTCATTTAAGATTTAAAAAGATCATCAAAGAATCATTAATAGAAAAAACCTTTAGGAAAATAAGGGTGTTTTAATTTCCCTTCTGCTCATCTACTTTTAACTGGAAAATTAGGGATCTCATTACAAAATTTTGCCCCAGGACCCTTAATAATCTTTTGGAATATGATTTTTTGTTCAAAAATTATTTAAACAGCATTTTAAATCTTGTAAAATTTTAAAACTTTATATTTTTGGCTAGGACAATTATTTATGGTATAAAACTTTAGTACCCCATAGGGTCAAATTTAATAAGGTTTAAGAAACAATTGATTAAAAAACAACTTAAAAGTATTGTTATTTATTTTTTACTAAGATATAAACGGTACTTACCGTTCATCCCCCTTCTTCCAATCACATAGTCTTCTATTGAATTCTGACATTTTTAGGTTAACTCTCTTCGAGGAAGGTTTAAAGTCAACCAAAACTTGAGGAGAAACTTTATTTGTGTCAAAGTATTTAAATTTATGATTTCGAGAAACGACAACTGTACAGCTGCTACTTGATTCAACATTTTCTTCCAAATATTCAAGATCCCACTTCAAAACATTTTTCACTAAATCGGATCCAGTAATAACAACTGGTTTCTAAAACAAGAACATGGTTATTGAATTCAGTAACCAGGGGGTATTGTAAATGAGGGGAGGAGCTCCTGTGTGAACACTAGCATAAAAAACCAACCTAACTTATCTCTGAAGATTGCTTTATGTTATCAATGTCACATGTATTGTGATGTTGTGCAAGCAACCGTATCGGTATGATAATTTCATCATCTGTGGCTTCTGTGTCACTGACAAACACCCCAACCACAACTATAACCACGATTCTGGATTCCACAATTTCTCTAGTAGGCCTACCCTGGATGGCAAAATGCCACATTTTCATTGGAGAAATGATTTTTCACAAGAATTATCTCTTTGATTATGTAAATAAATATACAGCAAAAGGTATGCTTACAAGTTTGATTTAAGCTTTCCCCTTGCCTGCAGCGTGGAATCCCGGTGATCTTTTTGTGATTTTTTTGCAGATTTGTTCATTGAAGTTTCATTTAACTAATTTTAGAAAATACTTGGTACAGAACTTTTAGCAATACACTCTATGGGTCCTAACCAAATAAAAATAAGATTTTTTTACTCATCTGGATTTGAACCTATGCTTGACAATCTTATCATGGAGTTTTGCCAAATAATCTTATGACTATATTGGATTGATTTCATTGGACTTTATTGAATTGTTCACTAGGTAATCTAGAATTTTAACGTAAGAGAGGATGTGTTTCATTTTGTTTCAATATGTCCTATTCTGACCAGTATCAGAAAACGGATGTTTGGAAAAAGCCCTCTCCATGAAACAGAATTTAAAGAATTTATAAACGTGAAGAATTGGCAAAGCTTGGGGTATTATATGAAAGAGGCCTGGATATGTTGGCATAATTCTATTTGGAAATTCAATCATTAGATGTTGTTAGTATAATTTTTGAGATGTAAATTCTTCCAATGTAAATTATATTTAATATGTATATATTACTGGTAAGCTAGTAATTAAATTTGACAAACTTTCAGATTTTTCAATATACTATTTTAGATGTATAATCGATACAGTTTTAGGAACTTCAATTATTAAATGTTGTTAATCTGACTAACATGTGACATTTCACAATCTAAAAGTAACTTATTTGATATTTATTTTTCCCCCTTCCTTCTTTTAGGCTAAGGTATCAAAAGACCATGCAGCCTCGCAGTTCTCTGTTTTGTGGTTACTTCAAAAATTATTAGGGTTCTCATTTTGAGTTTCTTTTTAGATTTGCCTTTTAATCTCTCTGATGAAATTAGCTATTTCTAGTTTAAATTCTATGCAATTTTTATTGAGTATTTTGCTTCTAAAGTAGTTGTAGTGTGGGCATATAAAGATTAAATGTTCTAGTGTTTCTTTTAGATTTAAAGTATACAGTTTAAGCATATAAAGTATTGATTTTTTGGAGTATACTCTGGCATGTCTGAGATATGTTCTACATAAGACAATTGTATCATGTCTATTGAACTGCTTATTGGAAAACCAAGGCTTAGTTTGAAAAGAATTTTGATTTTTTCTGTGCCACTGTCCTTTAGGGTAGTTAAAATTGGTGTGATTAAATTTGAGAAATGTGCAGATTTGTTCAAATAACCAACTAATTTAAATAAAATTTATTGAATGGCATTTATTTAATCAGTTTCAAGTTATTGTTTAATCAGTCAAATTAACATAATCATAGTTAGGTACTGTAGTTGTTATTTACTGGTATTTTATAGTGTTAGGCCCCTATTATCAGTGCCAACCAATTGACAGTATTTGTGACCAGTGTTTCAAAATGGAGGTATTACTTTGAAGTTATACAATGTCTTGTTAAAAAGGTAATAAAAAATGTTTCTTTCACTCAATAAACGACTGCTGTTTCATTTCATTTCACATTAGAAAATTGTCCACATTATAGTATATCTTGACTTTCAAAACATTTAACATGCCGTTGGTCGAGGTCATGTGTTACGTGGATGGTCAATGGGTGAGCACCACACTCACCTTTTAACAATTTATATTTCACGAATTTCAAATGAATTATATCTTGCCACTTTTATTTAAGTAATTTTCTAACCTTTAATTATATACGAAACTAAAAATAACTAATTCCACAATAAAAAATACCCCCGTCACAGCAGACCTGCGTAATCAGCGAATTTACAAATCCATTCTTTATTCTTTATTTATTTATTCTTTCCTTACAAACAAACATTACAATTCATACAGTACAATAATGAAATGTCCCCGCATAGGCAGAGCCTGTGCGCGGGGGCAGATCCCTAGAGACTATCGCCCGTTAATTTTTAGGCGACTGCAGGGAACAATATTTAGTTTGTAAAAAGTATAGTAAAATTAACAAAAAATAAATATAAAGAACCAGTAACCATGCGGATGAAGGCAAAATTAGAAAATAAGTTCAATCATAACATAAAACAATCTATATAACAGGTTTGATCAATATCCGTGATAAATAAAGAAAGTTTTTCTATTCTCCATAGGATTAACGTGGAAAAGAGTATGCAGGTTTACTTCTGTGAGGAACACTGAAAGGAGGCATTTTTATCATTACCTATTATTATTTTAGCGAATTTCTCATAGGGAAGAAGCTATTACCGTAGGTCTCATGGTAAGACTTAAGCCCGGGACCATGTTATTTTTTCTTCTTTAGGTGCCCAGAGTCCAAAAACAATAGTTGTTAAAATTTATATATATATATATATATATATATATATATATATATATATATATATATATATATGTCTGTGAACACGATAACTCTCGTAAAAATGGTCCGATCGAGACCAAATTTGGTAGAGACGTGTATTCCTACAAATGCTCGGACGAGTTTGTTAACCAGACATATCGGTCAATGGGAACAGGTAGTTTGGGGGGGTTTTGTACCCCAAAATGGGATTTTTTGCGTTTTTCACATGTAATTTTTAAAAATTTCTAATTTTATATTTCACCATTGGAATCAGCTTAAAAAACTTCACAATTAAGTTCCTTAAAGTTTTTCTCTATCTCCAACGGTTACCGAGATATTATAAAATCTAAACACATTACGTACTGTGTTTAGATTTTATAATATCTCGGTAACTTGTAATTTTTTAAAAATAATTTTTTTGGGAAAAATTAATATTTCCCATATTAATCAATATTTTTTTATAAAACTTGACATTTAGCTTCATGTGGTTGAGGTCTATCCATTTATGCTTAAAAATCATAGTTTATGTCTTTATCATGGCAGCAAACCTGCATACTCTTTTCCCATGTTAATCTTATGGTGAATAGGCAAACTCCTTTATTTATGGACAGATGTTGATGAAAGTTGGTATAAATGTTAAGATAAAAATTATTTATTGTAGAAATTACTACTTTCAGTGTTCCTCACAGCAGCTAACCTGCACACTCTTTCCCATGTTAATCTTATGGAGAATAGGCAAATAATTCTCATGTTTTTGGACAGACTTTTATAAAACTTGTCATATATTTATTATTATTATGTTATTGATTTAGAAATTCGCTGAGTACGCAGATCTGCTGCGACGGGGGTATTTACTACATATCAAGTTTTATCAATATCAGTCCATAAATAAATGAGATGATTGTCTTTCCTCCATATGATTAACATGGAAAAAGGGTATGCAGGTTAGCTGCCAAGATAAACACATAATGTATGATTTTTAAGCATGAATAGATAGATCTCAATCACATGAAGGGAAATATCAAGTTTCATAACAAAATATATAACATATAATATTAATTGTTTTTTATCCTCCCTAAGATTAACATTGGAGCCCCAAAATACAACGTACAATGTTTATATCTTTATCTCGCTAACCATTGGACATAGACTTAAACTTTAGGCTACACACTAACCTACATTGTTACTAATGGGAAAAGATAAAAAAAATTTTATTACGTATGAAAAATGCAAAAATCTCCTTTCCTTTCCAAAGGAAAGGATCTCCTTCTCCTTAAAAGGAGATCCACCACAACAGCCTTAACCATCCTCATAGAACAAATAATAGATCGTAGAGGAACACAAACATGTCTTAGCTGTCTTATTAGATTATAGCAAAGCATTCGACCGCCTAGGGCATGACCTCATCATGACTAAACTGTCATCACTAGGAATAGAAGGCGTGCGTGGCAAAAGACTAGGTGGCCAGCTACTTCAGAGAACAGTCAAATTGTTGAAATTCAATAAAATGATAATGGGAGGAAATGTGTATATAGATCAAAGCAATCTACATTAAGCAGAGGTGTATTACAAGGATCAGTCCTGGGTCCCTTTTTATTCATCCTCTTCACAAATGATCTCTCCAGTGTCATCAATGACAGCCATGTCCAAACCACAATATATGCAGATGATACAACCCTTGTATTTTCAGACGACACCGCTCAACAATTACACTCAGACATCCTAATATCAATAGATAAAGCACTTCAATACTCCCTGCAAAACGACCTGGCTATAAATCCATCCAAAACACACAGATAAATTTTAGCAGAAGACATGAACAAATGCAAGAAATTCCCAATATTTCTTCTCAAAGAAAATCAAAATTATTAGGATAAACAATTGATGCCGAAATCTCCTGGAGAGATCATATACTCAATCTTGCTAAGAAAATTGCACCTTGAATATATGCAGTGAAAAGAATGAAATGGATAGGAGGTGTTGAAATAGCTAAAATAGTGTACTATGCACTAGTAGAATCACAAATCAGATATGGATTAATTTTTGGGGGAGGAACATCTGAGTACAACCTTGGTAAAATTCTTAAACTCCAGATAAAAGCTGTTAGCTGTTAGCTATGGGAAATTCGCTAATCTATAAGTTTATTACTTTATTTACTATCAAACTTACATTTAAAAATGTCTCAATTTTTTCCAGATTTGTCGCCAATTGCCAACAGTCACTTCACCAACTCCTAACTCAGCGGTTACCTTTTTAATTGATTCACTGTTGTCTGAACGTTTTAAAGCTTTAAACTTGGTCAAGAGAGGTCACAATTCTCTTACATTTCCCACTCATAACCAAACACAACAAAACACACAATCACAATTTAATGTAATGTAACTTCACCTGTGGCAAGAGCAATACTGAAAAAAAACACCTGCCGATAAAGATAAATTCAGACCCACCACAAAACGATATTTAAGAGCTAGCGGTTCAATTCAACTGCTCGGCCTAGCAACAGCCGGTAGAGGCGCATTACTCGACCAATCAACAGCAATCTACAGGGTGTTTCAGAATTCCCTACCAATACTCAAGGACATTCTTCCTGGGTAAGAAACATATCTAAATATCATATTTAAACTGTCCGGAAGTCCTTAGTTATTTACGCAGCCTCCGTTTTGTTTTTTATCACTTATAATTTTTTCTGGAAAATGGTTAAACGTACATTCTGTTAATTCTGACAAATGAAATTCGGGGCTGCAAAATCAAATATCTTTCAAACAAAATATACCGCGATATAGTTCGTGGCATCTAGAACCTTTTCCACTAAATACCTCCATCTTTAAAATTGACACTTGGAAATTTTCCAGGGGACCCATTCAATTACGCCCTAGGCTAAGTTGTAAAATACTTACATTGAAATAAGTTATGAGATAAGGGAACAACCATATATAGAGTTTAAAATGTATATTTTGTTTATATAATTATATATACTGTACTTACATTTTGGGAAATCAATTCATCCACTCTTGGGTCATCATGGGATAACCTAGGAATTGAATCTAGAGGCATATCGTATTTCCGAAGTTGACTTGCGTCCCATGTGTTGTGCTCTTCTTGGTTTGATTTCTCCATTTAATGATATTGTTTTCTACTCAATCAAATTAACGTACAGTGAGCAATTTGAGTCAATAGACCATTTATGAAATTACAATCTGACACTACACTTAATATTTATGTTTACAACTTGGACTGGCGACTAGCAGAACAGTTGTAGCACAGCACAGCAGGTGCATGCAACCATGCAACCCTCACATGCAGTGCCACTACGTAACCATTTCCAAACATAGGCTCTAAAAAAATTCCCAAATAATGTTCACATTTCCCTAAATTTAGCAAGCTGTAATTTACGTAATACACTCTCCTAGGTAACGCATAAAATACCCCCGTCGCAGCAGACCTGCGTACTCATCGAATTTCCAAATCAATAATATAATAATAATAATATATGACAAGTTTTAAAAAATCTGTCCATAAACATGAGAATTATTTTCCCATTCTCCATAAGATTGACGTGGGAAAGAGTGTGCAGGTTTACTGCTGTGAGGTACACTGAAAATAGGCATTTCTAAAATAAACAATTTTTATTTTTTAACATTTTTACCAACTTTCATTTTCATAAACTATGATTTTTTTATGCATAAATGGATAGATCTCAACCACATGAAGCTAAATATAAAGTTTTATCCAAAAATATTGATTAATATGGTAAATGTTAAATTTTCCCTGTCCTCCATAAGATTATCAGTGGAGCCCCACAATACAACATACTGTGTTTAGATTTTTTAATATCTCGGTAACCGTTGGAGATAGAGAAAAACTTTAAGGAACTTACTCGTGTAGTTTTTTAAGCTGATTCCAATGGTGAAATATAAAATCAGAATTTAAAAAAAAATACACGTGAAAAAGGCAAAAAAAACCCCATTTTTGGGTACAAACCCCCCCCCAAACTACCCGTTCCCATTGACCGATACGTCTGGTTTACGAACTCGTCCGAGCATTTGTAGGAATATACGTCTCTACCAAATTTGGTCTTGATTGGACCAATTTTACGAGAGTTATCGTGTTCACAAACACACACACACACACACACACACACACACACACACACACACACACACATATATATATATATATATTATTTAAAAGTTCACAATATAGGGCTACTTTTAGTAATATAATAAATAATAAAACAATTAGTACCCTTTTTTAAACGTTAATGGCAACATGTTTCGGCATTTATGCCATTTTTAAGCCCATGCCGAAACATGTTGCCATTAAAGTTTAAAAAAGGGTACTAATTGTTTTTTTATTTATTATATATATATATATATATATAATAAATTTTTAAAATAAATTTTAACTACTATGGTTTTTGGACTCTTGGCACCTAAAGAAGATAAAATAACATGGTCTCGCTATAAGACCTACAGTAATAGCTTTCTTCCCTATGGGAAATTCGCTAAAATGGTACGAAGGATACAAGTTTTTAAATTTTATGAAAAATCAAAATCCATAGTAAAAATAGTGGGTTTTCATAAGAAATTTAAAAGTTGGCCGCCATCTTGGAAAATGGTGGCCATATTCAAAAAAACTAAATTAGATTAACATGGCAAAGAGTGTGCAGGTTAGCTGCTGTGAGGAACACTGAAAGAAGTCATTTCTACCATAAATAATTTTTATCTTAATATTTATACCAACTTTCATCAGCATCTGTCCATAAATAAAGGACTTTGCCTATTCCCTATGTGATTAACATGGGAAAAGAGTATGCAGGTTTGCTGCCATGATAAACACATAAACTATGATTTTTAAGCATAAATGAATAGATCTCAACCACATGAAGCTAAATATCAAGTTTTATCAAAAAATATTCATTAATATGGGAAATATTAATTTTTCCCTATCCTCCATAAGATTAACATTGGAGCCCCACAATACAACGTACTGTGTTTAGATTTTATAATATCTCGGTAACCGTTGGAGATAGAGAAAAACTTTAAAAACTTAATTGTGTAGTTTTTTACGCTAATTCCAATGGTGAAATATAAAATTAGAAATTTTTAAAAATTACATGTGAAAAGCAGAAAAAACCTGATTTTGGGGTACAAACCCCCCCCCAAACTATCCGTTCTATTGACCGATATGTCTGGTTTACGAACTCGTCCGAGCATTTGTAGGAATACACGTCTCTACCAAATTTGGTCTCAATCGGACCATTTTTACGAGAGTTATAGTGCTAACAGACACATATATATATATATATATAATATATATATAAATTTTAACGACTATTGTTTTTGGACTCTGGGCACCTAAAGACGAAAAAATAACATGGTCTCGGGCTTAAGTCTCACCATGAGACCTACGGTAATAGCTTCTTCCCTATGGGAAATTCGCTAAAAGACAAGACCTATTACTTATATATTGAAAGATGATAGAGGTAATATAATTAGAGGAGGTTTTTATAAGGAAGAATTGTTAAAGACAAAATATAAGGACATTTATTTAGTAGAGAAGGTAATTAAAAAATCCGGAGATCGTTATTACGTTCAGTGGTTGGGTTTTCCAAGCAGATCGTGGATTAATAAGAATGATATCATAGTGTGAGGTGTGGAAAGGTGGCGAGCGCGCCTGGACATGGGTACGCACGGTGGTATGTGTTTACGCGACTTGGCGTTGAGGGCTTGGGATTTTAAATTATGAAAGGTGTTAAACTTATTATGATGTGTTAAACTTTACATTATAATGTTATTGTATAGTATCAGGTAATAGATTTGATATGAATAACGGTTTGGGTATTTTTTCAAAAATGTTCAATCAGTCCAAAAATAATCCCAAAATGATTTTGAGCTAAAAACGGGGTTTTTCCTATTAAAATGGGAAAATGTGCTGATTTTGGGTTAAAAATGATGTTTTGTGGCCTATAATGTGCGAAAAATGTGACAATTTTGGGCTTAAAATGGTATATTTCAATAATTAAAAATGGTAAAAATGCCGATTTGGGTCCAGGACCCTCAGACCACATCTGCTGTTATATGCTTACCAAAACATTTTGCGATTCATTTTTATATTATAAAAAATGAAAAATTATTGTATGTATACATACAACACACACACACATACAACGATGATACATACTGCTGATACATTCGGCAGTTCATGTAGATTGCAAATGTATAAGTTTAAATTGAGTTATATATTTCCAGTGCTGTAAACAAGCGTGAGAATTATGAGGTAAAGCGCTCTGTTAGATTTGCTCTTTTTGGCCTCACGTACCTCCTTTACACAGACGACAGACCGCGAATCTGGCTCGTTTTGCATGGCAGAGCGCAATCCAGGAGTTTAGATCGTTGGGTCCCATTGAGACCAAATTTGTATTCCTACATTTACTCGGACGAGTTCGTAATCCTGACTATATAGGTCAATCGGAACGGGTAGGTTTAGGGGGTTTTGTACCACAAAAATGGGTTTTTGTGTGTTTTTCATGTATAATAAAAAAAATTGTATCTTGTACCATTAAAATCAGCTCAAAAGTTTTCCTCCATCTTCAACGGTTACTAAATATTAAAAAGTCTAAACAAAGTATTGTATCTTAGGGCTCTAGTGTAAATATAAGGAGGATAAATAAAAATTTATATTTCACTAATTAACCTCTTAAAAACCACGAACGCCCCAGTGTGTATCTTTACATTTCATTAATAAAATATATCAACAATTCAAATTTTAAAAAACATCCCTGCTCTCCCTTATAACCACTAACCACAAAATAAAAACCACGATTTCGCTGCAATTCCTATTAAGCCTATAATAATGCCATCAACATCGACCCAAGCCAGTCACGATATATTTACACATTCGCTATGGCGCCCGAAACCCCGTTCCTCTTGCGGAGCGGCCTGTGTAGTTTAAAATCAACCAATAGTATAATTCCAAGTGATCCATACAGAAATATATACTGCGTTATAACAAGCTGGTTGTAGTTCTCTCAAATCCCAACAGGTGGCAGCACAATTACATCGCCAGATCCACCATCTTGAATCCAACCTAAATGTCACCACTCTGATAGCGCCTCTCCGTGCAACTTCCAGTTTCCGGTTCCAGTACAACGTGGAACCATAGATGAACGGATACTTATAATCCGTTCCTCTCTGGTGGAACCGAGTGGTCCGCAAGGGTGTTACAAAGGTGAAAGTTAACCCTATCTGTATTAGTTTTTGGCTAACTACTGATAAAATCTTATTCGCTTTAAAACTAGTACCTGGTGACCGAGCTTTGCTCGTATAGAGCCATATATTAGAAGAGAGAATAAGACATATATTACACAAATTAATCAGAAAAATTAAAACACATTTATTACTCAATGAAAACATTTATGTGGTTTAAATAAAACCCATTAAATACACCATAATTAATATAGCACTGAACAAAAATTGTTGCCCCTGATGGGGATGGAACTCACAACTTCCGGGTTACGAGGCCACCGATCTACCACTGGTCTGCCAAATGAGGGCACCGTTAAAAATGTCTTTCAGCCAACCTGAATTGTTTAGCCATGATTTACTGTTTAATTATCCATGCAGTTATTATTAGCCTGTGGTCAACTGATTTTGTTAGAAACGGAATGAGGATTGAAAAGCAAAAGAGAAATTTAATTTACACCTATTAATTGGTTTGTTACAGTGGCGTCAAGCAATACAATGAAAACGTTTTCTATCAAAACACGGAAGATTTTGGAATACTTTTTTTCTGATTTTATTTCGCACAGTTATGTTACCCTTAAGTTTTTACAAATTGTTTAGTAACCTGATAGTTTTGCATTTACTACATACATAAAATAAATATTTTGAAAAACCACTATTCACATATTGCTCACCACCATCTTCAATCAAGAACTGTCAAACGGTTATAAACAGATTTTTTGGTTTGTATTGCTTACATTTGATTCTCCATAAGCGTGATGTTAAATTTTTAGATTTTAAACTTAATATTACAAGAAAACGAGAATTTTCCTCGAGATTAGACCTATCTAGAACTTATTTTCTACTCGGAAATTAGTTATTTCCAAAATATAAAGAAATTCCTTAGAGCCATTTTCGAGATCCGTGTGCAAATATATATATATATATATATATATATATATACAAAAACCTTGCTCCTATTATATTATAGGACCTTGCTAACCTGCTATAAACCTTGCTCCTTGCTTGTATTATAGTATTGGATAGTACAGTGATTTGAGCTGGAGATTTTTAGGAATCAAGCCTTCTTTTTTACATTTAGTTAAATAAGTTACAACACCAAGATAAAATTTAGCAAACACAACATCACCACCCAAACATGCCGACAGTCTCAGACCTTATGAGAAAGCCAGAGCTCTTATCTGGGCGGATGCCCTGACAAACAGAAGAAAACCGTTTGCCAACATACTTCCGGCAGTATAAAAACAAATGACACTATAATTTATCGAACAACCCTTCATACCAATTCTTTCACTGTCTCTGCTTCTAGGTACTGGAACTTCATTCCTGATATTCTTAAAAATGAAGGTAACCATGCGCGGTTCGGGGCAGAGGTGATGGGTCATATTTTAGGGGGGTAGTGACGAATGATGTGTGTCATTATCTGGGTAGGAACTCGGGCGACAGGGATTGAGAAATTGGAGCGTGTTTAATCTAGGTTTTTTGTTTTAAAAAACAATGTTTATCTTATAATTTATTTTATTGTATGATATTATTTATGACTTCAGATTTTTATCTTAATGTAAATTCTGTTTATTAAAGGTTAAGTGGTAAAGATAACTTATTGGTCCTAACTTAGCCTCTCAAATAAAGACATTTTCATTTCATTTAATTAAAATGACAATGCCTGAGACGTGACCCCGTGCGGCGGACTTGTAAAGGCTCAAAATTTAATTGAATAACTATATATAATATATATATATCTGTAACAAAATTTCATGGAGTTTCAAGTTTTTCACATGTGTTTCTTGTTTACAGACACAATATCACTGGTACAGCGATTGTTCAGCAATTCTGACGGCAAACTTGAAAACATTAAAGTTACCCTGCTGAATACTTTTAAATATAATTATATGATTATGCATATTAATGTATTCAAAAGATTACATTCTACCATTTTAAAAGGAAACATTTTTCTTGATTCTAATGTATGGTAAAGATATTGGACAAAAACTAAAATAACTCATTGATTAATCTTATAACATTAACATTTATCCTATAATTCTGAAAAACTATGAGGCATCTTGAAAAAAGTATCAAAAACTCGAATAGAAGATTTAATAAAATCCTGTTCAATCATGCTATTTGCTAACAGAGAAATAGCCATTTATGCCTTGAATATTTATACTTTCAAGGTAGTGTATGTATGTTCGAAAGCTCCGATGTTCGAAGACTTTGTAAAAATTATGCTTTAGTAAAACCCTATCAATGTTACAAAATCCAACCTTTTGATAATTTTTTCAAAGTTTACTCATTTTGGACCTTTACTGACTGGTCTAATAAGGGTCTACGTTTTTAAGACACCAACAAAGATATATAAAACAACCACTTGATGACTCTGGAAATAGACAACATTTTTAAGACGGTAATAATTTAAACACCAGGACATAAAAGACCAGAACTTAAAGTACAAGCAAACTTTAAACATACAAAGCCATCTACTGAATCAGATCCTCCCAAACTTAACCAACACGATCCATCAGGATTTCTACTTTAGTGCAGTAGAAGAATAGCAATCAATAAAGAATTTCTTCAAAATTACTTTATTCATGAGAGAAATATGGCATTTCCAGAATTTTTGAATATCTGGTAAATATTCCAAAAATCATATATTTTACAATATGGTAACCTTATTCAATGAATATTAATTTTAATCAAAACTCACACTCTATAAGAAGTGAACCAAAGTGGACTGGAACCATGAAAACTTGTTGGAAAACTACAATCTTAAGAGAATTATCTTTTAATCTTATAATCTCATCTTAGAGAATACTCTTAAAGAATCATTAAATACCTACAAGAAACATTTAGAAACGAGGGGGAAGATATGGTGACTAAAAGTAGGTTACAAGGATCAGGTAAAAATGATTGAAATTATAATAAATTGAATATTATTTTGTGTTTTATATATCTTCAAAAAAACTTCATATCTTCCATTCCTTCCGGCATGTAATTCAAATTAGATGATCCTTTGTCTTGCATGTTATAACCAGCACCATATCCTGAAACATGAATAAATCATGGAAAACAAAAATTTTCAACAGACTATCTAATGAAGGTGTTGAAGGTAAATTTTCATAAACAGCAGTGACGTTTATTGATCTGATTGACTTGACAGAATGCAAAGTTTGTTTTAGCAATCAAACAAATTGTCGTTGGTCAAATTAGAAATGTCAATCATACAAAATCAATGCTTGTGTTAGTAATACATAGTGTGCGATGCACTTAAATAGGATTTTTATTCTGAAGAGGTGTATTGCCACAAAAATAAAGGTGTCTATTTTATAAATTATAAAATAAGTCTCAGAGTGATAGGAAAGGAAGGGAATTAAAATGTACATATATTCAGAATTAATGTTTCACTTGCTAAGAGTTGTAGGTCTTTTACCTGTGACAAAAAAGTGTTTGCCGTGTGGGGAAATAGGCTTCACCTCTAAAAAGTGGAGTATATATGCAATTTCATTATTGCTGTCTTTTGTTTTAATTTATTTTATTCGTCTGTACATATGTTTAAAAGAAAACATGAATTTTAACTCTTGGCTGCAGCTAACCAACACAACAACTAAAGTCTCATATAACATCAATATGTTATCAACACATTTGTGCCATGCAATTTGTCTGGTGGTAGCTGTAACAAAATCAAATGAAAAAATGGTTATTCAAGATAAGTTAAGAGAAATAGACTTTTTAATGCAAAATAACAGTCTACATGGTCGTTTAAGAATGATTTCATATGTCAGCATCTTACACGTGTTTGTTATATTAATTTATACTTGTGTTTACCAGTACAATTTTTTAAGTTATGACACATTGGCTCAGTGTACCAAAATGACTATCACTATTGGTTTGGTTGAGTACATGGAATTAGTTCTTAATATCAAGGACAGATTTGAAGAGATAAATAAGAAAATTACGAAATCAATGAAAGAAGGTAAAAAGTTTCATACAGTTTGGACTCTGCCACTCCCATTCATTGAGACTTGCACATCTCAAAAGCCAAGTTTAAATGTTTCAATTTTGAACTTGGCCCATTGGAACATCTGCAAAGTTGCCAGACTGTCAAGCAAAATTTATGGGACACAATTACTATGCATGATGATTTACTTCTTTTCACATCTAGTTTTCAGTACTTATTTTGTGTTGTTGCTTCGGTCAAATGGTAAAACCATTGGACACATGTTTTTGATACACATTAACTGGTTAGTAGTTTACATAATACAGTTGTACATGATAGTACAGCCTTGCTCATTGGCTGTCTCTGAAGCCAGTAAATCTGCAGAGATTGTGTGCTGCCTCATGAGCAGCCAAACTATCACACAGCCGATCACACAATTAGAAACATTTGTGGTTCAGATGCTAAAAAGAAAACCTGAGTTTTCAACAAATGGGAGATTCACCTTGCAAACTTCAATTGTTATTTCAGTTGTTAGTGCTGTCACAACTTATATGGCAATTCTCATGCAATTTGGAAATATCAATAGGCCTAACAACTAAAAATACTCTAATAAGTAACAATTAACCCTGAATTTCTTTAAACCATTACACTGTCTTGTAGCACCTATAGTTCATAAAAAATTGTTAAATGAGTGTAAATTTAAACGCTTTAATGGCCTATTAGTAAAACACCTTAAAAATTCCAAGAAAAGAAACATTCATATACCAATACTGCTTCTACTATACTACTATTTTGAAAAGCCTACATACAGTTGTGAGGAGAAATCTGTGAAAAAGAGTTTTGTTGGGAATATAACAAGCCAATTGACTGTAATTAAATGTCTTCAGATTTTTTAACACATTACAGCATTGATTTGGCTCTAAGCGACTACCATCTAATACCAGTGATGAAGATCTGGCTCGCTTCTCTGCTTTACTATCAAATTTACATCGCGGTATAAACAAGTGGTTGAACTCATCATCTTAAGATTTCTATAAAAATAATATTCAAGTGGTTGTACCATGTTATAATAAGTGAGATTATACAATATTTAAATGAAGATCACGTAGAAACATAGCTTAAGTGGATTTTTTTTAAATATATAAATGTAAAAAGGGTAATAATTCTTTTATTCAATTGCACACTCAACACTCACACACACAAACATGTTTATATATAGTACTTTCTGAGGACACATGTTGTAGCCTGACGTTGTGAGTACATCATAAAATATTTAATTTTTTGTTATAATACTGTCTAAAATATGCTGAAAAAATTCTAGTATGTCAAATTACTAGCTTCCATTTCATTCCGGTTTATTTGAGTTTTTGTTCCCGACCATTAGATATGAAAAACGCAAAAAACCCAATTTTTGGGTACAAAACCCCCCCAAACTACACGTTCCGATTGACCGATATGTCTGGATTACGAACTCGTCCCAGCAAATGTAGGAATACACGTCTCTACCAAATTTGGTATCGATCGGACCATTTTTACAAGAGTTATCATGTTTACAGACATACACACACACACACACACACACACACACACACACATATATATACTGTGTGTCTCAAAAGTCCCATCCCCTAGTTATTTTTTTTATTAATGGGAATGAAAAATTTTATACTTTGGGGATGTTTATTTGATCAAAAAAGGTAGTTTTTAATGAATTCCAATTTTCACCCACTCCCCCCCCAAAAGGTGTAGTTGAGGGGTAAGTTTAAATTTTTAAAAAGCAACCCCCAGCTTCTTGCATACCATTTCATAGGTCTTGACAAAAGAAAACGAATGGCGCAAATTGGATGTCTCTACGTTGATTTTATCCAAAACTATGCCAGTTCAAAGTTTTAAATTGTTTGAAATCTGATAAATTGTTAATTTTGTAAGTAATGAAAACACCGAGATTTTGCTATGTGAAAGGGGTGATTTAGTACCACGGTCAAAGTCCTAATTCGTCACAGACATATACCGATCACAGGCTAAATCCTGTCCGAGATTATGGGGTTACGGTAGTGGCCCCTCTAGGCCTCATTTGCCAGAAGCTTATCTAGAGATGACAGCTCTTCCAGTTTGCTCCCAGCGCGACATTATTTTAACTTCCCTAAAGCTTATTTTTAAATCTTAGTTGTTCAGATTTAGTGCGTTTTAAACGTTAGTGTGTTTCATTAAAAAATAATTAGCTTAAGATTTTATAATTAAAATAGTTATAAGAGAAAATGGTCTGATCAAGACAAAGTAGAAATGATTATGTTCTATGGCGAGGCGAAAAGAAATCTACATGAGGCAGTCCGCTTGTTTAATAATGCAGGGGTGCCCACAGGGGGGGTCTATGACGCAGACTGCGTCATTGAAATTCTTGGGGGGGGTTCCAAAAAATTTTTTTTGAAGGGGTGGTAAAACGGATTTTAACAGTGTTTAACGTGATGACATTCAAAAATATATTACATCACTAGATAGAACGTAAATAATAGTGAACGTAGTATTAATTTAAACATAGTTTTTTTCCTTCTGAAAATGTATAAATGGCAATGACAGTGCTCGAATATCGTCCGTGATTGTGGCGGCAGCGGAAGGTCCGGCGAGTTTCGGAAGTACTTGGTTATCTACGGGAGTTGTGATGGTGGTCAGACGACAGACACAAGCTGCGCGACTAGGTTATGTGATCGTTGCCCTTGCGTCTTTGTGTTTGTTACCCTTTCCATCTCAAAACTAATATTACCACTGAGTTGTGATAGTAAGTTTGTTAAATTTTGTATTGTTGTTACACTATTAAATTGCCCCAAAAGCAAAAACTTTTTAAATATAAATGTTTAGAGTTCTTTTGCAATGCTACCGTTAGGCATGACAAATGGAAAGAACACTGTAAAAATAAACATCCTTATAAGGTCAAACAACAGTTGGAAGTGAAATATAAAGTTATTGAGTTTAAATGCAGCGACAAAGCAAGATGGAACCCTATTTAAAAAGGTATTAAAAACCCTAAGGGTTTTCATACCTTTATAAATCTTCTTTTAGTTTTAGATAAAATAAGGGGTGCTTACGAGTATTTTTACACCTTTGTTTATGGTATCGGGTGCCAACTTACATGGGGGGGGGCTGGTTCTAAGTTTGGGGGGGGGGTGCTTCATGAAGCTTGGGGGGGGTGGGCACCCCTGAATAACGCATATCCTGATAGACCAACCGATAGAGCATACATTAGTCGTTTGGTAGACAAATTTTCAACGACACTTAGTATCAAAGACGCCCCAAGGTCAGGCCGCCCTTCAATCAGTACAGACGATGTTAAAGTTAATGTTCTAGCTCAAACCCAGCAAACCCATTCCAAACACTTTGTTCAACTGCTCGAGAAATTGGGATCTCACAAGATTCTTTCCATCGAGTATTAAAAGAACATAAGTACCATCTGTACAAAGTTCAACTTCACCAGGAACTAAATGAGGATGATCCTGACCGAAGGATTCAGTTTTGTGAAATAATGTTGCAAAAGATTGAGGAGAATATTAATTTAATTTCTCAGATGTGTTTTAGTGATGAAGCTTCATTTTCATTACATGGGACGGTTAATTGTCACAACTACCATTACTGGGCAGATGTAAATCCACACTGGATGGTTGAAGCACATACACAACAACCTCAGAGGATAAAATGTATGGGCTGGGATTTCAGGAGATTATGTAGTTGACCCCTTTATAATTGATGGTAATTTGAATGGAGCAAAATACCTAGACCTATTATGTAATGATATTGTGCCAGCCATAAACAATATTGCCCTAGAAGGTGATTTTGATCCTTTTTTTCAACAGGATGGTGCCACTCCTTTGGATTGAGACACTTAATAAATGTGCCAACAAGGGTTTCAGCCACATCTGCCTCAGCCATTGATAAATTTTTAACCAACATAGATGGAAAATACTATAAAGCCAGTAGTCTTATCACAGCCTTATCTGACGATGATGGTATCTTGTTAAATGTTTATCCTGTAACTAAAAGTAAAAAGAAAGAATGTAAATATTTAACTGTGTATAAGAGAAAATTCAGTAGGCATAATATAGAATGTTTAGGCAACTTTTACTAAAGGAATCATGGGAGGATTTGCATTTTGCTCAAAGACTTTTATGTACTATTTTGACTTATCTTTTCCAAAGGTTAGGGCTAGATATAGTAGTAATAGAAACAGTTTAAATTGGATGAATGATAATATAAAAAGAGATAAACAAAATTTAATTTATCTTTGCAGAGAATTAAAAAATGGAGATGAAATTGAATTTCAGAAGCATTGTAGATGTAAATACCCCCGTCGCAGCAGACCTGCGTACTCAGCAAATTTCCAAATCAATAATATAATAATAATATATGACAAGTTTTATAAAAATCTGTCCATAACCATGAGAATTATTTGCCTATATTCTCCATAAGATTAACATGGGAAAGAGTGTGCAGGTTAGCTGCTGTGAGAAACACTGAAAGTAGTCATTTCAACCATAAATAATTTTTATCTTAACATTCATACCAACTTTCATCAACATCTGTCCATAAATAAAGGAGTTTGCCTATTCCCTATATGATTAATACGGGAAAAGAGTATGCAGGTTTGCTGCCATGATAATACACATAAACTATGATTTTTGATCATAAATGGATAGATCTCAACCACATGAAGCTAAATATCAAGTTTTATCCAAAAATATTCATTAATATGGGAAATATTAATTTTTCCCTATCCTCCATAAGATGGAGGATAGGGAAAATACCCTTACCTTTACCTAAATACCCCTTAAATACCCCTTTACCTTTTGGGGTAAAGGAGGTAGCTTCCCTCCTTGTTCATGTTATTACATTGGAGCCCCACAATACAACGTACTGTGTTTAGATTTTTTAATATCTCGGTAACCGTTGGAGATTGAGAAAAACTTTAAGGAACTTAATTGTGTAGTTTTTTAAGCTGATTCTAATGGTGAAATATAAAATTAGAAATTTTTAAAAACTACATGTGAAAAACGCAAAAAACCCCATTTTGGGGTACAAAACCCCCCCAAACTACCCGTTCCCATTGACCGATATGTCTGGTTAACGAACTCGTCCGAGCATGTGTAGGAATACACGTCTCTACCAAATTTTGTCTCGATCGGACCATTTTTACGAGAGTTATCGTGTTAACAGACACATACATATATACATATATATATTTGATTATGTATTTCACACACAAGGGCAGCTAATATAGTAATAAGTAAATTAAATAAACTTGTGCTCCCTTTATTAAACATTTTATTTTTTAAAATGATCTTAGAATCAAAACACGTGTCGTGAATTATGTAAAAAATAAAATGTTTAATAAAGGGAGCACAAGTTTATTTAATTTACTTATTAATATATATATATATATATATATATATATATATATATATATATATAAATTTTAACGACAATTGTTTTTGGACTCTGGGCACCTAAAGAAGAAAAAATAACATGGTCCCGGACTTAAGTCTCACCATGAGACCTACGGTAATAGCTTCTTCCCTATGGGAAATTCGCTAAAAACAGAACTACAGGAGATCAATTATTAAAGCTAAGAAAACTTATTATACTTATTAAACTTATATTATAACTTATTGCCCACTCTAGTAATAAAATTAAGACAACCTGGCAAATTATAAATCAAGATCTGGGGAAAAACAAAAGTAATACTTTTAAAAAACTTGAAATTTGTTGTAATGGTAAAATTGATTCAGAACCTGAAGTTGTTGCAAATAGCTTTAATAACTATTTTGTAAATGTAATAGATCCATCAGAAATTAATCAACAGAATGTTGGTGGTTTGCAACCTTTTGTTGAGCCTGGCTTGCCTAAGTTCCGTTGTAATCCAGTTAATGAAGATGAAATACTAAAAATTGTTCAAAAATTAAATAACAAAAAGTCGAGTGGCTGATGAGGTTTCAATATCTGTTATTAAAGCAACTATAAATCTTTTACTGAAACCTCTTGTTCATGTTATTAACGCTTCATCCATAACAGGAATTTTTCCTCAAAAATTAAAAATTTCAAAGGTTATCCCAGTATACAAAAAAGGTAACCCTCAGGAAATCATGAATTATCGACCAATATCTATTCAGCCAACTATTTCTAAGATTTTTGAAAAATGTATGTACAATAGGCTAGAAAACTTTTTTGAACAAAATAATATGTTTGATGAAAACCAGCATGGATTTAGGCGGGGTAGGTCGGTTACAACTGCAGCAGTAAATTTTGTTGAAGATGTAATTAAAGACATAGATGCGAAAAAAAAGTCTTGGCAATTCTGATGGACCTATTAAAAGCCTTTGATAAAGTCTGTCACAATATATTAATCTCAGATTTAATGAAATGTGGGGTTCAGGGATTAAATTTAAAGTGGCTTGAGTCTTTCATCAAAGGAAGAATGAAATATGTGGAAATGTCGTCTATTGTACAAAATTTTGTAGTTAAAAACAAATCTCAACTAAAAGAAATTAAATTTTCTGTCCCTCAAGATTCAATTCTGGGACCCCTTCTTTTCATTTGTTATTTTCGAGGTCTTAATAATGAACTGACAAAGATTAAAAAAAAAAAAAAACAATCTGGTTTATATGTATGCAGATGACTCAACACTTAACATCTACGAATCAGATTTCTGGTCACTTCAGTTATTTTCCGAACTTTAACTTGATATTACTTTAGATTTCCTTCAAATTAAAAACTTAAAGTTGAATAGCTCTAAAACAAATTATATCATTTTTGATCAAAAAAGTAAATATTCTCAATCACTCTCAATGAACAACTTTCATGTTTCATTACAAAATGACTCTTTGGAAAGAAAAAATACCCCCGTCGCAGCAGACCTGCGTACTCAGCGAATTTCCAAATCAATAATATAATAATAATAATATATGGCAAGTTTTATAAAAATCTGTCCATAAACATGGGAATTATTTGCTTATTCTCCATAAGATTAACATGGCAAAGAGTGTGCAGGTTTGCTGATGTGAGGAACACTGAAATTAGGCATTTCTACCATAAATAATTTTTATCTTAACATTTATACCAACTTTCATCAACATCTGTCCATAAATAAAGGAGTTTGCCTATTCCCTATATGATTAATATGGGAAAAGAGTATGCAGGTTTGCTGCCATGATAAACACATAAACTATGATTTTTGAGCATAAATGGATAGATCTCAACCACATGAAGCTAAATATCAAGTTTTATCCAAAAATATTCATTAATATGGGAAATATTAATTTTTCCCTATCCTCCATAAGATTAACATTGGAGCCCCACAATACAACATACTGTGTTTAGATTTTTTAATATCTCGCTAACCGTTTAAGATAGAGAAAAACTTTAAGGAACTTAATTGTGTAGTTTTTTAAGCTGATTCCAATGGTGAAATAAAAAAAAAATTTGAAATTTTTATAAATTAAATGTGAAAAACGCAAAAAACCCCATTTTGGGGTACAAAACCCCCCCAAAGTACCCGTTCCCGTTGACCGATATGTCTGGTTTACGAACTCGTCCGAGCAGTTGTAGGAATACACCTCTCTACCAAATTTGGTCTCGATCGGACCATTTTTACGAGAGTTATCGTGCTAACAGACACATATATATATATATATATATAATACCCCCGTCGCAGCAGACCTGCGTACTCAGCGAATTTCCAAATCAATAATATATGACAAGTTTTAAAAAAATCTGTCCATAAACATGAGAACTATTTGCCTATTCTCCCTAAGATTAATATGGCTAAGAGTGTGCAGATTTGCTGCTGTGAGAAACACTGATATTAGGCATTTCTACAATAAATAATTTTTATCTTAACATTTATACCAACTTTCATCAACATCTGGTCATAAATAAAGGAGAGGCTAGAAAACTTTTTTGAACAAAATAATATGTTTGATGAAAACCAGCATGGATTTAGGCGGGGTAGGTCGGTTACAACTGCAGCAGTAAATTTTGTTGAAGATGTAATTAAAGACATAGATGCGAAAAAAAAAGTCTTGGCAATTCTGATGGACCTATTAAAAGCCTTTGATAAAGTCTGTCACAATATATTAATCTCAGATTTAATGAAATGTGGGGTTCAGGGATTAAATTTAAAGTGGCTTGAGTCTTTCATCAAAGGAAGAATGAAATATGTGGAAATGTCGTCTATTGTACAAAATTTTGTAGTTAAAAACAAATCTCAACTAAAAGAAATTAAATTTTCTGTCCCTCAAGATTCAATTCTGGGACCCCTTCTTTTCATTTGTTATTTTCGAGGTCTTAATAATGAACTGACAAAGATTAAAAAAAAAAAAAAACAATCTGGTTTATATGTATGCAGATGACTCAACACTTAACATCTACGAATCAGATTTCTGGTCACTTCAGTTATTTTCCGAACTTTAACTTGATATTACTTTAGATTTCCTTCAAATTAAAAACTTAAAGTTGAATAGCTCTAAAACAAATTATATCATTTTTGATCAAAAAAGTAAATATTCTCAATCACTCTCAATGAACAACTTTCATGTTTCATTACAAAATGACTCAATGGAAAGAAAAAAAAATACCCCCGTCGCAGCAGACCTGCGTACTCAGCGAATTTCCAAATCAATAATATAATAATAATAATATATGGCAAGTTTTATAAAAATCTGTCCATAAACATGGGAATTATTTGCTTATTCTCCATAAGATTAACATGGCAAAGAGTGTGCAGGTTTGCTGATGTGAGGAACACTGAAATTAGGCATTTCTACCATAAATAATTTTTATCTTAACATTTATACCAACTTTCATCAACATCTGTCCATAAATAAAGGAGTTTGCCTATTCCCTATATGATTAATATGGGAAAAGAGTATGCAGGTTTGCTGCCATGATAAACACATAAACTATGATTTTTGAGCATAAATGGATAGATCTCAACCACATGAAGCTAAATATCAAGTTTTATCCAAAAATATTCATTAATATGGGAAATATTAATTTTTCCCTATCCTCCATAAGATTAACATTGGAGCCCCACAATACAACATACTGTGTTTAGATTTTTTAATATCTCGCTAACCGTTTAAGATAGAGAAAAACTTTAAGGAACTTAATTGTGTAGTTTTTTAAGCTGATTCCAATGGTGAAATAAAAAAAAAATTTGAAATTTTTATAAATTAAATGTGAAAAACGCAAAAAACCCCATTTTGGGGTACAAAACCCCCCCAAAGTACCCGTTCCCGTTGACCGATATGTCTGGTTTACGAACTCGTCCGAGCAGTTGTAGGAATACACCTCTCTACCAAATTTGGTCTCGATCGGACCATTTTTACGAGAGTTATCGTGCTAACAGACACATATATATATATATATATATATATATATATGTATATATATATACATACCCCCGTCGCAGCAGACCTGCGTACTCAGCGAATTTCCAAATCAATAATATATGACAAGTTTTAAAAAAATCTGTCCATAAACATGAGAACTATTTGCCTATTCTCCCTAAGATTAATATGGCTAAGAGTGTGCAGATTTGCTGCTGTGAGAAACACTGATATTAGGCATTTCTACAATAAATAATTTTTATCTTAACATTTATACCAACTTTCATCAACATCTGGTCATAAATAAAGGAGTTTGCCTATTCCCTATATGATTATTATGGGAAAAGAGTATGCAGGTTTGCTGCCATGATAAACACATTAACTATGATTTTTAAGCATAAATGGATAGATCTCAACCACATGAAGCTAAATATTAAGTTTTATCTAAAAATATTCATTAATATGGGAAATATTAATTTTTCCCTATCCTCCATAAGATTAACATTGGAGCCCCACAATACAACGTACTGTGTTTAGATTTTTTAATATCTCGGTAACCGTTGGAGATAGAGAAAAACTTTAAGGAACTTAATTGTGTAGTTTTTTAAGCTGATTCTAATGGTGAAATATAAAATTAGAAATTTTTAAAAATTACATGTGAAAAACACAAAAAACCCCATTTCGGGATACAAAACCCCCCCAAACTACCCGTTCCCATTGACCGATATGTCTGGTTTACGAACTCGTCCGAGCATTTGCAGGAATACACGTCTCTACCAAATTTGGTCTCGATCGGACCATTTTTACGAGAGTTATCGTGCTAACAGACACATATATATATATATATATACATATATATATATATATATAAATTATTACTATATAAATTTTAAATAATTAAATAACTAGTACCCGAGAAAATTATTTTATTAAGAAATCCACCATGTTTCAACTTAGTCCATTTTCAATTGGTGTAAAATACAAAACCTTGATGTAAATAAAATTTTAAATGTCATATTTTATTGAAAAAAGAAGTTGATGTTTAAGATATGTTTTTATGTTTTTTGTTTCTTAATATTTTCTATTTGATCTTCAAATAATATGTTGGATAACATAATAAATATTTGTTGGATCTTTTTTTTTCCAACAATAAATTTGTTGAATTTTTAAATAAAATATCTCATAATGGGTAATAATTTAATGCATAATTTATTTAACAAGTATATAAAATAATAAAAAAAATTTTAACGACTATTGAATTTTGCTCTGGACCTAAAAGGAAAAAAAATAACATGTCCCCCTTTCCCATTATATATAATATCATTCCCTATGGGAAAACGTAAAATAACAAAAATTTGGTTTAATAATTGATTCATTTTTTAATGAACCTGACTGTTGCAATAAAATAAGTTCTGGTTTTAACGACTATTGTTTTTGGACTCTGGGCACCTAAAGACGAAAAAATAACATGGTCCCGGGCTTAAGTCTTACCATGAGACCTACGGTAATAGCTTCTTCCCTATGGGAAATTCGCTAAAAGAGAGCAATTAGAGTAATGTTAAATATGAAAATGACGAATCTTGTAAACAAAAGTTCAAAGAACTTAAAATCTTAACCGTTTATAATATGTACATTTATCAAACTATTCTATACATGAATAAAAATAAACTAAACATTTCTAAATCAAAGGATCTGCATGCATACAACACAAGAAATCGGGAAAATTATATAATTACAAAACATAGGACAGAACTTTTTTCAAGACATTCCTTATATGCAGGTACAAAGTTTTTTAACTGTCTGCCTCCTTTCATAAAACATTCTGAAGGAGACAGGTTCAAAAGAGCTTTGTTCATATTTTTAATCGAACACCCCATTTACTGCTTTGGTGAATATTTCCAAATCGTAAAAAAGTTTAATTGTTGATGTTTTTTTTCTTTTGTTTAATATATTTATATTTTAAATATTTGAATGTTTATGTTTTACTTGTAAATAATTTGTACTATAAATATTTTAATGTTGATGTTTTAAAACTATTTTATATTTTAAATATGTAGTTTTAGTCTTTTTCATAGATGCATTGTGACGCCATTCATATATATTGTATTTGTGTATGATGAATAAAGATATCTGAATATGAATGAATCGAGGACACATACAAAAAAACCATTAGATTTTGTAATAGTTGACTATCTGAGGACCACAACTACGAGGGTTTTCCGTAAAGTAAGGTTCCCAGTGATTTTTCACAGTGAAAAACATGTTTATTTGTATAAACTTCTACATATTCGGAAAGTTCAGACTTTTCCCTATTTTCGAAACTGAGGTCAATGTATTTTTGCATGAGGAGTACCAGCTTTCGAATGCCCGAGTCAAAGAAGTCTGCCGCCAAGCTGCGCAGATAGTTGAGGACCGCTTCTTCCAGCTCTTCTCGGCTGTCAAAATGCGTTCCACCCGGATGTTTCTTCATAACAGGTAAGAGGTGGTAGTTGCTGGGGGATACGTCCGGGCTGTAGGGTGGGTGTTTGACGATACCCTATCCAAATTTAGCGATGAGTTCGTTGGTAAAGTTAACAGTGTGCGATCAAGCGTTATCCTGATGCAAACGCACCCCCTTGGACAGCATACCCCTCTCTTGTTTTGAATGTCACGGCAAAGTTTTTGCAGTGTCTCGCAGTAGCAGGCAGCGTTGATTGTTTCACCGGCGGGCAAGAATTCGCACAACAATACGCCTTTCCTGTTCCAAAGGACCAATGCCATGACTTTGCGTTTGCTTGAATTTTCGCGGTTTCGGCTGTTCTTTTGTTTCCAGTGTGAGGTAGTGCACTCATGTCTCGTCTCCGGTGACAATGGAGTCTAGGAATTCCTCACCAGAAGTTTTGTGGTCCTGAAGAAATTCTTGGGCTGCTTCGACGTGTTGCTGTTTGTGGTCTTCCGTCAACATTCTTGACACCCATCTCGCACAAACCTTGGCATACCTTAAGTACTCCATTAAAATCTTGTCAAACAGTCATTCTTCGATCTGCAAGCATCGCTGCCTCCACTTTTGCAATGGTTTCGTCAGAAACAGATGGACGTCCGGAATGCTCCTCGTCATGGACGTCGGAAGCCCATTCTTGAACTCCCTGCACCATTTGCGCACATGTTGTATGCTCATACACTTTTCTCCATATATTTCGCACAGCTAGGAATGAATTTCCCTGGGCGGAAGGTTTTTGGTAGTCAAAAAACGAAACACTGAGTGCAGCTCATACCTAGCGGGCGAAGCAATGGGGAGCTCTATCTTGTACGGCTGCCAGGCCAAGACTGAGCACCGCAGACACTTTGTTGGGTTGGGGATTTGGAGTGGGGGATCCCAGGTACACAACAAAACTGTGGGAACCCCCGTCGCAGCACTATTATCGACTGCAGCGCTAGGGTAACCTTACTTTACAGACAACCCTCGTATTAATACATTTAAGTGCCACAAACTCAGCGTAATGTAGATCGGCCACCATTTTTGCGATATATAGAAAATACAGCATGGTATTATAAAAATATAATTTATTAGTCACAAATAAAGTACAATTTACAAAAAATATAAAATCATAAGACTGGTTAATGCACATTCTTTTTACAGAATTTTAGAGGAAATTCTATTGATAAAATCATTTTTACCATTCAAAACTATACAAAAGCAAATTTCACCAGAAAGTTTACAATACAGCACTAGGTTCATTCACAGTTAGTAAAAGCTTTACATGTAGGCCTACTGTACTCACTTTTTGGCAAAAAGGTTTATTATTATATGCGGCCCAGAGAAACCCAAACGGTTGTAAAGTTTAGCCTACCTATATCGCTCCATTGAATTTTGAATTTAGATACGTTAAATTTTGGGGCTCCAATGTTAATCTTGCGGGGGGGAGGGGGATAAGAAGAAATGAATCACTTATTAACATATAATTTTGGATGAAACTTGGTATTTAGCTTTATGTGGTTGAGATCCATCCATTTATATTAAAAATCATAGTATAAGTGTTTATCATGTCAGCTAACCTGTATACTCTTTCCCCATGTTAATCATATAGAGAAAAGGGGCAAATTCCTTGATTTATGGACAGATGTTGATAAAACTTAATGTTAATGTAAAAATTATTCATATGTACTAAAAAATGCCTACTTTCAATTTTTCTCATGTTAGCAAAGCTGCACACCCTTTCCCATGTTATTCTTATGGAGAATAGGCAAACTCTCTTTTGATGGATATTGATCAAACTTTTCATATATTACTATTTTCATATTATTAATTTGGAGATCCGCTGAGAACTGTTGCGATGGGGGTATTCTTTCAATGATGCAATGTTCTTCCTCGAATAAGTCACAAAAAACAAGCTACCCCATCCCCAACCAATGGAGTGCAATATATTAAATATCCGAGATGGACAGTTCATCTGTTGCGCTAATTTCAACCGCTTCGCGACCTTAAAAGTCAAACTCACTAGTACTGCACCGTAAGGCATTGTGAAAGCTGTTTACAGTCCAGTTACAAGGACTGTCGAGTTAACGGGTGTTGAGTTAGTGAGGTTTTATTGCACGCACAGAAAACCATTTACCTTTTCAAATGGCCATTTAAAAACTAAAAAATGTTTACATAATGTTATTTTAATTGTAGTTTAACATGTATTTGCTAACAACATCAGTTAACTAATGTCAGCTATGCAACAATGGTATGCAACTTCCGTCTGATTATATGATTCAATTTTATAGTTTGTATTGTTGAAAATAATTATAAGTATATACAGTAAAGTCAGGTTTATCCGGATCTGAATCATCCGGATTAGGTGTTGGAATATAATTATATAAATAACAGTTAAGATGTGAATTTTATATCAAGCTTCTTCAAAATTTCAGATGCGGTTGCATCTGAAATTGAGTACCTTGCTGGATGCGACAAGTGTTACTAACGATGAATTTACACATTCATCATGATGAACACACACTCTGCATTTTGGGGGGTTTCTAAGCGGAGCGCCGTTTGACATTTCAATACTGAACTGTCAAAGTGTAGGTGTTTGAGATTAGATGTACAGTAGTAATTTGTTTCAGAATTATTTTTACGGTGAATGTGCATACTGAATCTGAGGTCATGAGTGGTTGTAAAGGGAATAAGGTTCTTTTAAAGTCATGAGTGTGTTTTATTTCCTACCTAAAACCATGGAGAATACACCTAGTTCTAAACAAAAGATACAGAATATCTAAACTCAATGTTAAAGTTTTAACATGATAGATGTTTCACGGCTATGTTGCTGTTCAGAGGTTATATGCAGCCTGCAGCACTAATATTGCAGGAGCTATTGTCGATCGTTGTCTATGCGGCGTGGTTGTCTGTAATGGTATACATTCAGAATAGTTTTAGATCATTCGGATTTTCGGCTATCCGGATCTGGACCCTGTCACATGATCAAGATAAACCGGACTTTACTGTATCACCCGATAGTTGGTCGAAGTTACTTACCAAGTTGTTTCATGAGTTTAGACGGAGCATTTCGAAGGTGCAGAGGAACTGAGGGCAGAGCACCTTTGTGGGCCCTTACGCATTGTTTAGCAGCGTTGAGAGCATCATATACTTCTCGAGATTTAGGAGCTCTAGGACAAAGTGGCCAGTTAAATATTTCCTAACTTTGTTTTTCAAAGTAAATAATAAAATTATTTACTAAATTTTATCATTTCTTAACTATACTGAGCTGTCTTTATTATGCCTAAGGTAATGTGCCTATGATTATGTGAAATAAAAAATTAAAGTTTCCCGGGTCTAGATCTTGTTAGACAACAATGATTATAGCTCATTTCCTTAAGGGATTTTGCTGAAAACAGATTTTGTAAAGTTTCTAATAAAAACAAAAAACACCAATAAAAATTGTTGTTGCTATTAACTATTGAACACTTACAAATATACAAAATATAAAATAAAGAATGTTTTATTGTGTCTAGCAACTGTATCCCTGGGCCCTTGTGGATCCATAATCCCTTCCTTGGAATATTTATGCTGTAAAATCAACCTCTTCTATTTAACTAATCACACAGTGAAATGCATCCTATAGCTATCACAGCCATTTTAATGATATTTTTACCTTGACATGGATTCCTTCAACATGACTTACTACCTTTCTACATGACTACCTTTATAACTAATACAAAAAGTTGATTGAAAATAAATACTGTTCTCTAACTAAGCCCCATCCCTTATCCTCCTTATGATAAATATATAAACACATTAAGACTAGGCCTTAAACTAATTAGAGACAGTCGCCTGTGTCCTCTTCTCTTCCACGCTTACACCAGACAGCCCTACTCGACCCTTCGCCGTCTTTAGGTTAGCCGGTCGCCCGTGCATGCGCCTATCCTTTGCCCTGTGAGACGCGTGTGACCTAACGGTCACAACCTCCCCCCCCTTAAATTTTTTTTTACTTCATGTTTGAAGAGAAGTTTGGATGACAAGGTGGTCAAGGTGTCGGCGCAGTTGCGCAGATTTTTTTGAGATCACATACAAATCAGCCAATAAAATCATTCTAACTCAACACTGTCACTTATGGTGTTAGTAGCTTGCCATAAGGACTTTACATCAAATAGCGATGGATGAAGGTCAACATTTCCCTAGTGCCACACATGCTTTGCTTCATAATACATATGTCAATGACATAATACTGGTGCAGACTCTATTGAAGAAGCACTTGAGCTACAAGACCAATTACAGAAGTTACTCAATCATGGAGTTTTTGAGCTCCGCAAATGGGTCTCAAATTCTGAACAACTGTTGCAGCACTTGCCAGAATATCACCGAGAGTCTCCAAAATTCATCTCCAGTTCTAACCTCCCACACTTTACAGTTTTAGGACTTCACTGGTCACCAACCACTGACTCATTTTCCTATAGTTCAAAGGGTAATAAACCTAAAAATTTTACCACTAAACATACTGTATTAAGCGCCATTGCTCAAATTTACGATCCATGGGTTTTTTTACTCCTTTCATAATGACAGCTAAATGCTTGATGCATTTGGACTTTAGGTTTGAACTGGGAGTCACCTCTTCCTTCCGAAGTACATGATCATTGGACTTACATTGTTGCCGACATTCACTGTCTTGGTCAAATTAATAATATATCACGGTCCCTGAACCTGAAGTCTACAAACAAAGTTGAACTGCATGGGTTCTGTGATGCCTCAGAGAGGGGATACGCTGCATTCATTTATTTCAGAGTCGCAGATGCTTCGCATAATGTTAACATTAGTCTGGTAGTAGCAAAAAGCAGATTGGCTCCTCTAAAAAAGGTGACAATTCTGCGCCTTGAACTTTGCACTGCACATCCAAGTTAACTTGGCATATTATCAACTTGTTTCTAAACTTGTTCAAATCTGGTAACATTTGGCTTTGGAGTGATTCCAAAATTACTCTTACATGGATCAAGACTCCTCCATATCGATTGAAAACTTATATAGACAACAGGGTTGCACAAATTCAGGAAGCAATAGGGGTCTGCGGTACAGGAAATTATGAGGTCGGTACGGTACAAATTATTGTACCTCGACTCTCGGTACAAATTCAGTACGGTACGGTACACGAGAATAATGCCACTAGTAACATTGACTGAGCTCATCCTATTATTCATAAGTATTTTCCAGAACTTAATTAGTGAAAACATAGAGAAAGGAGTTTCAAAAAAGATATACAATGTCAGAAAAAATATTTTACTGTACTAATTTTCAAACAGTAATATGATTTTTTTAATCCATTATTTAAAAAACATATCACATTAAACATATTAATAATTATTTAAACATTATAATTTATGTTGTAACTAATTAATAAGGAGAAATAATCTTCTCAAGTCTATATGAAACTAAGGATGAACAAACAAAATAAAAAACTATAATGTTTTTTATTGCAGAACAAAAAATACAGAAAATATACTGAGTCAATCAACCATAATACCCATCATATCTGTGGAACCCCTCAAATCTGAATAGTTCTCAGGAAATCAAAAAAAGAAATAGCTGGAAATTTAAAAAAAAATAATCACATAATATTATTTTTCAAGGTTTCAAAAAAAAGGTTTGAAGGTTCAAGTCTGTTATCTTTAACTGTTGAAGTGAAGAAAATCCTCACACGAACGTAATTCCAAGCCACGTCGGTTGTTACCAATACGCACTTACCAGCAGGTAAACGCTCACTAAACTAGACACAGACAGTAGACAGACGCGGTACGCATCCCAGTAAGGGTGGGGGCAGGGGGAGAGTGATTTAATTTTAGCAGAGGCTCAACTAGAAACAATGGCATGTCATGGGACATACATCCACCTGCCAAGGTCACTGCCCTTATTGAGTCACGCACAGCCTGTTTAACCCCAATCACTGCGTCTCCCGTTGCTTACAGTGATGAAATAAGTGTGTAATATTATTGCTGTCGGAGCAGTCTAGATCAATTGGGGAAGAGCAACAAGTTGTCACTACTTTGGGTACCTGGGCACCAAGGTGTCCAGGGGAATGAAGTAGCAGACAAACTGGCTAGGGTAGGGGCAGCCACCCCCTTTGTTGGACCGGAGCCAGGTTGTGCACTGGAGGACTCCTTTTTCAAAAAGAAATTAAAGGAGGAAGAGAAGGAAGCCAGAGGGAAAGCCTGGACTGTTCATTCAGGATGCCGACAGGCTAAGGAAATGCTTGGAGTGCATAATATAAGAAGGTCTGAGACCATGATCAGGCTTAAGAAAAACGATCTAAGGATACTGACGGGATTTCTAACCGGACACTGTAGGCTCAGGGGTCATCTGAGCAAGATGGGCATTGTCCAAGAGGGTGAATGCCGCTTCTGCCAATCTGGGGAGGAAACACCTAGACACCTATTGGCTGAGTGTGACGCGATAGGTCAGAAGAGAGCCAGAAGCTTGGGAACACACCAGGTGGCGGTGGAGGATTTTCCAAAGGTAGAACCCCTCGTTATACTAAACTTTATTAAGGCATTAGGACTAGAGGGGGTTCTCTAGGCAAGAACTAGAGACTAGTCTGGGGGGCACAATAGATCTCAGGCCGCAGTGCAATCTTTCCCCTAGATTTTATCAAGTATCAAGTAAGTAATATTATTTCCCGGGAAGAATAGGGTTCAGTCCCAATTAGTTCGGATTTGATGGGTTCCACTAATGAGGAAATCCAGAACATATTAAAAAAATAAAACGGTTTATTTATTTCCTTTATTCAGTTATATCCTTAACATTATGATAATTTGTTTTGAGTGAAAATCCCGAAATAGCAAGATCACTACAGCAAATCACAGTTCTGTATTGGTCAAAGAACATCGTTAACAGGCTGTAGGAGCAAAAAGAAAGAATGACGTGAAAAAAACACGAATCTCAGTTTAAAAGGTTTTCACTGTGATTGAAAAATCGCAGGTAATCCCATCACACTACACATCACACGCTATGAGTCAGCCTTACATTCAGTATTTGCCGTACATTTAGGCAGTTTTGTAATTCTATACAGTATTACTTGTAGAGTATAAACGGTCAGGTTTTATTCCGTGTTTTCAGCGGGAGATGTTCCATAGTTACTGTATATTTGATGGCAACCTAGACTGGATAGTGACTTTATTTATACATTTGTACCGAACTTGTACCGGAAAAATTCTTGTAGTGTACCGAGGTTCGGTACAAGAAAATTTGGCATGGATGGACACAAGAATACCTCCATACCCTACAACAACGGCTTAAATGGACAAATAAAAATTTCCAAAAATATGAACATTGGAGATGTAGTCATTGTTATGCAGCCACACTCTCGTTCTCTTCAGTGGCTTTTACCTCGCGTGGTTCGATTATATCCAGGTAAAGATAATATAGTCTGAGTAGCCAAAGTTCAGACATCAGTTGGATTATACACTCGTCCCGTCAGGATACCGTGCCCACTGCCACAAGAAGATACCACACGTTGAAGCACAATGTACTGTACTTCAAAAGGGCCGGTGTGGTGGGTTGTGACGGCTGTGCCTTGCAGTTCATGTGATCATATGATTTTATGTTTTAAATTATTATTATTGTTTACAAATGTTTTAGTTTGTGTTCTTTTAAATAATACATTTTTAATTTGTTTTTCAATCGATAAAGTGAGTTTTTCTTTTGTATGTTTTTCATATATCACAAGAAATATTATAAGTAAATGATGTTAATTTTATTTTCAACATTGGCCATCAGACCTGGTCTTCCAACGCAATATCCACCAGTAAGCAAATAGGGTGTTAGTTATTTTTAATAAAATTACTGTAAGAAAAATGCTTTGTACTTAGCAAATATTTTTAATCCACACAAACAAAAACAAAACCGAACAGCTGATCAATAAATGCTATTAATTTAGACTGAAAATATAAAGGTTTTTCTATAAACACCAAATGTTTTACACTCTTATTTTTATACTATAAATAATATTTAACATTTCTCCGGGCGGGGTGTCTTAATTCATTTGTTAGTCTAGTCTAACTAATTTTGTGACTGGTCTCCGCCATGTCCCGGACGTTGTTCTTATGTCTGCAACCCTTACTTGGTTGTCTCTCCCAGGATACACTGCTTCGACTATTCCTTTAGTCCATCGTCCTCTTGCTTGGTTTTCATCTGTAATTAATACCAAGTTACCCACATTGAGATTTTCTTGTTTAGTATGCCATTTTGCACGTTTGTTGAGTTGTGGTATATATTCTCTTAACCATCTTTTCCAAAATTTGTCGGCCAAGTCTTGTGCAATTTCCCACTGTTTTCTTAGATGTTTTCCATTAATCGCAATGGCTGGTGAAAGCTTATCTGCTCCTCCCAAAAGGAAGTGGTTTGGTGTTAAAGGGAGCTCGTCAGCAGGATCTTCCGACACAGGTGTAAGTGGTCTGTTGTTAACAATGTATTCCACTTCACAGAGCAAGGTCAATAAAGTTTCTTCTCTTGGAGCATGTGAGTTTAAAACCACACTCAAACATTTCTTTACCGATTGCACGAGACGTTCATGAGCTCCACCCATGTGAGGACTACCTGGTGGTAAAAAACTCCATTTCATCTTCTTCAATGAGCAGAAATTCTTTAATTTTTCGTTGTCAAAAGTGTTCAAAGCATTTCTGAGCTCTTTCTCCGCACCTTTGAAGTTCGTCCCGTTATCAGAAATTAATTGAGATGGGTATCCTCGCCTTGCTGCAAATCTTCTTATAGCTTGTATTGCTGAATCAGTATTTAGTGAAGTTGCAAGCTCCAGGTGTATAGCACGAACAGAGAGACATGTAAACAAAGCTCCATAACGTTTTTCTCTTCTGCGACCCACTGTAACTTCTATGGGACCAAAATAGTCTAGTGCTACACAGGTAAAAGGTCTGCCGTATGGTTCCGTTCTATACTCCGGCAAAGGAGCCATCTCAGGTTGTCAATCGCTGTTTTGGGTCTAAAATAATTGGATTTTTTACATCTTGATTGACTTGGTTTCCATATTCGGTTCTCCCTCTCATTTTTAACAATTTTCCGGACAAAATAGGACTCAGTTTTAATAGTCGACTTTCTCGTGATACTAATTTGTTATTTTTAAGTTTATTAATCTCTTCGGTAAATGATTCTTGTTGAGAAAGCATGAAGCAAGTTTCTTCAGCATTATGTAGCTCTTCAACACTCCAGTTTAAATCTAATTTTTTGTTAGATTTGTTCCTTGCGTTATAGATAAATCGTTGTACCCATGCCATGGTTCTTATGAGTCTGAAGTACTTAGAAAATCTGTTCATATCAATAGGTGACTCGAGTTTATTATCTAATATAGTTGACAATATTACTTCTCCCTCTTCTTCTCCTTTTGGTTGATTTTCAAACTTAGGCCATGATTTCTCTTGTTCACGAAGAAAAGCTGGACCTTGAAACCATCGGTCATTTCCACTTAAAGAAGAAACTGATGCTTCTCGTGTGGCTTCATCCGCAACGTTTTCATCTGTAGGTAACCACTTCCACTGTTTCTTATCAGAACCGTTCAATATTTCTTTTACTCGATTGCTGACATATACTGATTTCTGCTTATGATTGGCTTGTAACCAGTACCATACTATTCTCGAGTCTGTCCAGAAGTATGTGTTCGTTATTTCTATTTTGTGAAACTGATGAACTAGAGAGGCGATTCGACTTCCCAACACAGCCGCTTGTAGCTCAAGTCTAGGAACTGTTGATTCTTGCAGAGGAGCAACACGAGACCTAGCTAGGACAAAGGCTACTTCCACTTGTTCTTGCTTTTCTATTCGGAAATATGCTACAGAACAGAATCCCTTTAAACTGGCGTCACAAAATATGTGCAGTTGTATTTTACAGTTTTTTGTCAAATCGCAGCACCGTGGTATCCGTAAGTTTTCTAAACTCTTAATATCTTTCAACCAGTCCTTCCATAGCTTTTCTAGCTCTGTTGGAATGATTTCATCCCATTGCACTTTAAATTTCCATAGGTTTTGTACAAGGATTTTACCTTTCATGGTTAAAGGGGTAAGGAAACCTAACGGATCAAAAACGGACATTACAGCCCGAAGTACTTGTCTTTTTTTTGGCAGTTTTGTTAAATCTACGATTTCTCTATTCACTTTAACGAAATTGACTCTGAAAAGAAAGAGATCATCATGAAAGTTCCAATGTAATCCAAGAACTCTTTCTTCGGTATCATTGGCTGAGTCTGATAACCCTACGACTTTCTGCAAGTATTTTCCTGACCAGCAAGACTTGGGCAGTGAGTTCATAAGTTCTGTGGAATTACTGACAAAATTTCTCAAATTGAAACCTCCTTTTTTGCAAATATCTATAACTCCTTCTGCTAAGCTTATAGCGCCTTCTAAGGTTTCTCTGCTGTCAAGATAGTCGTCCATATAAAATTTCTCCTTAATGGCTAACGCAGCTTCTTGATTTTCACTTCCATGTTTTTCTGCGTTTCTTCTCATGGTATAAATAGCACTTGTTGGCGAACAAACTGCTCCAAAAATCATCGATGTCATGCGCCACTCTTCCAAGTTTCTATTTTCCCCTCGCCAAAGAAAACGCAGAGCTTCTTGATCTTCAGGAACAATCTTTACTCTCAAGAACATTTCTTCAATGTCTGCAACAAAGGCTATTTTATATTTTCTAAACTGGAATAGAATGCCCATAAGATTATTGAACATATTAGGACCAGGAAGGAGATTGTCATTTAGGCTTTGACCACTTGATTTTGATGCAGCATCGAAAACAAACCGGAATTTGTCTGGTTTCCTAGGGTTGTGAACAGCGAAATGAGGAAGGTACCACGTCTTATTACACTTGTGTTTTAAATCGTTAAGGTTTACTTTTTGTGCATATCCCTTTTCCTCATAGTTTGCTATTTGCTGTTGATATTGTTGGCATAACTTTGGGTTTTCTTTCAATTTATTTTCAACATAGTTTAATCGCCGCTATGCAACAGACCGGCTTTCTGGTAATTTAGGATTCTCTTCTCTCCAAAGCAAACCAACTTGCCATTTGCCGTCTTCAGTTTGAGAACATGTTTTTTCAAGTATGTTTTCAGCTCTGATTTCCTCTTCAGTTTTTTTACACATCTGAACTGAACAGTCAACAAAATCTCGTTCAAAACTCTTTCTAACCAAAGTGTCCAACTCCTTCATTTCGGTATTGATCTCATTTTTGAACATAACAAAGTCAGTGTCCACTCGAGTCTGATAATGTATTTTTCCAGTAGGACCATTTATTGTCCATCCGAGTTTTGACTTCAAAGCGATGGATGCATTGGCTGGTCCAATAACGACTTGCGTAGGCACAGTATAGTGTACGTGTTCATGGCCGATCAATAGCCGGGGCCTTCCACGATGAAAAACGTTTTCAGAAATTTGTTGCAGATGAGGCCATTTTTCCTTAATTTTTTTTATGTTTATGGACTGTATTGGTAACTGTAAATCTCTCAAGGTTTTTGAATTTTCTAGGTTGAATTGCTCTCCTTCATCATTGACAATCTTTACCGAAACAGTTTTAGAAAGATTTTCAGTGCAAGTCGACCCATCAGTCCAAGAGAATGATAGCGGTATTGTTGGTCCATCAAGATTGAGTTCATCTGCCAAACTTTTTTCTATTACAGATATTGTGGAGCCATCATCAATCAATGCAAATGTGTTGATTTTCTTACCCTTACTTCCGATTAATGTTACTGGAAGAACTCGTAAGAGTACTCTATCAAGAGATTCATCTTGATATCCAATATGATCCTTTACAGGCACCATAATTGTCTGATTTTTAGTTAAATCTATGTCTTTATTCTTTTTGTCATTCTGCTTAGTAGATTCGTGCAGTAAATTGTGGTGATGATAGACACATCCATCCAACCCATACAATCCTTTTTTTCGACACTGGGTTGCTCTGTGGCCTGTTTTTAAACAGTTAAAGCAAACCTTATTATTTTTCACTAGTTCCCATCGGCTTTGTAGATCTTTATTCTGAAAATACTTACAGTCTGCCAAATCGTGGCTGTCTTTTTTACAACAAAGGCACTGCCTTTTCTTAAACTTTTTGTCCCTATCTTCATGCAGTAACACAAAATTCTTTTGGCCAGACTCATATTTTACTGGACCTTTGTTGCTGTTTCCAGCTAGAGAAGCAGAACTAGAAACACAAATTGTTGCTGCTTCGGCTACGGATGACAACCATGCTGAGAAAATATCCAGCCCTATTGGTTTCCTTGCCTCAGTTTGCTGGGACGTGACATACATTCCCCAGTTGAGTTTCATGTTAGTGGACAATTTTTCTGTAAGCTCTTCTAAAAGCTGCGGATTAAACAAATAATGCTCCTGCTCGAGTGACCTAACAGTTACTACAATATTACGCACCATGGCACTGAATTCAATTTAAGTATCGGGTTTGTAATCTTTTGTTGAAGGTCTGTTTCTCACGCTTTCTATTAAGCTCTTAATTATTACTTCTGGGCGTCCAAAGCGACGCTCTAATAAATTTATAATCTCAGGCACGTTTTCTGGGTAAATTAAAAGTGCAGAAACAATTTCTTTAGCTTTACCATTCAACGATTTTTGTAATCTTTGAAGATTTTCAAGATCAGTATAGTTGTTAAAGTCAGTAGAGCGCTTAAACTCAGCAATCCATGCCGGCCACTGACTCAGGTTTCCATTGAAATCAGGGAGAGCAGACAAAACCCTAGCATGGGGCTCTTTCCCATCTGTATTAAGCAAATTTGTTAAGGAGTGATCATCTCGAGGTTTCCCAATTCTAACATCTCGAGGCCTTACACCAAACTGCTCAAATCGGTCTGGAAAGGGGTTTTGATACTTTTTGATTTTAGAGTTACTCACAGGTTTATTTACCCAAGGATTAAACCGATCATCTTGGGCATCAGTAATAAGTATTTTGGATGTACTCACCGATTTGTTGACCCTAGGCTTTGACTGATCATCTAGGTGGTCATCAGTCGGCTCATCCATTATCTTCACGGTGTTGTAGACCAACCTCTGTGCTTCATCATCATGAATCATTTCATTTTCATTATCTTGCATCCAAAAAGTAACAGCTTCTTTCGTCGGTATAGGTTTTTCAATTGATGCGAGAGAAGGCCTAGAAGTGGTACTAGCTCTTGAGGAAGATCTGGAGTTAATTGCTGATAATCTTTCTTCCATTATTCTTTTCTTCAATTACAACTCCTTTCTTTTAGCTTCTTCCTTCACTCTGGCTTCTTCAATTTTAGCCTTTGTATTAGCTTCTGCACGAGCTATTGCGATAGCGGTTTCCTCTTCCTGAATTTTTATGAGTTCATTAAAAACATCAGCCACCTCTTCGTCTCTTCTGCTAGTATTTTTACTTTTAATAGATTTTTTTTAGAAGAAGGGTTGGAGAGTACACTCATTGTAGTAGCATCTAGGCCAACTTTTAGAATTTCTTTATTTTCCTTTTTCTTTTCTTTTTTAGTACAAGATCTTGTTGTCATTCGAGAGGCAGGTTCTTTACTTGACATTTTTTTTAATGATTCCAATGGGTTTCGGCACCAAAATGTTAGTTATTTTTAATAAAATTACTGTAAGAAAAATGCTTTGTACTTAGCAAATATTTTTAATCCACACAAACAAAAACAAAACCGAACAGCTGATCAATAAATGCTATTAATTTAGACTGAAAATATAAAGGTTTTTCTATAAACACCAAATGTTTTACACTCTTATTTTTATACTATAAATAATATTTAACATAGGGATCGTCTCGCTGGTGATGCACTATGTCTTTGAACACCTCCAGTTTTCTCGTGAGAATATTTACCTCCGCTGTCTTTGTCTCATTGACGGGACTTATGAGGGATTTGTCGATGACGTCGGTTGTAAAACACGGAGATGATGTCACTGCCGGTATTGTTGCTCTCACGTCCATTGGCCCATCTTCGTCATACATGCGCGATAAGAGGTCGGGAATGTGATTATTTTCTCCTCAGATTTGTTCAAATGTGAATTGAAAGGAGTTTATGAATGCAACCTACTTATATTAGGTTATTTAAAAGCCAAGAGAGTGATGAACTGTCCGTCAACAATTGGAATGGCCTATGTTCGAGATACTGTTGGAAGCCCGAAAAGAACTGCGCTGCATTCTAACTCGAGGTTCGATTTATTTTTCTCTTGCTTATTTAGAGGGCATGACGCATATGCTACCGATGCATTCCTGGCCGAGCTGCACACCTAAACCTGTCCCAGAGCCATCCGTTGCTGTGCAAAATAAACTGTTTTTCAAAATTTGGTAGCCTCAGAATGGGTTGGAATGTTTAGGTGGTTTTTATGGCGTTAAGCGGCTGGTTTTGTTCCTGGCCTTAATGAAATTTGACGTTTTAGCACTTTAAATAATTTAAAGGAGCACACAGACTCGTGAATTTTGGCACAAATCGCACGTAATATGCCATAAGTCCTACTAATCTAGATACTTCTTTGACATTTTTGGGCGGCGGGAGGTCAAGTATGGGTCTAATCCTATTTGGGTCAAATTTTACTGTTCCATTAGTGGCTTCGAGAAGGGTGGGGTGATCTGTGAATCTAACTCTGCGACACCTAAGCTTTGTGAATCTTTATGTGTTTTTTTCAAAATTCCCCTGTTACTTTCGAGGGTTTCAGCGGGAGTTAAACCCCATTTTACACATTTGGGAAATCCCTTAAGCAGCGCTTAATTTATCCACCCATGAAAAGCCAAATGGTTGAGACTCCCATTTGAATGGTACCAGCGATAAATCCATTTTCTAATATGGAAACCTCACTGAAAAAATAAAAATTCACGAACAATTTATACAAAAATATACAAAATATTTTGTATTTATATTTATACAAAATTTTTAGCTTGGGGGGATGGGGTATGGAGGCATCTGGGCATAAACTCATTAAAATTCTTGTAAGTGACACTGTCTTACAATTAACCTACCATATTGAATTAAGACACACATAATAAATATTATCAATAACATATATAAATAATAAATAAAACACAACAGGTGACACTTAAATTAGATATCTACACATTGTACACATAAATGTAACATTAATCTTTAATTCTCGGCTTACTCATTTTAAAAAAATCAGGGAACTGGGACGAAAATGTTCCGTTTCCCCTACTATTTAAATGAATCTCATCTAGTCTATAAGTACGAGGGTAAAACTTGTGGTAATCTTTATTTAAATCTAACCAAATTTCAAATAATCTAATCTAATCTAACCAAGTCTGACAAGAAAATATTCTGGTCTTATCATTTGCCAAAGTGCTTAAGTATTTATTTATTAAATTCATCTATTTCCTTAAGTTTTCTAGATCTTTTGAGGGCTCTTGGAAGTACAGGGAGTTACACTAGAACTATTTGACATTCCTGGGGCACCTTTTCTCACTAATATTATCAATGACCATTCACCATTTACCATAGAAGTCTTCTCCACCATCCTTGGAGACGGGGGAATCGTCATCTTCTTTTAGTGTGTTGTGTGTATATATGTGTGTGTGTGACTGTATGTGTGTGTGTGTAAGTGTATTGAGCCATAGTTATTTATGTTAATGTTCCTCCAGGAATTCATTTAGTTTATAGTACGGTCTATTTATGAGGTACTGTTTAAGTTTTCTTTTAAACGTTTTTATATTGTTTATTTATTTTAATTCATTAGGCAGTATGTTGTGCATTTTTATACCCATGTTGTTTGGTGTTTGGCTAGTTTTAGTTAGTCTGAGTTGGTTTAGATCAAAATTTGTTTTAATTCTGAGGTTATATTTGTGACAGTCAGCACTTAATTGAGGAAGATTTATTTTGACTAGAACTATTGTTTCATAGATGTTGAGAGAAATTATGGTGAGGATGTTGTTATTTTGGAAAAAAGGTCCTCAATGTTCCATTGGGCCTGATTGGTTGATTATACGGATTGCTTTTTTTTGAAATATTAGCAGTCTCCGGATATCCATTTCAGCAGCAGCGCCCCAAACTGTGATTGCATATCGTAGATGGGAGGAGAAGAGGAAATGATAGGTTGTGATGGTCATTTCTCAGTTTGTGATTCCTCTCAATCTTCTGAGCGCATATAGGCTAGACTTGTGAGAGTTTTCTGTGCAGCTCTTGAATGTGGTTGTGCCAGGTGAGGTGTTGATTGAGGATTATCCCGAGAAATTTAGTATTTTTTTCGGAGATGTCTGTTTCAGTGCTATTGTTTGAGTTTGTGGTTTTAAAGTTTATTATGATGGTTTTTTGATTGTTTATAATTAGGCCTAATTCCCTACAGGCTATGTTAGATGTGGTTAGGACTTTTTCGATGTTAGCTTTCTGTACTTGTTGTATTTGTGAGTTAGGTGTAGAAGTTAGCACAGTAGTGTCGTCCGCAAACATTACACACGAAGTAGAAGCTGGAAGTGCATCCGGGAAGGAGTTTATATATGTTAGAAACAGTAGTGATCCGAGTATAGACCCTTGGGGTATTCCCTGGAATGTAGTTTGCATTGGAGATCTGTGGATGACTTCATAATTGTTTCTGTTAAATTCTATTTGGACAAGTTGTTTTCGGTTTGATAAGTAATTTTTCAACCAATCTAGGGCTTTGTTTGTGATGTTCAATTGTAGGAGTTTGTTAATTAGTATTTGCCGATTGAGGCTATCGAAAGCCTTTTCAATATCTATGAAAATTCCGGAGGCTTGCGCTCGATTTTCCCAGGTGTCTGTTATTTGATCCCAGAGTACTGCAAGGGCTGAATTAGTTGATCTGTTACTTAAAACTTATAAAGCCTGGCTGGGTATTGGAAAATTTATTTCTATCTTCTAAATAGTCTATTAGTTGGTTATGGATAGTTTTCTCAATGTACTTAGAAATTGTTGGTAGAATGGATATCGGTCTGAAATTTTGAATGTTAGTTTTATCTCTTTTTTTGTGTTTGGGATAGATTATGGCTATTTTTGCTGAGTCTGGTACTATTGATTGTTCTATAGATGTGTTGATAATATCCATGGGGGGCATGATTATTTCATTTCTACAGTGTTTTATTACTCTATTAGAGATGCCATCTATTCTTGCAGAGTTTTTTGGAGGTAGATCCATCATTATTCGTTCTAGTTGTTGTCTTGAAATCTTTGTAAAAGCAGGCAGTGAGTCTGGTTCCGGCTGTCTGGTGGGTACAGGAGAAAGTGGTTGATCCCTGTTTGATTTGTATATGTTTTCCCTAGTGTTATAAAGTGGGCGTTGAAGAGGCTACAGATCTCAGTTGGGTTAGTGACTTTTTGCCCATCGCGTATTAGGACTATTTCTTCTTGCTTATTTCGATTTGGGGTTCTTTCCTTATTTATGATATTCCATAATTCTTTGTTTTTGTTTGGAGCACACTTTATTTTGCTGATCACTAGGGGTGTGCGAATATTCGAACTTCGGAATATTCGTGTCTCGAATATCGCCGATATTCGGTTCAACTCAAGATATCTGACTAAGGTCGAATATTCGAAGACGGTCGAATATTCAAAGACGATAAATAATATAAAAGTGACGTATGTCAAAGCAAAGCTATAGAGTTTCCATTTCAAAGTTCAGAATTAGTATACCATTATGCAGCTAATTCAGTTGAAAACTAATAATGTAACCAATGCTTTATCATCTGACTAACTACAGATGGATGAAGAAAGATACAGATTCTAGGTCGATGCCGAACTGACAGCTCTCGTTTCCTTCCTTGCGCAGCATAAAAGTAGTTCCATATTTTCACTGATAATATCTATTCCAAAAAAACTTTAGAGGAAAATGCAACATTCAAAAGGGACAATTACAATGGACGGCTATTATTTCAGAAGTTTCATGGTATGGCTAGTCAAGATAAATGTTTTGTATTTTCCTAGGCTTGTTATTACCAAGGTCACAGTGATAAAAATCTTGGTTGCACTTTTAGAGTGAAACATGAAGTTATTATTGTTGCATAAAACATTGTTTCAATACGGTATTAAAAGCTTGGAGGAAACCATTTTTTACAAATAGTAAAATTGTGACTCACAGTATAACGGCTGTATTTTGACAAGAGCAACAGACAATAGAGGCAGCCAGGTGGCAGGGTCAATGTTACAAAAACTATGACCTTGAGCTTTGGACAGGCAGACGGGTGTAAGGGTTTGTTTACATTTGAACCAGGTTGTTTCAATTCATTTCTCAAGTCAAATATTTTCACTTCCCTGCCTTATTTATCTGGTTTAAACAAGTTATTTATTATGTTCTTACTAAAATAGATACTTTTAGCACACTCAATAATGGGGTTAAAATATCAACTGTAAAAATAACTACATTAATAATTTTATAATGTTGAATCTTAATTAATTTTATAAATGTGGACTTGATAAGAAACAACTCATAAGAATTCTTAAACTATTCATAATTTAGCATTATAAATTAAAAGAAATTGTGCTATGCAACTGTTGTAAATTGTGGATTATTAGTACAGTAAATTGATTTTATTTAGGATATGATACTAAATGTTAATTTAAAAATGGTTTTTACCTCAGTATTTATATTACAATTTTGATTATTTCATCAATTGTCTATAATTAATATGTCAAATTTTACTTATTTCTCAATATCTATTATTTTTTAAAGAGATTGATTTGTTTAATTGTAACAATGGTTAAATCAGTTTTTGTATTTTTACTTTCTCCCCTTATACAGAGTATATGTAGAAAGTATTGTTTTCCTCAAAATTTTCGAATTTGAGTTGAGAGCGGATGGATGGACATATCCCCGTTTTGGGGTTCCCCTGAATCCAAAAATACAAATTCCCCCATACAATTCGAACAATTAATTTAACTTCACCTCTCTTGTTTTTCTTTTCAGAAATATGATGATTATTTTTGTAACGATAAATTATTAGAAGATATTTAGATAAACTTTGAAGAACATGATAGTTTTATTATAGATTGTCTTTTTTAAATTTACTTAAGGGAGAAAGTATGTGTCAGTCCACTGATACCATTTATGAATTGAGAGGATTGAATAGCAAATCATATATACAGGCCCTACATCATTTAAAAGCCATGCAATTACTACATTTTTTAAATTAGGCTGTTCACACCCAAGTTTTGAAGATCACCTAAACGGATGAAAATAAACGCTTACGCTAATATTCGATATTCGGAATAGTAAATAAATATTCGATTCGGGTTTGATTCGAACCCAAATATCACTATTCGCACATCCCTACTGATCACTGAATTACTTTTCTGAATTTTTATTTTTAAGTCATAGGCTCTTTTTAATTTACTATAATTATTTTTGTCCTCGGTTTTGTTCGTGAGAAGATATTTTTGTTCCGCTAGGGGTAGCGTATTTTTTAGTTTTGTAAACTTTTCATTCCAAAAAATCTTTTTGAATTTATTATTATTTGTGAATGTTTTATACGTCTTAGGCATAATTTCTTCCAATTTAAGTTGTATAATTCTGATCAAAGTGTTGTATTTATCATTGACATGAGTGTGGTTGTAAATTTCTGTCCAATCCTGAGTTGTCAGAGTTTCTTTTAATTGATCTAAGTTCTTGTTTGTTATTTTTCTGGTGAGTCTTTTAATGGGTGGGTTTGCCTTAGGCTTCATAGTTTTAATTGTGCATAGTATGCCCTGGTGATCCGATAATTGATCCGACCTGTTTTGATTACGCATTTATTAGATTAGATTAGATTATTTCAAATGGCGACCATACCACAAGGTAGGTATTTTAAGCCAAGTATGAATGAGGATTGAATGTAAGATGATTGTGGCGCGATCTTGTAGTCTTGTTACTGACTAAGGCTGACATGTTCCTTAGACAGGACTGTTAAATAGCCCAACAGCCGATGGCAACTAAGGGACCTACAGTTTAACGTGGAATCCGAACCACACCCTCTGAATTACGAATTGGTCTAATTATGAGGATAGTCTTTTGTGGATTAACGTAGTATTCAATAGTGCGGACGTTAATCCACACAAGAGAACACTACACCCACCATATATTCTACACATTTGGGTTGTCTCAGTGTTTTTGAAAATGTCACACAACAATGAATAAGAGTTAACTTGTTCTGATGTTTTTGACATGGATATGTTTTAGCTCTAAGGGGGGATTTTGGTGATTTGTAAGATGGAAAATATGTAACAGGTTTTTATAGAAACCACCGGAACTTTATTGAATTTTTAATATAAACGAAGAACAGCTGTTTATATGAACTGAAAACATTCCCTTTAGACATATCCATGATCTAACCTATTTCACACAGGGAAGTAAATACAAACAGTTTTCAGTCAGCTATTCTCTATGCTATGGTTAATATTTCTCTATGCCTTTATGCCAGTTTTAGGGAAAGTGGCCCTTAGTGTTCTTGATACACACGTGTGAACATGTATGTAGTATTATTGAAGCATGTTTATCTATAAACTACTCCACAATATTTTATGAAAACAACAACAACTAATGTATTGACAAAATATACTTGACCCTAAATCTTTTTTACCTTTATCTAGAATGACGGCCTATGGATGCAATGTTTCCTGATGTGGAGTAACATTCATACTATTGAATACCACATTCAACCCCAAAGACCATCTTCATAATTAGACCAGTTTATAATTCTGAGACAAAATTGTGGTTTGGATTCTATATTTAATCCTCCAGCTGCCAGTCATTTCACTCTGGAATGCCACCTCATATTTGGCAAAGTGTAACATATTATATATTTTTGTGTTCTGTATAAAACAGGCTACAAGAAAATCATAAAAATTACCAACTTACATGTAACAAAAAAAAATTATTCATGTAAAAAAAGTTATGAAAATATAATTTTTATAATCTTTCCGCTCCCTCAAAATGCTCAAAAGATTATTTATAAAAATCTGAAATAGCCATTTGGTTTGAAATTTCATAAGGAACAAGAATATACATACTTATATAGCTATATAAAAAAAATAAAAGTACCAATGTACAAAAACAAAACCCATGTACCCATGTTCAAGGTATGTACACAAAACCTTTACTGCCTAGTCCGCGGTCTATAGGAGTAATCGCCAAATATATGATAAAAACATTGTAAAGTATGACATTAGGCCTATATCTATTTATAAAACTAAATATAAGGAGAAAGGTGTCATGAATAATTCATATGTCCTTGTATTGTCCCTATTAATATAGATAATTCACACAAAATACACAACAAAACACTAACACAATAGCAAGACTCTAACTACACTTTTAACTAAATGCTATCATATGATGTAATGCATAAAGTAAAAAATTGCAAATACTACTAGGAACATAGATTATAGCCTCCTCTTGGCAATATATATAAATATATATATATACACACACACACACACCATACCATATACATACCATTGGCTGTTGTGCTATTAATTAACAGTCTTGTCTAAAGAACATGTTAGTAACGAGATAACAAGATCATAATCATCTTGCTCTCATTTCTCATTCATACTTAAAATTACTTTATAGCTTAAAATACCAACCTCGGTAGGTAACCAATTCATTTTCAGTAAAAGGGTGTATTAATCAACTCATTTCAAACCAAATAAAACACCCTTCAGTTATCAATTACTGACAATCATCATTCATCATTCGAAGGGGCGGATTTCCCAAGGCGCTTCAGCCGTTGCAGCTTTTTGCGCACCCCTAAAAAATTATTACTGACCCCTAAATTACTGACAAGCTGAGGTTGGTTTTATAAATTCGAGTAACCCTCTCACCACAAAATCAGATGATTTTTAAATATTCAAGCATATGTGAGCAAACATGAATGAAAGAAATTTATATATGTATGTATATATATATATATATATATATATATATAAATATATATAATGAAAACTTAGCTAACCTGGCTAAATAAGTGGAGACATGAGCTAAGAACAAGCCACACTCAGGCATACCGATCAGTTGACATGCCTGCATAGCAGACATAGCCATCGTCAAGGCATGTGGGTCTTTCATTCCTGAAATAGCAAAGTTGTATTAATTTTTATTATTGTAATGTCAAACAAGATTTTCAGCTTTATACATACAGCATTTCAGCTTAATTCTTTGATGAATGTATTATTGCCACACCCTTCATTGGTAAGTTTTTGGGACTTTAAAAAAAGGGTGTTTACGGTGAATTTCTTTTTTCACATTCAACTGTAAAGATAATGCTCAATTTATATATCACAACGTCCCCAGGCACCCACCTGTTGTCACTGGCATACATTTTGGTACCAATCATCTCTAGATAGATAGATGTCATATTACAGATATTATCGAGGAAAAGGAATTGTGGAGGGACAGAAGAAGAGAGGCATAGTGAACATCCAGACCCGGAAATAACTGAGATGAGAAACGGGATGTGTAAGTTTTAATGGGATTCTTCATCAGGACTGGCCAGAACCAACCCCTCCATTTATGGGTATTTAAGGACTTGTCTCTTGTTATGTGTTTATTTTTGGTGTCTTTAATCTTATCAACCTGGCTCTAAGTGTATTAGTTGCCGAGAGATATGACAATTTAAACATTTTTGCCTCCAGGATTGAGAATTGACTATTTTAAAGGTTACAGTAGCTGCACACTTCAGTCCAACAGTCGTTTGAATGCGACTAGTTTCGGGAACTATGTATTCCCATTATCCAGCGTACATTTGTCGTTAAGTCACTTCAGAACATGTCTTTGTAATTCATGTGTAAATAAATAAATAACACATTTTCACAATAAACACTTAACAGATTAATTAATTAACGCAGATAACCACGGTTCAATTAGCCGATACCTGTTTGGCAGCATTGACCTTGGGGTGGGGGAAACAGTTTATTGAATTGAATTGACACAATTGAATTAAAGTAATAATTCAATTAATAGTAAAAGAATAAAAACCTTTTCCAAATTGTTTACGGGTTTGTGGGGCGAGGATGATACACACCCTCTAATGACTGTGAATTAAATGGTAAAGGATTTCTTAGCCCTCACGAACCATATCAAATAAATTAATTAGTTTTCTCAAAATTAAGATTACCGAACCCTGGTCAACTCCCTGTCCCTGAGGCTATCCGTGGCGAATATAGTTGTAACTGGACCCGAGTAGTATTTCAATTTGTTACAATGCCACCTCCAAACACGGGACTTGATTTTGAGAAACTTGGTTTGTTTGAAATTAATATTAAACTGTGAGGCGCAACTATGTGGCGCTTGAACGAATTGACCATATATTTTGTGAAACTGTATTGTTTCAAATTTTGAATTTTGGGTAAGAATTAAACCCGGTACTGTGTATAAGAGTCTGTGGTGCACTGAAAAAATCGGTACAGTTCGGTTCCAAGCCTTGTACCGAACTTTGGTACGATACAAGAATTTTTTCGGTACAAGTTTGGTACGGTACAAATAAGTAAAAATTAAGTCACTATCCAGTCTAGGTTGCCATCAAATATAACTATGGGACATCTCCTGCCAAAAACTAGGGGTCTGCGGTACAGGAAATTATGAGGTCGGTACGGTACAAATTGTTATACCTCGGTTCTCGGTACAAATTCGGTACGGTACACGAGAATAATGCCGCTTGTTTAGTATACAGAAAAAGGAGCTCTGAAATTATGATATAAGTATTTTGTTTAGAAAGACAGAAGAACATTTATTTTATTATAAAAATGGTAGGTAATGCCAAACACCCACAGCCACAGAATTCATGTCCACTTATCTCCAGACATCATTGTTTCGATGTCGTATTGTTCACTGTTTCTTATCGCTCACGACCGATAGGCGGCTACCTGGTCGAGTAGCCACTCTGTCCAAGTCCACGGCCCACGTTTGGTCTTAGTACTGGCCACCTCATTTATTCCTCATTACCTCAAGTACACATTTTAGTTCCTTTATCATATATTCAATATTTTAACTAGTATCCAGTCTCTTTTAATTTAACAAAGTTCAAGTATTATTTTATTTGCATTCATTAAACTATAAAACCCTAATCAAGAAGCTAGTGTAATGTGCGGTATCGCGACTTCCGCGTACCTTCGAAGTGGCCACAACTATTAAAAGACTTGGCGTGCGAATATCAAAAAAGAAGAGAATTTCAACACCAAGAACCATGCCTGAAGTGAGATGCCAGCGTCATTCTTGTGTCGGGATCAATTGCGTCCTTGTCCACTCATGTCCGAACTGGAGTTTGTAAGGTATATGTTCCAATATCAAACAGTTTATTCTACACATTCATTATTGTCCTTGCGGACTGGTCCTTTCCTGTAGATATTTCACCTCTGATTAAAATTTAATGTTAACCCCCCAACAACGCTAGTAACATTGACTGAGCTCATACTTTTATTCATAAGTATTTTCCAGAACTTAATTAGTGAAAACATTGAGAAAGGAGTTTAAAAAGATATACAATGCTAGAAAAAAGATTTTACTGTACTAATTTTCAAACTGTAATATGATTTTTTAAATCCATCCTTTAAAAAACATATCATTTTAAACATATTAATAATTAATTAAACATTATAATTTATATTGCAACTAATTAATAAGGGGAAATAATCTTGTCAAGTCTATATGAAACCAAGGATGAACAGAAAAATAAAAAAACAATAATGTATTTTATTGCAGAACGAAAAATACAGAAAATATATTGAGTCAATACCCTTAGCCAAGGGTTCATTAGACCTATGTTTCCTATTGTCCTAGTTTATTATTTTTAATTCAACCAATCACAATCATTGTTCAAATTAAATCAAACACAATAAAATATCAAAGGGCTCTTAGACTAAAATAGTTATTTTAGTATAAAGTGGTTAATACAGTGGAACCCCTCAAATCTGAACACGTTCTCACAAAATCAAAAAAAGAAATAGCTGTAAATTTAAAAAATTTAATACCACCAATATGAAGCTCGTATTTGTCGTGTTTCAAATAGTGATGGGATTACCTGTGATTTTTCAATCAAAGTGAAAACCTTTTAAACTGAGATTCGTGATTCTTTCTTTTTGCTCTGACAGCCTGTTGACGTTGACTATGTTATATGACCAATCCAGAACTGTGATTTGCTGTAGTGATCTCGCTATTTCGGGATTTTTACTCAAATAAAACAAAAAATCATAATGTTAAGGATATAATTCAATAAAGGCAGTAACTAAACCGTTAATAAAACAGTTTAGTTTAGTGAGCGTTTACCTGCTGGTAAGTGCGTATTGCTAACAACCGACGTGGCTTGGAATTACGTTCGTGTGAAGATTTTCTTCACTTCAATAGTTAAAGATAATAGACTTGAACCTTGAAAAATAAGTTTATGTGATTAAATTTTTAAAATTTCCAGCTATTTCTTTTTTTGATTTCCTGAGAACGTGTTCATATTTGAGGTTTTCCACTATAATATTAAACAATTAACCACTTTATACTAAAATAAATATTTTAGTCTAAAGACATTTTATGAAAGTGTTTGGTTTAATTTGAACAATGATTGTGATTGGTTGAATTAACCAAAGTCCAATGCTTTGGATTCCTGGTGGAGTTTTTCTTAGGTATCTGTTTAAACTATGAGTGAAAGTATTAATTTACCTTGTTATTTAAAGGTATACTGTACTAGGTAATTATTAATTAAATTTACCTATGTTTAGCACTTGTTTAAGAATCGGTAATGAAAAAATCAAATAAAATAGAAAAAACTTTAAGGGTAGGAAAATTGTTCAAAATTTAATGAGGTTTTGAATTTAACATTATTTTTAATTTAAAAAAACCATAAACGAGCAAATAAGATGATCCCGACATGATGTCCTGTTTACCCTGCCCCCCTCCCTGGGGTTAAGTCTGAGTCTAAAATCATTGTTCTTTTTAGCCAACTCATATATTTATTGACAGATATCGATAAAACTTTATATAATATAATTATTATATTATTGATTTGGAAATTTGCTGAATACGCAGGTCTGCTGCGACAGGGGTATTTGTTCATTCAAAGCAAGAGGAGGGTGTGAGAAGTGAAAATAAGGTGGGTATAATTTAATTTAAATTTAAATTGAATTTGAATGGCTTAGGCTGAACAGCTCTGAAGTGTACGAAGCTGCCACAAACCGTGCCAGCGGCAGTGGTGGGAGAAGGTATGGGGAGCCCTGGAGACGTACGACAACCAAGGGCACAGACCAGAGCACACTCGCTCGCCGGCTCTCGGACCCACAGGTTGTGGGTAACCTGCTTCCGCTGCAGTGTAGGAGTCCAACGGGTAGGCTGCGTGCTCCACGGTACAGTAAGTCCGGGATAACCCCCTTGTTCGCCTTTGTTAGCTAGTTTCGATTAATGGAAGAATTATTAATCAGTTTACTAAAGATATTTTAGTTTTTCCGAGAAAGGAACTTTTTATTTAATTGTTATAGTTGGGTTGATTCCTTTAGTAGACAATTTGAGTAAGCACCTAGGTCGTGTATCACTTCAGCTAGCATACAAGGCTGAAATAAGCCTGGTGTTTCATTAATAATACAGCTAGTCAAGTGTACAAGGCTGGAGTAAGCCTGGTGTTTATAAAATAATAAATACCGTATAAGGCTGGAATAAGCCTGGTGTTGAATAAAATCTCAGCTAGTGTACAAGGCTGGAGTAAGCCTGGTGTTTATAAAATAATAAATACCGTATAAGGCTGGAATAAGCCTGGTGTTGAATAAAATCTCAGCTAGTGTACAAGGCTGGAATAAGCCTGGTGTTGCAAAGAATAATTCAGCTAGTACAGAGCTGGAGTAAGCCTAGTGTTGTGTGAGACAGCTAGGATCCTAGCTGGAATAAGCCTGAGAAGAGAATTATAGTAATTCAAGCTATATCTATATAACAGGATGTTTGTATGTATGTATATATATTTGTATGTTTGAAGTTTATACACTCGGACATCGTTGGACGATTAGCCATGAAAATTAATACACTTATATAAAATTTCATAGAGAAGGTTTATGGATAATCAATTTTGTTGTAGCTCATTTGGGTTTCTCCCCAGAAGCCCAAAAAGGATCCCATACTATGGAACCAGAACTTGTTTTACATTGTAAATATTTTTTTTTAACAGCTGATTGCTTTACTATATCTGTTAGTTGAAGATATACTCGACAGATTGAAGCACTTGCATTTGTTTACGTTTTTTATTTTGTTTACATTTTGGTTTAAGGTTATGCGAGTGACTAAACAGTTTACATTTTTAACAGTGACTTCCTCTTGCAAATTTTGATACTGTGTTAGGTTATTTTAGTTTATAATGGTATGAAATTTCACACACACATTCCCTACACTTCCATTAACGGTATTCTAATTAATAATGACTGCCAAGTGCCTACAACAACCATGGTGGTCTGGTCTGGAGGCTCCGCCCCCAGCTAGCGAAGCTAGTTAATAATAAAATAATATAAACCTTTTGTTTAGTGGTTCGTGGGTTGAGGATAATACACACCCTCTGATGACTGTGAATTAAATGGTAAAGGATTTCTGAGCCCTCACGAACCATATCAAATAAATTAATTAGTTTTCTCAAAATTAAGGTAACCGAACCCTGGTCAACTCAGTGTTCCTGAGGCTATCCATGGCAAATATCGTTGTAACTGGACCCAAGTAGTATTTTATCCGTTACAGGCTTTTGGGCCGATTCAGCCATCACGGCTTAAGTCATGCTAGTGCGTTGATGGGTTGAAACAAATGGTTTTGTTTTTCCTTGGAGACATTAAATAAAGCTATCTGGCAATACTAAATATTTTGATTTGAAATTTACCAATATCTTCACTGGCACAAACGACAAGTCTACGTGCAATGTAAATGGGATCTTCACCACCTTCTAACATACGGGCAAGCCAGTAAAGAGCTGCATTTTCATCAGAAGCTCGAATAGACTTGTGTAACGCAGATATGATGTTGTAGTGTTCCTCCCCCTTCCGGTCATACAGTAGGTGTGATCGCTGCAACAAATTAATTAAACCTCACTTTTCTTGGAAAACTCAGGATTTATGAAGAGTAACCAATAAATTTTACTTTCATTGAGGCAATGCAAGGGGGACATAATCATGAGCTAAACAACAATCTCATACAGTACAAAGTATTTATAATAAATAGCCGTTTTGTAATCCGTCTCGTAGAATCGTACACGTTATGTTTAAACACTTTTTTTAGCAGTGATGTTGCTAATAATTAAGCTTTTTAACTGATTATTCCACTTATAAACCTCGTCCACTTCTATTGTACAATAGAAAACCCCCTAGAATGTTAATATTTCATTCGTCAATAAAACTTCCCAAGATGCTCCAGGACAGAATCTTTCTTTGTTAGATCCTTCAGAGTAAGTTTGGGTTGTGGGCTCGGTGGCTCTCTTTACCTTAGTATTTACTTTCCCCATACTCATTATCACAATCATTTCTCAGCCGTACTTATTTTTACTTCAAGGCCTTTTACTCATTATATTGTTAGTGTCACTTTCTTGTGATACTAACAATATAATAAGAAAGTTTCTGACGGCTCTGAACCTGCATTGGGAACACTCAAGATTTGGCCCGGGCTGAAGACCTCGAGCGTCAGGTGCACTACACTAAGACAATGCTATAATTTCAGAGAAGTGGAAGGTGCGTGCGTAACAGAATAGAATGACCCACCTTGTCAAAAGCCTAGTCCAGGTCAAGGAAAATTGAGTACGTCTGAATGCCTAAGTCGAGACTGGAGGATGGTAGCTCACGAAATTAATCAAGTTTGTATTTACCGAATGACCTTTAGTGAAACCATGTTGAATATCTATAATATATTTCAGAGAGTGAGAAAGCAAGGATGGGTCATTTCAAAAACTTTTGCTGGTATAGATAAAACGGCCACTGGCCTGTGATTAGCTATCTGATTTTACCTCCCACTTTTTAAAATTTGGTGTTATTTTTGTGGTCTTCCAAGATTCTGGAAAAGTACATAAGTTTAAACTTAAATTGTATATAAAAGTAAGAGGTTTCAGAAAAAGGTCAGTGCAACCTTTAAATAAGTATTTCAGTGGCATATATGTTCGTTTAGATTTTAATTTCTTTATGGCTTTGTGGACCTGATAAATAGTAGTGCATTCACACACTCGGGAAGTCAGTCAGCATCAAGCCATGGTTGAGTGAACATCGTACCTGCGCTAGTTTAGTTTTTGTGTCAGTTTTAAATGTGTGCTGCAATAGAAACCCCCACCAAAGGTGAAGTACGAGCTTTTATAAGTTTTTTACAGCCAAAGAATATTCTGCAGCAGCTATTCATTATGAGCTATGTGCCATGTAAAGATCAAGCGTTATGAGTGAAGGAGATGTGGGTACGTTTATTTCAAAGTTGACGAGAAAACGTGGATGATGAAGAGAGAAGTGGTAGGCCATCATTGGTCACTGATGAACTTCTTCAGACAGTTGATGCAAAATTTCTTGAAAATCAACATTTCACAATGTCGGAGTTATCTACTGATTTTCCACAGATTTCCAAGACTCTTGTACGAGATAAAGACAGCAAGATTGGGTCGAACACCACAAAACTCAAAGCATCGCCTCTGTAATAGATATTCTGTTACGTTATGAGGACAAAGGAGAACCATTGTTAAACAGATCGTGACCAGTGACGAAACCTGGAATAAGTACGTGAACCATGAGACAAAAGAACAATCAAAGATGTGAGCACATTCAAAATCGCCTACCAAACCAAAAAAAGTCTGAAAAGATTTTTCTGCTAGAAAGCTGATAGCAACAGTGTTTTGGGATGCCAAAGGGGTGTTGGTGGTTAAATTTTTGGTGGTTAAAAATGTAATGTGGGACGGCCAATAATCAAGACGTGTACTGTGAAACACAAAAAAAAATTACGACGGGCTATACAGAACAATCGCCGTGGTATGCTGACTTCTGGTATCTTTTTTTGCACGATAACGCCTCACTCTGTTGGAAGAACAACAGCCCTTCTTGAGTCCTTCAATTGGGACATTTTCAACCATCCACCTTACAGCCCAGATCTGGCGCCAAGTGATTATCACCTCTTTATGCATATGAAAAAATGGCTCGGGTCCCAGCGCTTTAGAGACAATGAAGAGTTCAAAGGTGAGTTCTCAGGCTGGCTCCAGACACAGGAGGGTGATTTTTATGCAGAAGGAATTTCAAAGCTTGTGAAGAGATATGACAAGTGCCTCAAAAAATATTTTGAATAATAGTGCAAAGATGTAGTTTTAGGATGTATAATTAAAATATTTTTATTTAACTTGGTGTATTTTTTTATCAACCACAGGTTACTTTCCGAACGGCCCTCGTATATATATATATCAAGCTTATTTCAAATCTTTTAACCCTTAAGAGTTTAAGATTTTAAATAAGCTTGACAATGCCTTTAGTGTCGAAACATGTCGCTTAAAATTAAGCTTTTAAAATAGGGTACTAAGTTTCTAATTTATTTAATAACAATATTAATAAAAGTAGCCCTCATTTGTGAATACTAAAATAAATATAAAATTATTTTAATCCACCCATCTAATTTTTTAAACTTACTTATGCCTACTCATACCTTTATCCCTTCTTTGATATCACTAACTGTGATTCTGCTGGATTCAGGTCTTGCAGTAAAGGTTTTGATAGCCATGTGAAGGCTATTGAGTGCAATCCTCGCATCCCCGTCACACATACCAGTTAGCCACTCTAGTGATGTTTGCTCTATACTTCTGTAAAAGAAGTCAATAGGGCTCAACATCAAACATTGGTAAGTGGAGTTAAGTTCACAGTAAAGCCACCAAACAGTTAAAATTTTGTTGTAAAATTATTATTAGGGTTGCTATTTAAGTTTCTACGGCGTAATGTTGTGAGTTAAATCATTATGTTAAAGTTTACTGTTGTAAACTGTGGTGTGAATCATCCAGAATCGGATGTTGTACCAGAAACCATTGATGTAAGAAAAACTGATAAAGAAGACCTTCATATGACATATATTAAGATTGAGAATAGTCATTGTTACGACAAGTACAACAAATCTGATACACACTACAACAAATTTAAAGGTTCATAAGTGAAATGTTAATACACTAACAGGATTTAATTTAATTTAATCCAACCTCAAATCTGTAATAAGTTTTCTAAAATTGAACATACAACTGACTATTGCTGGAGCCTTCTTCTTCAGAGACGATTTCAAGGTTCAATCGCTGAGCTGCAGAGGTTAGAATGCGATTAATGTCCTCTGCAGACAGCTTCTCGAGAACAAACACTCGACAGCGGCTTAGCAATGCTGAGTTGAGACTGAAGGAAGGGTTCTCCGTTGTTGCTCCTATAAGAATGATGCAGCCACTCTCCACATGAGGTAAGAAAATGTCCTGGACAGTAACAAATAATTAAGAGATAAGAGATAAATTGATTTTTTGTATTTGCTGTGATTAACTAATATAGATTAGATTAATATTAAGTGAAATTTACTTTTAAAACCTGCATTTCAAATATGCTGGATAGAGAAAGTTACAGATCCCAATGTCAAGTATATCAATATAACCTACCTTGTTTAGTTCAAAACATTCTCTGCATGAATTTGATATAATGGATATAGTAAAACATCAAATAAAACAAATCCTACCAGTCCTATGGGAATTTTTTTGACAGTTTTACACACAAATAATTACAATTTTTCACTAATTGTACTTGAAACAATTTCATTATTGGTAATATTTATGGAAAAGTTTACAATTAATTCAAATCACAAAACAATGAAGTTCTATGGTTCCTGATTATGAACGTACAATTTTAAAGTTAAGTTAATCCTGCATCACCAAAAAAGAAGTCACCTAATTATCTGAGTTCCAGCAGATGGAAGTCCAGAGACTGCACTTCACACCATAGCAACACCATCCTAAAGTTTAAGTCCTTAGAAATCTTTACTGAATGGTTTGAAGCCCTGAGATATGGACCTACCAATGACAGTTTTGATAATTTCTAAATTTTGTTAATGTTGTCCTCATCAGGGGTTAGTGACGAATTTAGGTTGATGTCTCACAACTTGACAATGAGTATCCTTTACGTATCCTAATGAGTATCCTTATGACAGTAATCCTTTACGATTGTGCAACATGAAGTAAGCTTCTAACCAACAAAATAATCAATATTAGTCAAAGTAGTCAATATAGTTTTCATAATTTCTTGAAAGGAAGTAACATAGCATTTCTTGACTATGCTTGTTTAATGACATGGTTTTATAAATACCACAGAGAAATATTATGAAGAGAATTTGTTTTATTTTCATTAGCATTTATATCATGCGGCCCCGTGGAACAGGCCCCCAGATTGGGTAAGTCACAATAGTTAAAAGGAATAGGCTCCAGGATCCAAGGGTCGCCGGTCTACGTCACAGTCGCGCATGCGCGTGGAGTGGCGTGGGCCGGTGGTGATCGCGGGGACAGAGTCGTTGCCATGTGCCCGGAGCTGGTAGACATCATGGTGGGGTGAGTCATAAATTTAAGGGGGGGATTTCGGGAGCTGAGGGAAAGGGCTAACGGGATATGTGTTTGGTAAAACATAAATAAATCATTAATAAAATTAAAATAATTAACATTGGGGTAATTGAAATTGGGGTGGGAGTAACTACATTAGGCTTCATCCAGGGAAGAAACCTCGGGGTATGGTAGGACCCGTCACAGATTGGTAGCAGAGCGTGGTTAGTTTAGTGTCCCTCCCAACCGCAAATCATTTTTTAAATTATTAGAATTATTAAATTAGTCAGAAAACTAAAGCTTAAAACATGCAGCACCGTTGCACGCATCACGGCAAGCAAGGACAGGAGCCGAAGCCACGTGGTGACGTAGCCTACCGTGCAACTATTTTTAATCAACTATCATCCATAACTATTTTTGGGTTAAATTTTGTAAGGATATCGCAATATTTATATGAATAATAATATTTATATGGATCAATAGTCAGGTTTAAAGAGTTAAATTTCAGGAGGTTACTTTGGTTAATAGATCATAGTTTGTTATAGATAATATTGTTTTATGTTTTAAAAATAAAAATTTTATAATTGGTTGCTTAGGTTTGTTTGAATATTTTTTAAATTAGAAATTCACACATCTAGAATCCCAATTGGTTCATCTATACATTTACAACAAGTTATTATCTTATCGCTGTGCTCGGCAGGGCAATACCTTACACTTTATACACCTTTACGTGAGAAATGTATTATATTTTAAGTTGTTCAGTTAAAAACTTTCAGCCTTGTATCTACTAGATTTTATTCTATAATTCGTAATATTATGGCCTGCAGAACCATAAGTTATTATAATTTACATGTTATTACGGTATAGCGTAATAATTAACAATCATATTGGCAATTACTAGTTCAAATAAGTTCAGTTCAGTTCCATTTTCGTCATCAGACAAGTTTAATAGTTCAGGTTAATAAGTTTTGATCACTGTTAGTTTGGTCAGTTTATAGATCACATTCAATTAAATCAGTTATTTTAGTATTAGTTATGTATTAATCATAACTATATCACATTTTATTGAATGGAATAATTGTGTGTCAAGTTTCCTCATATTATAAACAGAATAAGTTGTGTCTACCAATAATCTATATTTATTAGCACCATGTTTCCCCCATGTTACAAGATATCCGGCTTTATTGTTAGTTACTACAATTCGAAAGGGAATCCCGTACAGAAAATGTGCATTTGAATTTACTAATTGATTAAATTAATGGATTAAAATGGTGATTTTAGTTGATTGAATTGACGACTCCCTTTGATTTAGTTTGCTGATAATTTTGGTTAGGTATTAAGATGAAAATTAAAATAATATTATATCAAAATTAGTAATAGTCTTAAAGTATGTCCATCAGATTAATTGAATATGCCGTTCTTTACAACCCATAAAACTGTCATAGCCCTTATCACTTCTCGGCCCCCAGCGAAATTTCAACTTGATCATTAAGTTCTTGCATTTACATAAATTACAATTATATTAATTAAAATTTTAAAGCATGCTGAAAGTCAATTTGATCGGCGATTCACAATTGGAAAGGTTCCAAAGTTATTTTAACTATGCCAGCCATCGTAATTATGGCTTTGGCATAAACCAGTCAATAACCATACCTGGATTTACATTATTAGAAATGAAGCGTTACTTAAAAACCGTAGTTCATGAATTAAATTCTCAAACGCCAATGCTACTGTTTTTAGGAACCAATGATGTATTAAAAGGAGTTACATTTGTTGACTTGTGTAACCGGTTTCGAGCACTGGTGCGGCTTATCAGGTAGTTATGCAATCCGCAACTTCTCATCATCCTGGCAATTCCCATTCAATAGGTGTGTCTGTGAACACGATAGCTCTTGTAAAAGTGGTTCAATCGAGACCAAATTTGGTAGAGACGTGTATTCCTACACATTTACTCGGAAGAGTTTGTAATCCAGACATATCCAGACATATGTTTTCAGCTGCAGCCGGACGACGCTGGGCTGCCAGCGCCCCTAGCGGACACGAGGTGAAAGTAGCGACCGCTTTGACGGGTGGGGGTCAGTAGTGGTCTGGCCTTCGTGTCGTGCGGTCCTACTTATTTTTACGTCCGCTAGCTCGGAGGCGGAGTGCTAGTGTCGCTCGTTTGCAATTTTCCGAATGTACAGAATAGGCTAAGTATAGTATTTTGTCTACAATTTTTTTTTTTTTTTTCTATAGTTATATTTTTTGTTGTGTTTTTGACCGGTTTCTTTTTTATATGTAGAAATAACCTTTTGTTTGTACTAATGTAAATATTGTTAGGCACTTGAAAACGGGAGTAGTTCATCCAACTCCCGAAACGTTGTGTAGATTTTAAAACACAAGACGCGTTGGAAAAGTCCAACTATTTGTTAATTTAATAATTAATAACCAACGCCATTATGAATTTTCAAAACTCTGTTAATCCAGACATATCGGTCAATTGGTAAAACCAAACTGCCTTTGGGGGGGTTTGTACTAAAAAATTAGGTTTATCATAGGTATTTTGAAAATTTTATCTTCGACCATTAGAATCAGCTTTAAAAACTATACAATTTAGTTTCTTAGAGTTTTGCTCTATCTCCAACGGTTATCTGAGATTTTAAAAAATCTAAACACAATATGTTGTATTTTGGGGCTCCAATGTTAATCTTATGGAGGATAAGATAAATTAATATTTCACTAATCAATCTTTATTTTTGGATGAAACTTGGTATTTAGCGTCATGTGGTTGAGATTCATCTATTCATTCTAAAAATTATAGTTTATGTATTTATCATGGCAGCTAACCTGCATACTCTTTTACCATATTAATCATATGAAGAATAGGCAAACTCCTTTATTTTTTATGGGATGAAACTTGGTTTGTAGTCAAAATAAAAATTTATTATGGGAAAAATGCCTACTTTCAGTGTTCCTCACAGCAGCAAACATGCATATTCTTATAGTTAAAAAGTAAAAGTAAAATTAACATATTCTGTTAATTTTACTAGGATGGTGGCGAGGTCACGAATTGTGGATAGTTGTAAGCGATGGGCGGTGGGTGTAGGGTTCTCTTGCGAGGATTAACGTCTGCACTATTGAATTCTACGTAAATCCGCAAAGACCATCCTCATAATTAGACCAATTCATTATTCAGAGGCCGTGGTTCGGATTCCACATTAAACTGTAGGTCCCTTAATTACCATCGGCTGTTGGGCTATTAATTAACAGTCCTGTCTAAGGTACATGTCAGCCTTAGTCAGTAACAAGACTACAAGATCGAGCCACAATCATCTTACACTCAATCCTCATTCATACTTGGCTTAAAATACCTACCTTGTGGTATTTTCGCCATTTCAATAATCTAATCTAATCTTGTGGAGAATAGGGAAACACACAAGTACAATCATAATTGATACAAGTATTTTCAAACTTGTTATATATTATTATATGGCTTAGGGGTTGGCGATCCCAACGCCCAGTTGCATGGCCATTGCAATCAGCCTCCCTGACTCACTACTCTTCATTCAAGCAGGGTCTTTCCTATCTACCCATGCTTCTTCTACCCCTTTAGTGGATAGACCGTCTTCATCTATCTGTAAACCCAGTCTTATCTTCTTCCACCTTTCCCCCACTGTTTATCTTTTCTGATTCAGGCCAACTCAAGGTGTAATGTGGACCGTGTCGAAGATTAAATTGCACCAGACCTTGTAAATGGTGTCGAGAACAGGACACCAGGCGACCTACTGCAGCATGAAGCCTTCCATGGTCATGATTCTCTACTTAATACTTATGTCACTAAATAATAAAAATATGATTTGTAGTTAATTAATTAATTACCTGGACTTGCGAGGCTCTGTCAGGTGGACAGATACTTCCCTAGCTATTCGTGGAAACAATATGGAAGGAGACAATAAAGAAAACCTCAACAAAAACTCAGGGCAGGAGCAACTACCGTGGAAAGAAGAGGGCAGATGAAAGGAAGGCATCAGCAGCACAGGACAAACCTGTGCCCGGTCAGGGGAAAAGGGGGACACAGGAGATCACTTCACCCTTTGTATGAGGCAAAGAAGATGAGGGTGGGAACGGGGGTTCACCCTATGTATCTACAGCAACCACCTATGCAGAAACTGCTAAACTCATCAAACTTACCATACTCCTAAATGAGTACCCAAAAAAAAGGCTGGATAAGGAGGATCTTTCACAGCTAGAAGATGCAATCATCAGGGAAATAGTGAGGGGTACCTCGGGGAGCGCGCTGGTCTAGGGGTAGAGCGTGGGGCTATGGTGTCCAAGGTCCCGGGTTCAAATCCCGCCAATCACCAATGGCTTTTCGCTATGTGATAATGCCGCAACCCACACAGGGGTGCGCAAAAAGCCGCTACGGCTGAAGTGCCTTGGGAGTAATCTGCCCCTTTCAGTAAAAAAAAGAAAAAATACACCCGTCGCAGCAGACCTGCGTACTCAGCGAATTTCAAAAGCAATAATATATAACAAGTTTTATTTAAATGTGTCCATAAACATGAGAATTATTTGCCTATTCTCCATAAGATTAACATGGGAAAGAGTGTGCAGGTTAGCTGCTGTGAGGAACACTGAAATTAGACATTTCTACCATAAATCATTTTTATCTTAACATTTATACCAACTTTCATCAACATCTGTCCATAAATAAAGGAGCTTGCCTATTCCCTATATGATTAATATGGGAAAAGAGTATGCAGGTTTGCTGCCATGATAAACACATAAACTATGTTTTTTAAGCATAAATGGATAGATCTCAACCATATGAAGCTAAATATCAAGTTTTATCCAAAAATATTGATTAATATGGGATATATTAATTTTTCCTTATCCTCCATAAGATTAACATTGGAGCCCCACAATACAACATACTGTGTTTAGATTTTTTAATATCTCGGTAACCGTTGGAGATAGAGGAAAACTTTAAGGAACTTAATTGTGTAGTTTTTTAAGCTGATTCCAATGGTGAAATATAAAATTAGAAATTTTTAAAATTTACAAGTGAAAAACGCAAAAAAACCCATTTTGGGGTACAAAACCCCCCCAAACTACCCGTTCCCATTGACCGATATGTCTGGTTTACGAACTCGTCCGAGCATTTGCGGGAATACACGTCTCTACCAAATTTGGTCTTGATCGGACCATTTTTACGCGAGTTATCGTGCTAAAAAGACACATATATATATATACACATATATACATATATATATATATATAAAAATTTTAACGATTATTGTTTTTGGTCTCTGGGCACCTAAAGAAGAAAAAATAACATGGTCCCGGGCTTAACTCTTGCCATGAGACCTACGGTAATAGCTACTTCCCTATCGGAAATTCGCTAAAAAGAGGGGTACCTCTTGCAAAGTCAAATTTGCAGGCATGCACTTCAGGCTCGGATATATGCTGGTGGATTGTATCAACCAGGAAACAGCAAGCAAGTCCACCAAGTTGCAGGAGTGGAAGGGAGTGGAGTTGATGGTTTGCCTTGGGGACATATACTCAAGGCCCATAACGTCATGGTATTCTTCCCAAGGAGCAAAGGCGAAGATGATAAGTTTATTCTGTCTCTGGTTGAAAGTCAGGACAACGGGCTTGGCACCCAGATATGGCATGTTCTGAGGAGTAAAGAGGAGGGACAGGGAAAGCTCCTCCAAATTGGGATCGACGACCAAACGTTGGAGCAGATCAAGAAGGAGGAATAGCAAATCTTCTATCGATTTGGGAGGATCCCGGTGCATGGGAGTAAGCCCACAGAGAAGGAGGCAGGCGAGAAGTCAGGAGGTATGACCAACCAGACAGGGGGAGCTGAAGGGAGCAACGCACAGGGGGATAACCTGGACCTCTCAAGCCTTAACATTGCAACCCCTAAGATGATGGGGAGCATGGAGGAAGAGGAGGAGCAGGAACTGCTAGGAAGCGAGGAGGATACCCCTCTAGAGAAAGTTGAGCAGGGATCTCTTCAACTCTAGGGTAGCTCAGGTGAATCTTCACCATGCCAAGGGAGCCTCAGCCCTGGTCGTAAGATTTTCCCGGGAGGGACAGTGCTGATCCAGGAACCCAGATCAGAAGGAAGATCATGGGCCTCCAGAGCAAGGATGCAAAGGTAATTTGGGACACTAGGGAGGGTAAACCTAGGGCTTGCATTCTTATAAGAAAATAAACAAGGTGTATGTGTATTGCAGAGTACCTATCACGGGACTAAGTGCCAATTAGAACCTGTTTAAGTATAGGGGACACCGACCGTGATGTGGTCCTGGCTTCTGGATATTTTGATGCTGAGAAGGAATGCCCTCCTCAAGAAGTCCAAGGGCTGGGAGTACTATGACAGGATGGGACTGCCGCTGATTATGGGATGTGATGCTAATGCACATCACACTGTGTGGGTCAGTAGCAAGCAAAAGTGAGAATCTGTTAGAATTAATTGTCAGGTCTAACCTAGAGATTATGAATGTAGGGAGTAAACCTACTTTTGTAACGAAGAATAGAAGGGAGGTGCTAGACCTGACACTGGCAAGGTACAGTGTTAGGTGTAACATCAAGAGATGGAGGGTTTTTGATGAGCCTTTACTTTCAACTCATAGAATCGTAGAATTTAGTCTGGAGGGTACCATCAAGGGTACTACTGATGGTAGAAATCCCAGAAATACGGACTGGGAGAAGTATTATAGGACCATATAGAGTTGCAATATGGACCAATTGAGTTCTAAGGCGTTTAGTTACTTTGAGATTGAATAGGTTGTGGAGAATTTGAATACAGCCATTATGGACGCATATGAATCTAGTTGTCAGGTTAAAAAGAAACCAGCCAGTAGGGATGTCCCCTGGTGGAATAACCGACTACCAGGGCTAAGGGCGGAAGGTAGAAAGAAATCTCTTCAATAAAGGAAAAACGGACGGAGGTTGGCAAAGGTACTCCAAGCCCTTACTCTGTACAATAAAGAGGTAAGGCAAGCAAAAACAGATAGCTTCAGAAAGTTTTGTGGGGAGTTTACCTCCATTCCAGAGGGAACTAGACTTCACAAGGCCTTGGCTAGGGACTGTTCTCTCCTCCTCCTGGAGACACATTTCTCAAGGTGCTGACCGTTTTGGGATGAGACGATAGAACGAAGAGTAGTAAGATCTCAGAAAGAGGACTGAGAAGTGGCTAAATCTGTCATTTTACCAGGAAGGTTAGAGTGGGCCATCAACTCATACGAGCCCTTCATGTTGCCTGGAATAGATAACATTCTTCAGCCACTACTGCAAGAGGTAAATGAAGGAAAAATCTCATGATAGTAATGAGATGCAGTTTAGCAACAGGGTATATACCATTGAAGTGGAGAAGGGCTAGGGTAATCTTAATTCCAAAAGTAGGCAAAAAGAACAATAGTCAACCTAAGGTAGGACTTAGGTTGACTAAGTCCTACCGTCCTATAAGTCTAACATCTTTTCTGCTAAAAACAACGGAAAAGATGGTGTACAACCACAAACGGTCAGAAGTGCTGAGGGCACACCCTCTTAATCATCAGCGACATGCATATCGGGCAGGAAGATCAACAGACATTGCTATATGTGAGTTGACAAAAGTTATCAGGCAAGCACTGGATGGGAAAGAGACTGCTTTACGCGCCTTTCTGGACTTAGCAGGAGCTTTTGACAACACCTCTCATTTGGCAATAAAGGGGGTATTGGACAATAGAGAGGTTGATAGGACTACAACTAGATGGATCAGCAATCCACAAGAATGGTGAAAACACACATAGGAGCGAGAATCATTCAAATGGGCACAGTAAGGGGTGTCCTCAGGCAAGGGTACTATCCCCCCTCCTTTGGAGTCTGGTAGTCTATGAGCTTTTTGGAAAACTAATCAGGAAGGGCTTGCGATGTATCACATATAAAGATGATATAGTCATCATTGCAAGAGGGAGGTTTGAAAATAATCTCTGTGATCTAATTGAGGGAGGGCTTAATTGCATGAAGGATTGGTGTGAATCTGTAGGGTTGTAGGTTAACCCCAACAAGAACTCACTTGTGCCTTTCAAAAGGAAGAGGAGACTTGAACACCTGAGGACCATCAGGCTTGAGGGGTGTGAGCTTGAGTGGAAATCAGAAGTAAAAATTCTAGGTCTAATTCTAGATAAGAAACTTATGTAGAACAGACACAAAGAGGAGTCGACCAACAGGGCTAGTAACAACCTGATGATATGCAGAAGATATGCTGGGAAGATGTGGGATTGTAACCCATATGTACTAAGAAGCATGTACATACACCCTGTTGGTGAGACCAATCATCACATGAGTGTGTAGTCTGGACGGGCAGAACCTATACACCTCTACAGATTGTGGTAGAGAGAACAGCAAGGGTGTTCCCCCATGCTTAGATTGGGGAAGACTTGCTTTAACATTCCCTCCACAATCTGGGGTGAGTTATTTCCGTCAGGTCTATGGGATCTGATAAAACTTCCAAAGGATTCCAAGGTAAGAAAGTACAGCTTTGACAATAAATTTCATGTGGAGCTAGGAAATAATCTTAGCTGGGATGGGAAAACCCTAAATTCCCTCGAGAATCAGGTCATTAGGTGGTACACTGATGGCTCTAATACTGAGGAGGGGACCGGTGTGGGGGTATCTAACATATGTCACTTGAATACTTATATAAACAATCAAAAGTATTATGGCTATAAATATAAAGTACCTGTTGTAGTTTGTTGAACCGATGAATTTCATCCATAAATAGAATAGTGTGTCTCTTGAAGGAAGCAAGTTCATTTTTTGCCACTTTAACAGCTTCTTTGACATCATTGACCCCAGCCATTGTAGCAGAGAGTTTTACAAATCTGTACTGTTGCTTGGACTTAGATTGGCACTGCTTACTAATAATGTGCGCTAATGTTGTCTGTGAAAAAGAACAAAAATAAAAATTGTTAATACTGTATTTGTATTAATTATTATTAATATTATTTTTAGTTCAAAGCATTTTTTCTTTCATGTTATCCTCAATCAAGTTATGTTGCTCTAAAAAAATAATATTTCCACTATTGTCTGGACCGTGACTTTCACTGAGACAGCAATCAAGATTTTAATTAGTTGCTAGTGTCATTGGGCTGGGTCCAGCCAATAATCCAATAGTTTCATTCATGTAACACTTTACGACATACATTCATACACACACACACACACATACATATATATATATATATATATATATATATATATATATACACACACACACACACACACACACATATAATATATTGCTAAATTACATTATTTTTACATTCCCAGATCCATCTGAGCTCCACTGAATGGTTAAAATATTCTTCATTTTGTGTTTCAACCACATTTTAGATTCCTACCTGAGCCCTTGAAAATGCATTTATGCTCATTTCAGCTTTTCCCATAGTTTTATTTTGATGTTTTCTGAGGATCATACATGCATAGTATTATAACAACAATGATGTTCCAAATATGATATTCTCTGAGTTATAGCTAACGAGTATATACTCTTGTTTGTTACTCGATGGGCATGGGAGAAGACTAAGCAGGGTTGCTTTGTCTTCTCATAGTCTTGTTGGGTATTCTCAGTCTTGTTGGAGCCAGGGTTGGAAGAGAGAGGAGAAGCTGAAAGGGCCCTCAAATACAAATAGTAGCAAAAGTGGTTGCTTCAAGCCATCTGGTGTATGGAGCCAGCCTCCTCGCTCCTACAGAGGAAATGACCGCTGGGACTACTCCTCCAATTCGAGAAGGAACTGGGATGCGCATTAAGGCGATCCAGGTGAATCTCCACCACGTTAAGTGAATCTCCTCCTCCTCTATCCTTAGCTGGAGATTCACCAGGGAGGGGTGAATATTTCTCTCCTACAAGAACCCTGGGTCTACAGGTGAGCTGTTAAAAGGACCAGTAGTCCTCTTCCCTTCCCTAGTCCCTTCCTGAGTCAGTACTTAGGAAGGCAGGAGGCACTGTTGGCCTCTGCCTACTTCCCCAACCCAGATCCAGGAGAACCTATGGAGTTGGAGCGCCAGGAGACTGTCATGCTAACTCTTCAATTCGGGGACGGTGAGATGGGCCGTTAGTCCTTTAGCCTCTTCAAATTTCCAGGAGACAGAATCTTCCCAGCACTCCTTCAAAGGGGACTCACTATTCTGATAGGGCACTTGGTGGCCCTTTTCAAAGGCAGTTTTGCCCAGGGGAAATATTCCAGGTAACTGGAGAACCTCGATGGTGGAATTCCTCCTCAAAAAGGTTTGTGATTTCCCATCCATCGAAAATCATACAGACCAATATGCCTTGGGTCAAGTGGGGTAATTGTGAATTTGGGATAATTGTGAACAGATCTGGGATTTTTGTTTTTAAGCACCACAGCGGGTCACTTTGCTATCTAAACACATGTTTACTTTCCCTCCACTTTGCAAGGCATTTGCTAACTGTTTTGGTTGTCAAGATTTTGAGTTTCAAAATTGCTGTGATTCACTAAAGCATTTTTTGGAAAGTGATCTATGGTCAAGATTTTGACCTCAAAAACCACTGTAGAGGTAAGTAAAAACATAAAAATATATTATATATTTATATGGTTACTCTCATCACACTACCTCTCAACTCTAACCTATCTGCTATTTACAATTTACCCCAGCTAAATTTTTAATTTGGGGTAGTTGTAAACTTGGGTGCAGGGTGGTGGTAAACATGAATTCTAATTGATTTCAAATTAAATGGCATGAATACACATGATAAATCATCATGCAAAGTATATTTATATGGTTTGTAATAAGTCTAGGAAGTAAAACACATTTTTGTAGGCTGTACTTATTTTATTATGTTCATTATTGTATATAGTACTGTATAATACTTTTTTATTGAAAACTTACTTGGATTTTAATTTACCCTGTATAAAAACTTAACGTTTTTTTTTTAACTTAGGTTTTTACAGTTGGGGTAAGTGTGAACAAGAGATTTGGAGTAGTTGTGGACGTGGATTAAATAATTACAACTCTGCATTTTCTTTATTTATAAATGCTCTAAATAAAAATAGTTGAATTTTCAACCCCCTACCTTAAAAAAGGAATGTTTACAATTACCCCTATCAAATTGGGGTAATTGAAAACACGTGTTGTAGTTGTAAATTGTCTTTAATTTATTCTTAATTGATCCCAATAATATTAATCCATTGCAAAATGTATAAAGCAATAGTAACATAGTCCTGCTAAAGCTTCACCCATAATTTTAAAAACAATCCCATAAAATTTATTAAAGGAAGTTTGAAAATCATGTTAAATCCATTTACAATTACCCCACTTGATCCTATCCTTCTTTATGCTGAAGACTATGGAGAGAGGCATTTTTATTTAATTATAAGTGAACTGTGAGTATGATGGATTTGATGATATCTTCCAGCATTTTTTGTTACTGACAAAGTTCAACTGGTTCATTTGCCGATATCATAATTATTAGCTCAATGAAGAAAGAAAGCTGGGCCCAGGGTAAAACCATTTTAAAATTTCACAAGAAATTTGCTCGTGATTGAATCGACAAAGTTGTCAATTCTTATTCTGAATTGACAACCTTAATCTTATCTGAAAGTTCCTTCAGATAAGATGAAACACTTTTGAAAATTTATTTTAAATATATGGCTTCGCAAATTTAGTTTATATCACCTTTCCACATCCTGGAGGGCCCCATAGAATCATACTTGGGATTTCATTATGTTCTAAAAGAGTACGAAGAATAGTATTATGTCCCAAAACATGACTCTGGCCAATGTATTCTTCAAAAGACGATGGTCTCATTTGTTCTGACAATGGAATAGTCTCTTTATCTAAACGTGTAGATTTATTTGAAACCACATTCACCTGTAATGAAATGTTAAAACAAATATATAAAATAAACAATAATATTTTCAACTTCAAACTGATGATGGTAACTGATTATATTACTGCCACACAGTATTGTAATAGTTTTTGGATTTTAACTATAAAGATGAACGAGATCGCATGCAGCATGCTGGTGTGAGTAGACTGAATTTCAGAGACCTTGTATTATTCCCATTATAGTAATCAAGTAGTACTGAGTATGCAGGTTTGCGGCAATGAGGGTTGTTTAACATGGTAAAATGCTTATATTTAGGCTGTTCACTAAGTAAAACACTTAGTACAAAATTTTATCAAATCACGGTACCATGTCAATAACTAAGTGAGTTTTATTGATTGTCGCATGAAATATTGTATGGGAGCAGATTCATTACAAGGTTGATTTTATTCTTAACATAATTACCTTCTCATTATGTTCTGTGTCAGAGTAGTCTGCAGAAAACTCTATCTTGCCATTATTCTTAAATTTTTTAATATCCAAGGAATTTTTTTCCTCCTGTGATTTCCGTTTTCCTCCATCAGCTTTCCCTAGACATTTATTAATTCCTTCTTTTCCGGAATTCAGAAATAAGCAGCGATTTACATGACTTTCTATTATTGAAAAGGAAAATGTTTTAGAACAAATAGGACAAACTGATTCATCTTCAGGTTTATTGCTAGTAGAGCTTGATTTTTTAGGGCTGGGAGAAACCATGGCAAATTTAAAAATCAAAGTAGATAAGTAAGTGCTTCAGCTAGTGAATTAGATACATAGATATTATGCCCAATATAGTTCTCTTTAATGTAAGGCTAACATTGATAATTATATAATATTTATGACATTTATTGATAATTCTTTATAACTGTAAAATAAACACTTTATGGATGACGATATATCCTCAGAAATACGTTAAAATTAAATATAGGCTCCCTATCAAAAGCAACATTTCAAATCAACCTAATCAAGTAACTCAATTTTTGAACGATCAATAACAATAACAATAAACAAGTAAATGGAAATTTGGAAATGGAATATGAGATTTGGAAAGACCGGGCTGAAGCTAGCTATCGAACCTAATGGATCTACGTTACCAATACAGCAGCAGTATTGGCAGTTTTCACTTAATGCTCGGGGGGTTGAAGACTGTGAATTTATCGCGAAACGCTGAATTTGATTACTGGTGTGTCGGCACCGTAGATTCTTTTAAGGAGGTTTTTGTAATGAAGGAATGGTAATGGAAATTGATGCTAGAGTGGAATGAAATATAATCAATTAATTAATTAATTGTTCAAGTACTTGAAAACAATTTATTATTGTCCTAAAAATAATACATTATTCAGCCATGAAATGATTAAAACTAAATAAACTTTTATGAACATTTACATAAAAGGAAAAAATAGAGTAAAATAGATAGTTCCAGATCTAAATACAGTAAGCACCAAAGACGTTGAACGAAGGTCGAAGAGAGGAAACAGATTCAGTTAATCTTTTTCAGTGCCATTTCTCATGTTTTTATTGTTTTTCACGTATAGTGGCGAAGCTACAATGGGGCAATTTCCTGCGGCCCCGTACTTTTCAGGCCTTCAAAGAAAAGTAAGTTTTTTTCAGTAGAAAACTTCCCACTTATAGTCTACTGAAAATTCAAGCATGGAGATGAATGGATAGTAAAGTAAAATTGTATAATCCGTTCCCCTATAATTCATGTTTCTAGTAGGTCCAATAAAGCCTGAACTATACGAAATGTCGCATTCAAACGACATAGACATAGATGCGGCTATTAATAACTACAGTATACTTAAATTTAATTTTTAAAAAGTGGTCAGTGGTGGTGGTTGTCAATCAAAACGAAAAGTAAAGAAATAAATTTTCTTAAACGTTATTGAAATTTTTGCGAATTCAACAAGAGAGTTTTAAGTACAAGATGACACGTTAGTTTTACTTGTTTTATTTATATCATGTTTTGTAAAAATAAACAAAATTGTTTGATTTTGTACCGGTCAACATTTTAGAAATTCCCCTATCAGAGTTATTGTATTGAATTATTTTTGGTTATAACACGGAAGAGAATACTAACATTTTGACATGGATATGACTTGGCTTTGGGGAGGGGGTGTTAGCAATTTGTAAGATAAAAATTGTTATTTTACAAATATCTTCCCTATGGGAAATAAATCATATATATGTCTAAAGGGAACGTTTTCAGCTCATCTAATCAGCTGTTCTTATTCTTATATATATATATATATATATATTATAACTTTATTTATTTTACAATCTGTTAAAAGGATAACAATAAGTAAAAATTATGTAACTGAAATGTGACATGAACTATGCGTTATTCAGTGGTGACACAAAAAAATGTTATTGTTCAAATCGTAGAGGATGATCAAGGACTGAACAACGCTTAAATCTATTCACTGTCTCACTGTTGTCAAGTAAATTTAGAGCAAGGTAGTTGGAATGATTTTCTAGTTTGGTAAGATATTTAGTGCTGAAGCGTCGAATTTCCTCTTTGACAGAGAGAAATTTAAAATCATCATGCAGTGTCTTGTTTGATACGAACCAAGGCGCTTGGGTTACTTTTCTCAAGACCTTTGATTGGAACCTCTGTATAATTTAGATGTTTGAATTACTGGCAGTACCCCAAAGCTGCAATCCATATGTCCAAATCGGTTTTAAAATAACTTTGTAAATTAAGAGCTTGTTTTCAAGAGACAATTTTGAATTGTAACCCAAAATCCAGTTAAGATTATTTAATTTTAAGTTTAATTGTAGCCTTTTATTCCATACATGTGATCCCCAAGTAAGTTTAGAGTCAAGGTGAAGACCGAGGTATTTCACACTTTATTCCACCTGGGGAAATAAACGCCATTAAGGGTTGGTGGACATACGTTTCGTCTTAACGTGAAAGTTATGTGGTGTGATTTAGCTTCATTTACTTTAATCCTCCATTTTTAAGCCACAGCTCAAGACAACTTAGTCCAATTTGAAGGTTAAGTGAAGCAAGCACATTATTCATGTGAGCTAGAATAGCAGTGTCGTCAGCAAATGTAGCTATGGTAGTTTCTGGTACCGTAGGAATGTCTGCAATGAAAATCGAATAGAGAACTGGGCCTAGAAAACTTCCTTGGGGAACTCCTGAATTAATCTCAAAAAGATTAGAATGGACGTCCAAAAATTTAATTTGAAAAATCGATGGGTCAAGTAAGATTTTAGTATGTTGAAATAAGAATGAGGAAGAGAGCGTTTCAGTTTGTAGAGTAGTCCCGGATGCCAGACCTTGTCAAAAGCTTTTTTGACGTCAATGAAAGCGGCAGAGCAAAACTTCTTCTTTTCAAGGGAGTCTCTGACAATGTTAACACCCTGTGAACTTGTTCCCTAGTGGAGTGGCATTTTCGGAACCCAAATCAAGTTAAATCAATTTTCGGTCGGGAATCAAGTTTATGTCTTCAAGTACCGGTTGCATCCTCTTCAGAAAAAGTTTCTCAAATAGCTTTGAAAGCAATGGAAGTATGCTTATGGGACGATATTAAGAAACGTCATGAAGCGGTTTACCTGGCTTGGCAACCACGACAATCTGGGCTACTTTCCAGTGGCAAGGGAAGTACTCAAGGCGCAAAACAGCGTTTAAAATAAATGTTATAAACATAATCGCTTTTCTGGGAAGTTCTTTGAGTACCCTTCCTGTTATGAGGTTATATCCTGGTGCTTTTCTAGGATGTATTTCCTTATGTATCGTGCTGTGAACTTCAGAAGGGGTGAACGGCTTAATCGGGAGTGATAACTGCGTATGTGATTCCTGGTAGTCAAATATTTTTTCGTCGTCATTTTGCTGATCAGAGTCAAAAGGCCTAAAAACATCCGCAAAATGATCCTAAAATGCATTAGCCTTTTCACTGGAACTCTGCCTACGAACCATCTTTGTTTCTAATAGGTGGAATATGTTGTATTGGTCTTTCTAAATATTTTGTTGCTTTCCATAAGGAATATTCACTTGATTCGATTGGTGAAAGAGAATTTGTGTACTCTTCAAACCACTTGTTTCTGGCTTGTATTATGAGTTGCTTTAGTTTTCTGGCCGCTCTATTAAAACGTGTTTTGTCCATAGGGTTCCTTGTATTTTGCCAAATTCTCCATATTTTCTCAGCAATTGTTCTGTTTATATCTGGAGGTAGGTTATTACACTTAACTCCTTCTTTATTGTGTTTGGGTGTGGCATTCCAAGCAGAATTTTTAATAATGGTGTAAAAATAAATAATTGCGTCCTCCACATCACTATTCGACTTCAATGGATATTTAAGGTTTAGTTGCTCATTAATTTCGTCTCTGAATTTCTGAAAGTTTATATTTTTATTAAGGAGTGACGGAGGTTTCTCAAGAGGGCTTGCCCGTGAGCTTATAGCGACAATATTACCAGCGAGTGGTCGGATGAGAGATCCAGGCAGGAGGAAATTGTTAAATATTCATTTTATATTCCTTTTACGATAAAAAAAGTCCAAAAGATCAGGGATTTTATTCCTGTCAGTTGGGCCAGTAAGTCGGTTCAACCGTAGATAGACTTGTAAACTGTTGTTCCATTATGATATTGAAAAGTTCACGGCCTAGTGGTGTTGCCAATCTTGAGCCCCAACTCGGGTGCTTTGCATTGAAGTCCCCTCCAACAAGTAATCTATTACCCAAAGAATTGAATAACTCCCTGAACTGGGTTTTATTTATTACATGAGGAGGAGGGCAATAAATAGCTAAAACGGTCACAGGGCCGGTTTCCGTCATAACAACAATACTTGATGCTTGTAAATAATCATGTTGAAATTTAGGTAGTTCAAAGTGCTTTATGTTATTTTTTATTAACACAGCAGCTCCACCACGTGCTCTATGATTCGGATGGTTAGTATGATAGAGGGTATAGTTGGAATTTTGAAGAAGGACCGTTTCGTAAAATGTGTTTCTGATACTAGGAAAATGTCCAATTTTTGATGTAATAGAATGGGATGGTGGCGACATCCTGTAATCCAGCCACTTGGAGGTCACGAATTGTGGATAGTTGTGAGCGATGGTCGGTGGGTGTAGTGTTCTCTTGTGTGGATTAACGTCCGCACTATTGAATACTGCGTTAATCCGCAAATACCATCCTCATAATTAGACCAGTTCGTAATTCAGAGGCCGTGGTTCGGATTCCACGTTAAACTGTAGGTCCCTTAGTTGCCATCGGCTGTTGGGCTATTAATTAACAGTCCTGTCTAAGGAACACGTCAGCCTTAGTCAGTAACAAGACTACAAGATCGCGCCACAATCATCCCACAATCATTTCTCATTCATACTTGGCTTAAATACCTACCTGGGTAGGTCGCCATTTCAAATGGTAATCTAATCTAATAATCTATACGTTACTTCTCGATACTTTTATACTTTATACTTTTAACTGAAGTGGCGACCTACCCAGGTAGGTATTTTAAGCCAAGTATGGATGAGGAATGAATGTAGGATGATTGTGGCGCGATCTTGTAGTCTTGTTACTGACTACGGCTGACATGTTCCTTAGACAGGACTGTTGATTAATAGCCCAGCAGCCGATGGCAACTAATGGACCTACAGTTTAACGTGAAATCCGAACCACACGGCCTCTTAATTACGAATTAGTCTAATTATGAGGATGGCGTTCCAAAGAGCAGTCCTGATGTAAGAATCCATAATTTTAATTTTGACACAAGCGTTGTTAAAAGATTCAGAAATGAACCCATTTGTTGAAATTGTTGAATAAACAACTTTTCAAAGCGATCTAAGAACTGATGAATAGTTTGTGACAGGTTACTGTCAGTTTTGTTGTTGTTTACTTGTTTAACGGTGTCCGCATAACTTAAGGAACTACGCCTTTTAGATGAAGAATCCACTCTAGGTAAGGGTGAAGCATGATGGTCTTGGTCTTGCTGTACTGGGGAAGACTTGGTTAGGACAGGATCACTGGAACGAGGTCTAGAATAACCTCTCCTTTTGAATTGTCTTTACTTTCTGCTCTTATTTCTTTTAGGGCTCATTGCCTCAACGGAGGATACAGTTTGTTTTTCACTTCTTTATAGACGACACACCCTTTGTAGTTAGCTGGATGGTTACCCTCACACAATGCACATTTAGGAGGATCAGAAACAGGGTTTTCTACATGAAAATGTGTCATGGTTTTGACCACACTTCACGCAACGATATGGGCATCTACAATACGCCCTTGTGTGGCCATACAGTTGACACCTCTTACACTGTACAACATCAGACTTTTTACGTGGAGGCTCAAATAAGATTTTAGCATACAATAAATACTGAATGCTATATATTTCTTTATTGTTCTGATTAGGTTCTAAGTCTATGAAAAACATGGACAGTGGGGACTTAGTTTTATAGTCTTTAATGTTAGAGATATTTCGCACCTTGTGTCCGAATTCCTCAATAGACATTTTAATATCATTTATATCAGTTGAGAAATGCATATGTTCTTCAGGACCACACGATAAGCCCTTTCCTGTTTAATTTGAAACGTATGGAAGTTAACCTTGAGGCCCACTAGCAGATGAACTAGCTGTCTATATGCATCAATAGAGACTGGTAAAATTTTTACCTATTTCCAGCTAAACATTTGTATGTATATTCATTCTTGGGTATGACTGACTCTATAGAGAACATCATGTCCTTAATGTTTGCGATCCCAGGCAAGAAAATGGGCGGAGGTTTTGTGTCCTTCGAAGCTGTAGTACTAAGTTCACCCTCATCCTGGATCTGGCTGAGAGGATCAAAAATGTTTCTTGTTTGAAAGGTCGCGGTTGGAAGCACCTGACGAGGTTTTTTTAGAATGATGATCATTAGAGTTCACACTGCTCCTTTTATTGCTAGAAACAGTCTGCCAGTCGCTACCTTGCGTAACCAGTTGTGATTCTGCACCGTTGCAATCAATGTTTAGAACTAAAGTTTGGCTTGAGGTTTGGGCACATGCCATAATCTGGCATATGCTTTTATTATTAGCAATTGTTTCCTTATCTTGATGTTCAATGACAAGTGGCAAACTATTGCTATCATAAGTTGACATAGTTTCATTTTCCAATTGCAAGTTTTCACGGCGATAATCATGGTCTGACATGTTATGGTAATAGTTTCCTGAATTCACGATACAAATTAAGGAAGGTAATAAACAAACCTATAAAAGTTAGGTTATATTTAAAGAAAACACTTTTTGTCAGTTAATACAACAATATATCAGCAATTATTATAACAAATTAAAGATAATACAAAAACCGTCACGGTTTTACTAAACGTTCCTCACTTCTTGAAAGTAAATACCCCCGTCGCAGCAGACCTGCATACTCAGCGAATTTCCAAATCAATAATATAAAAATAATATATGACAAGTTTAAAAAAAATCTGTCCATAAACATGAGAATTATTTGCCTATTCTCCTTAAGATTAACATGGCAAAGAGTGTGCAGGTTTGCTGCTGTGAGGAACACTGAAATTAGGCATTTCTACCATAAATAATTTTTTATCTTAACATTTATACCAACTTTCATCAACATCTGTCCATAAATAAAGGAGTTTGCCTATTCCCTATATGATTATTATGGGAAAAGAGTATGCAGGTTTGCTGCCATGATAAACACATAAACTATGATTTTTAAGCATAAATGGATAGATCTCAACCACATGAAGCGAAATATCAAGTTTTATACAAAAATATTCATTAATATGGGGAACATAAATTTTTCCCTATCCTCCATAAGATTAACATTGGAGCCCCACAATACAACGTACTGTGTTTAGATTTTTTAATATCTCGGTAATCGTTGGAGATAGAGAAAAACTTTAAGGAACTTAATTGTGTAGTTTTTTAAGTTGATTCTAATAATGAAATATAAAATTAGAAATTTTTAAAAATTACATGTGAAAAACGCAAAAAAAACCCATTTTGGGGTACAAAACCCCCCCAAACCACCCGTTCCCATTGACCAATATGTCTGATTTACGAACTCGTCCGACGTCTCTACCAAATTTGGTCTTGATTGGACCATTTTTACGAGAGTTATCGTGTTCACAGACACACACACACACACACACACACACACACACACACACACACACACACATATATATATATATATATATATATATATATATATATATATATATATATATATATAAAAATTTTAACGGCTATTGTTTTTGGACTCTGGGCACCTAAAGAAGAAAAAATAACATGGTCCCGGGCTTAAGTCTCACCATGAGACCTACGGTATTAGCTTATTCCCTATGGGAAATTCGCTAAAACCCAAAATTATCAAACTTTGAACTTACATAATTAGTCCACGTTATTTTCACAAATACACACACAGCTAATTGTGTTTTATATTATTAAAAAAAATCAATACAATAGCTCTGTTAGTTTCTATAGAAACCTGTAACATATTTTTCATCTCAAAAATAACCAACACCTCTCAGAGCTAAGACATATCCATGTCAAAATTTGTAAAAGGTTGACTTTACCTATTGTATTCAATTTTTAATTTCTAAGAATTGGAACAGCTGTTTAGAATAACCTTTTTTTAACTGAATGTTTTATTTACAATCTGTTTTTAAATACAAAACAATAAGTAAATATTATACAAGAACAAAATGGACATTAACGTGAATTTTCCTTTCTAGTGCCTGCCACTGCTGGCAGTAAAAAACGTTAGTCTATTTATAACAGAACAATTAACTTGATTTGAATATGCTTGATGTCGGAAGTCCAAGCGGCAATATGGAACGTCTTTTCAATCTATAGGTGAAATTAGCATTGTCTAGCAAGTTAACAGCAAGATAATTTGGATGATTTTCTAGTTTTTCAATGTACTTCTTACTAATTTTGGCTATTTCTTCTTCAATAGTTGGGATTTGAAGGTCTTTGTGTAGGGTTTTGTTTGAAACAAACCAGGGGGCATTGACGATTTTTCTTAAAATTTTGGATTGGTATCTTTGCATAATATTAATATTAGATTTACATGCAGACCCCCATAGCTGTACACCATATGTCCAAATTGGTTTCAAAATAGATTTATATATCAATAATTTGTTGTTCATGGTAAGTTTTGATTTACGTCCAAGAAGCCAATTTAGTTTCATTGTTTTTAAATTTAGCTGTTGTCTCTTCGTCCAAATATGTGTTTTCCACGTCAGTTTGCTGTCTAAATGTAAGCCTAAATACTTTACTTCTGTAGCGTGAGGGATTTGTGTATTGTTTAATATAACAGGGGGACAAGAATTTCGATTAAGTGTGAATGTAATGTGTGATGATTTTCCTTCATTAATTTTGATTCTCCATATTCTAAACAAATTTGAAATGTTATTAAGACTCTCTTGTAAATTTAACGAGGCCTGTACAGGATCTGAGTGAATGGCTAAAATAGCTGTGTCATCCGCAAAAGTAGAAATTTGAGTGTTCTCATCTTCTGGCAAGTTCGCTGTGTATAAAATGTACAAAAAAGGTCCAATAACACTTCCTTTGAGGAATTCCTGATTCTATCCTCTGTCTCTCTGATACAACGTCTTGATATTTTATTTGAAAAGTCCTATCTGTGAGGTAAGATCGCAATAGAAGAAAAACAGAATGAGGGAGAAGTTTTTTAATTTTATATAATAAGCCAACGTGCCATACCTTATCAAAAGCTCGGCTAACATCCAAGAAGGCTCCAGAACAAAACTGATTGTTTTCCAAACATTGGCGAATTGTGTCTGTGACTCGATGAACTTGTTCCACCATCCCATGTCCTTGTTTGAAGCCAAACTGATGGTTTAGAATAACTGAAAACAGGTGCGATACCATGCAGTAGAATCCTATTTCGTAGAAAATTAGAGTTTCCAACCGTGTAGAAATTTAAGGGTTTCCAATCGTGCAGAAAGTGAGCTCTTACAATTCTTTAGAAATATTTAAAATCGTCTTAAATTTTAGAAAATGAAGGTTTCCCATTCTGTATAAAATGAAGGTTTCCCATTTTGTAGAAACATAAGGTCGTCCAATTTTGTAGAGTTTCTCCTACTCTATGGAACAAATAGACAGGGTTGCCATGTGCACGATAATAATTTTGAGGACGGTTAACAGCTGTCACTTCCAAGTAAGCTAACGTGTAGTTAACGTTAATTCTTCTTTTTAGCTGTGTCTAGCAAGACTAGTTTTAAAGAAGAATAAACCCTTATAAATTTGATTGATATGTATTATCAGAGAAGAACAGATTATAAGTTCTTTACTATCCGTTCATCTATGGTATTTTCATCATTCATAATATACACGTAACTATAAGAAATAAACGTTTATAATTAATAACTGATTTAAGTCTTGTAAGATATCTACTAATAATAATTAATTAACAAAGTGGAGTAACTAACCAGGATGTTTATAGAATTAGTTAGTATGAATAGCTAAAACAATAAAAGTACATATAGTGGTAATATATTGGTTTGGTATACGTTTGGTCTCGGTTATTGAGTTATTTGGTGAGTATAACATATAAATACAAATTTAAAACGTTTCTTTTATTGTTTAAATAAAAAATATTCCATTTAAAAATATTAGCGATAGGAAAAAGGGTATATCATTTTGAATTTCAAGTTTTAAATGTTGCCATTAAGGTAATTATTTTTCAAATGAATAGCCATGTTATTTGACGAATTACTGATTAATTAGTTCTTAATTGATTACATGACTACCTTTGGTTTCAGCTCTTTTGAGGGACGATCATTCATCTGTTGTGATGGAACTGTTACCAGCCTTTTATCTATAGAAAATAATAGTTTCGTTGGAGATTAAGTTGCTATTCATTATATACTACAGTACTACTTACTTACTAGTCAAGCTTACTATTCATTAGAATACATCAATCAGAGTGAAACTGATTTTCTAGCGGTGGTTGCCATTAATCGCATATCGCGTTAATATACCCTGAGCTTTTAAGTTGATCCTCAGGTAAATTTTTAAAAGATCTCCAAATAAAGTTATTTTCTACAGTATATCATTTTTGTTTTTGTTTCATATGTTATATGACACTATTTATGGGCAATTCAAATACTCACAGCTACAAAGTAATGCAGGATGGAAGCCCTGTATTAAAATGTTAAAAGTCTATTAATATGTATATTAAAGCAGACTTTTATTATTGAAATTCCGTTTTGTTACTGTTATCATGTGATATTGACTTGCAATGTACTTGGAGCTGACAGTCTGTTGTCAATATAATTTTTCATAGCAGATTGCATATGCACCACCATGAATGGAAACTAAATTGCTCTTCAGGTAATATATTATTATATTGAAGCCTACCGTTTGGTATTTCCATGCTGTCTCTGATGAACTAATACCAGCTCCATTTAAGAAAGACGATAATTATTAAACTAACAACGAATTGAATGCAGTTGTTACACAAAGCTAATGCAAAACACATTAGTAATTAGTTTCATCTATATATATACGGTTCAAAAACATTTTATGAGGTTGATAACGAAGAGTGGTCACTTGGAACAATCTTTTCCTATGTTTTGTTCTTTAAGCATACTCCCACTGAGATATGTTTATGTTTATAAAGTTTTAAAAATATTTTTGTTAGAAGTAGAAACAGTAGGGACCTGTCTGACTATCGCCATAGACTCCGTAATAGTAAGAACGTATTTGTGCCAAAGCCATGCAACACATATTTTACTAAAACGTTCAATTTTTTGGCACCGAGAATATACAATAAAGTACCACTTTCTTTAAAAGCAATTGATAATATTACTTTCTTCCTTAAGAAACTAAGATTATGGCTCTTTAGTATCAGGAATATAGAAGAGATGATTTTCCAAATTGATATATAGAGGTTAAAGGTTTTACGAATTTAATAATTGTATTCGTTTTTTTCTATCTACTGTATTATAATTATATTTCGTCAAAACTATTGCACCGATTTGATTATTGATTATTGAGTTTTGTAATGAGTTTTATTTGTTTTTTATATATATTGTCGTCTATTGCTTATTATTAATTTCATTGCAGTGTTTTATCTTGTTTTTGTATTTAAATGTGTGTTACAATTTTTTTTCATTTGAATGTTGGAAGTTAATGGATTTTTTATTATTATTTTTAGTACCTATTTGTGTTTATATCTTATGTACTTCATGTGAATTATTTAAAAACAATAGCATATACTGTCATCTTAAAATTTATTACTTGTTACATTTTAACAAAGCCTCCAAACAGGCTATGCCTTGGAGGAATACATTTCTCTGTTTAAGGTCAGTCTTGGCATCTTACTGTAATATACTTGGTTTTCTACTTTGTAAGTATTGTTAGCATTGTTATGTATACAACGCCTTGTTTATATAGTGAGTGTTTATTGTAAAAACTGTACAACAGAGAAATAAATTATTCTTATTCTTATTCTATAAATTTACAAAATTCTGGTCAAAGTAGGCTAACTACTCATTGACAACAATTCATATAGCTTTATCTTCTGTAACTAAATAAGATTACATTGATATTTTTCCAGTCTCAGATACAAATCATAAATTAAATATCATACAAACTTTTCGAAGTTATTTCTTTTGGGTCGACGATTATGGGAAAATACGTGAAAAGGTATTGTATACATAAAAACTAATTCCAGTTTGGAGGCTTAACATAATGAATTATATTGTTTTCATTACGAGCCAGGAAAATTAGTCAATAATAGTTTCTGGTCACTGTTGATAAATAGGCATTGATGAATAAATAATTATTATATACTCATGTGCAGCTTAATTGGACCTCTGAGACAGAATTTATAAAATATCATATCATCTCTTTTTAGTTGCAAATACAAAATATAATCCAATGAGAGTTTTAATTTACTTAACTTTGATAGAACTAAGCCTAATTATTGAAGGTCGTAGTCTTTAATAATTTATCTATTTTAATGTTTGAGTTTAAAATGCATTTTTTATCATGTACACCTTCCTCCTAACAGCAATATGATCGTTAGCTAATATTAGCTTTCTCCATTGGTCATTTGCATTTCAATATGATCGTTAGCTAACATTAGCTTTCTCCATTGTTCATTTGCATTTATTTAATTTGCATTTATTCTGATACCAGTACGATAATTTTGTTAACCCCAACTGCGCTTTTTTCTGGTATAATTTGGTTAGGATTTTTTTTTTACACAATATAACAATATCAGTGCTATATTCCGAAAATGGATGAGTGTTATTTTGTAGAAAATGCGGGTTTCCCATCTCGTAGAAAATGGAGGTTTCCTATTTTGTAGAAAAGTTAGGGTGTCCAAACGTGTAGAAATGCAAGCTATGCCAACTAAACAAGGAGAATTGCCAACAAAACAGGGAAAAACTATACATTTCTACACGATTGGACACCTTCATTTTCTACAGAATGGGAAACCCTCATTTTCTACGAAATAGTATTCTACAAGATGGGAACCCACGCTGAAAACATTCCCTTTAGACATATCCATGCATGAGCTAACCTATTTCCTCAGGGAAAGTAAAATTGTATTCTGTCCGTCTGTCCCATTGTAACCAGGAAATTCTATGCCATGAAAAGAGCTAATACCCCCGTCGCAGCAGACCTGCGTACTCAGCGAATTTCCAAATCAATTATATAATAATAATATCTGATAAGTTTTATAAAAATCTGTCAATAAACGTGAGAATTATTTGCCTATTCTCCATAATATTAACATGGGAAAGAGTGTGCAGGTTCGCTGCTGTGAGGAACACTGAAAGTAGGCATTTCTAGCATAAAAAATTTTATTTTTAACATTTATACCAACTTTCATCAACATCTGTCCATAAATAAAGGACTTTGCCTATTCCCTATATGATTAACATGGGAAAAGAGTATGCAGGTTTGCTGCCATGATAAACACATAAACTATGATTTTTAAGCATAAATAGATGAACCTCAACCACATGAAGCTAAATATGAAGTTTCATAAAAAAATATACATTGATAAGTGAAATATTAATTTTTCCCTATCCTCCATAAGATTAACATTGGAGCCCCACAATACAACGTACTGTGTTTAGATTTTTTAATATCTCAGTAACCGTTAGAGATAGAGAAAAACTTTAAAGAACTTAATTGTGTAGTTTTTTAAGCTGATTCCAATGGTGAAATATAAAATTAGAAATTTTTAAAAATTACATGTTAAAAACGCAAAAAACCCCATTTTGGGGTACAAAACCCCCCCAAACTACCCGTTCCCATGGACCAATATGTCTGGTTTACGAACTCGACATCAAGAAACCTACAGTTTCACGTGGGGTCTGAACAATTTTTGCCATTGAAAATCGAATTGGTCTAATTATGAGGATGGTCTTTGCGGTTAAAAGTAGTATACAGTACAATAGTATGGACGTTAGTTCATACCAGGGAATATCACAACCACCACACCATCACCACAATCACACATCCACTGTGTGGCTGTGTCTAACAACTGTCATACAGTTTATTTATGTTTTTAAATCATATGTTTTTTATCTTTGTTGACTTTGTTTACGTTTTGAACTATTCATTCTTTTTGTTCATTAATAAACCTTCTGATGTTCCGCATTTAGTTATTATTATTAGTTATCATTACACGCACCACAAATTGGTGACCCCGACGTGATCCGAAGTCAATTTGTGAAAATGTCAAACACAGAAAAAAACGTCAGTGATCCAGATCTTCATCTCTCGAAAATAACAATCAAGATACCACCCTTTTGACGTAAGAACGTTCGAGTTTGGCTGCGACAGGTTGACGCCCAATTCATCACGAAAGGTATCAAACAGGAACAAACTAAGTATTATTACGTACTAGGTAACCTTGATACTGATGTGGCCGAAATAATTTCTGATTTTATTGAGAAACCTCTAAGCAAAACACCTTACCAAGATCTTTGTAACCGGCTAATCTTGGAGTTTGAAGAATCGGAGAGTAAAAAATTTTCAAAACTAATTGACGAACTGGAACTGGGCTCAAATAAACCTTCTCAACTTCTTAGGGAAATGCGTGCTCTGGCGGGTACACAAGTTCAAGACGACTTCTTAAAAACACTATTTTTGAAACGTCTTCCACTTCACGTTAGCTCGATATTAATATCGAGTTCCGACTCTCTAGACAAATTATCTATTATGGCTGACAAAATAATGGAGTATTCCCCCATCCATTCTCAGCAGGTTCACGTCTTAGGAGACAACGAACCAACTAGTGCACAACCTGATAGGTTATCTCGTTTGGAGACGCAAATATCCGAGTTAGCCAATCAAATTTCGTCTTTGCGCTCCAAATCAAGATCTAGTTCTCAATCACGCCAGTTTCGAAAACATGATACAACCTCACAATCTGGTATCTGCTGGTACCATAAGAATTTTGGTAAGAATGCTCATAAATGTACAACACCAAGCAACTACCGTTCTTCCCCATCTGGCAATCCGGAAAACTAGTCAGGCATTATCTCAACACGGCGGGAGATAGTGCTAGTTTACAACCTCGCCGTCTTTTTGTTTATGATAGTCGGACCAATATCAAACTTCTAGTTGACTCCGGAGCTGACGTTTCTGTAATACCTCCACATGGCATACGAAAACCAAAACCATCCAGTAAATTACTTTTTGCTGCAAATGGATCAAGCATCGCCACATACGGTACAAAACATTTACAAATAGACTTAGGACTCCGCAGATCCTTTTGTTGGCCCTTTATCATTGCCGACGTTCAACAACCAATTATCGGAGCGGATTTCCTGTTTGAATTTAGTTTATTAATTGACATGAAAAATAGTAGGTTAATAGACGGAAAAACACTTCTTTTTCAACGCGGCTCAATGCCCCCAAAATCAGTATGCTCAGACATTTATCTTGTTGATCCAAATAACAAATATGTTCATATACTTCAAAAGTTTCCTGATTTACTGAAAGAAATGCCTGGTCACAAGCCGCCAAAAATTGATTTCTTCCATACAATCAGCACTAATGGACCCCCCGTTACCTCAAAGGCAAGACGCTTAGCCCCAGACAAACTTTCCCAAGCTAAGTTAGAGTTTCAAAAAATGATTGATTTAGGTATATGTAGACCTTCAAAAAGTCCGTGGTCTAGCCCACTGCACATGGCACCAAAGAAGGATGGCTCCTGGCGCCCATGCGGTGACTACCGTGCTCTCAATCACGTACCGTAACTATTCCAGATAGATACCCGATACCTAATATTCAAGATTTCAACTCACAGCTCGAAGGTAAGACAATATTTTCAAAAATAGATCTTGTCAAAGCCTATCACCATATTCCTGTTAATCCAGATGATGTACACAAAACAGCTGTTATCACACCATTTGGTTTGTTCGAGTTTGTTCGAATCCCATTTGGATTGAAGAACGCAGGGCAAACTTTCCAACGTTTCATTCACCAAGTCTTACGTGACCTTCCATTCGCATACTCTTATCTAGATGACATCTTAATCGCCTCTAAATCCGAAAAGGAACACGAGAAACATATTCATTTACTTTTCGATTCCCTATCCCATCATGGTCTATGCATTAACGTTTCAAAATGCGAGTTTGCTATCCCTGAAATCTCATTCCTTGGCTATCGCATCAATAAGAGTGGTATAACGAGTATAAGAGTGGTGAACGAGTGGAAGCAATTAGACTACCCTCTTCCTGAAACAGTCGATCAACTCAGACGCTTCCTAGGAATTGTGAACTTCTACAGAAGATCCCTACCTAACTCAGCCTCAACACAGCCTCACACCACAATTCGTTACCAACAAATAGCTGGAGTACAGATCACGCCATCGTCACAGAATATTTATATCTAAAGCTTCTTCCCTATCGAAAATTCGCTAAAACAAATCACCTTACAATAAAATACAAGACGTATGATTCCATTATAACGTATAGCTTCCTGCAAACACTATTGTGCTGTTTTTACATTTAATTTATTCTTCGTCGACATGGTGGTTATAAAGTATTCACTTTCTCCAAAACCTTTTACTGTACACATAAATATCTTCTCTCTTCTCATGTATTGTTAACCAATAACCAGACGATATACCTGTTCAAGTTGATGACTCAAACTACGTTCCACTTCTTTTAGCTTTATTTGAATATCACGGTTGCTTGGACCGGTTTTCACCGCTTCACGGAAACTGTCGCGTCCTATCCTATTCATTTTACAAAGGTTGAATTTTAGATGGAGACGGAGTTTCAAAGGAAAAAGTCTTTGGCCAATTCAATTTTTATAAGCCTTTGTATAAACGTTTTGTTTACAAAATACGTTTCGTTGTCAACTTGTATTTATTTACTGGAACAAAATTATCCCCAATATATAGGTGTACACTTTCGCTAATCTTTAGATGATTTCCAATTCTGCTAGCCTAAGGGATAGCATCTTGGCGTTCGGTGCAAGAGGTGACGGGTTCTATCCCCGAGATGGCCTCAATATTTAGATGTGAATTTTCATAAAAAAAATTGTGAACTGCGAATTTGCTTAGCTTTAGCCGAGCCTGCCATTGGCAAAAAGAATAAAAAAACGTATTTCATCAAGTGTTGTTTGTTGGTGCTTGTCAGAACTGAACATCTAACCTGTAAATATTGGTGTAATTTTATGGTTTAGTTGTTAGTTTTACCGAGGCTACAGCTCATACAATAAATAGCCAATCATATAATGAATATATTCTCTTTGGTCATAAGTTAGTCTGGGATTAAATCGCAAAAGAAGATAGGGAAAACATTTGAAGTGAAAAGTTATTAGACTGTCTAATACTTTACAAGATGGGTTCATTATTTGTAAGGAAAAGACTTGATAGGAGGATTTTATTAAAACTACATTCATATAAATTGTATTATTTGGAGAACTCCACAAATTCTACTGAATCTCCCAATTTAAGCAACTTAAGAGATAAAGAGACTCATTTTGGATTTCAATCTGTACCAGAAAGTGAAAAGGTGAAAAAGGTGTATGAAGTATTTGAAAATGTTGCTGATAAGTATGATGTAATGAATGACGTCATGAGCTTTTGTATTCACCGCATATGGAAGGATATTTTCATTCAACGCTTAGGTCCAACGCCAGGAACAGACTTGCTAGATGTTGCAGGAGGGACTGGGGATATAGCCTTCCGATATTTAAAATATTTGAAAAATCTTCCACAGGCATACAACTCAACATCCAAATCCTCACCAGAAAGTACTGTCACTGTTTGTGACATTAATAAGGCAATGCTAAAAGTGGGCAAAGAAAGAGGAGCTAGATTTGGTTATAAAGAACCAGAAATACAGTGGGTTGAGGGAGATGCAGAAAAGCTTCCTATTGAAAGTAATGTGTTTACTGCATATACAATAGCTTTTGGCATCCGTAACTGTACTCACGTTGATAAAGTCCTAGATGAGGCATATCGAGTTCTTAAGCCTGGCGGACGCTTTATGTGTTTAGAGTTCAGTCATGTCAGCAATGAAGCTCTGCAGTGGTTGTATGACCGATATTCATTTCAGATGATACCAGTAATGGGTCAAATAATTGCTGGTGATTGGAAATCTTATCAATATTTGGTTGAAAGTATCAGAAAATTTCCCAATCAAGAAGATTTTAAAGAAATGATTCAGGCCTCTGGATTTAGTTGTGTTTCATATGAAAACTTAACAGGCGGTGTTGTTTCAATTCACTCAGGTTTTAAACTGTAGGCTAAAGAAACAATCCTTAGGGTTTTTTCAAAAATTATTAGGCCCATGTCATAGGTCCCAAAATATTTACTTTTGAGGGAATTTATTTATCTCATAAAGTTATGTGACATCAAACCAATTATTAGGAATAGATACGTCATGATCATAAACCAGTATCGACTTATGTGAAATAAAATATTGATCTTCAACAATTTTCCTTTTTACAATATTTATTATGCCATTTCTTTTACTTGTAACCATGTAAATCTCAAAAAGCGCTTGGGCAAGAAATGATGAATAGCCTACTGTAACTATTTATAATAAATTTTTCATAGCAGTTGTGATTGTATTGTATTACATATTCCTAAGCACCCAGTCTGTATGCAAGTGATAAAGTTGTATATCCATCAAGATGTCTATCCTGTTATGTTTCCAGATAATCTGCATTTGAATAGGCCTATTTCCATATAAATCCCGATAAACTGGACTTGTGTTTATAATTGTTTAAATTTTTTTCCTGTATTTTACAAATATAGACTAACTCATAACTCTTCATATAAGTTAACTGCAATTTTCATTAGATACAGGTATTTTTGATATTTTATATGATAAATGTAAAACTTAAACCAGAATAAATAGGTTGTATAAGCGAGTAGATAACTACCTAACTAACAAATATTGTTGGTTTGGGCCAAAATTTTAGCATAAGCTCTAACCCAGCAAAGATAAAAAAGTAGCAAAGGTAAAACAAATAGAATCCAACTAAAAACACTGTGACCTAAAAAAATAGTCAAAAATGTATAGTGCAGAAGAATTTAACAAGCTTTATCCTTAAATTAATTTTTTGCTGAATTAAGAGATACAATTTCTTCATTTCTTATGATACCTGTTAGTTAAGCTAGAGGGCATATCAAGGCGGTCAGCGACCTATTGCATGGAAAAATATACCTCAGGGCTTCTAAATAATATTGCAACGATAGAGCATGCTATTGTCGCAGGAGTTACTTACAATTCATGCACAACACAAAAATTATATTTATTAAGCACTATTGTCGCAGGAGTTATTTACAATTCATGCACAACACAAAAACTATTTATTAAGCAACTATGGGCAAGGTTTGTTTATCAATATAGTTTTTGTGTTGTGCATAATAGATAAGTGTAGCATTATTGACAACATGATATTATAATAATATCAGTAACTTAAACATTAAAAATTTTATAGTAAATTATTAGGTAATCACATGAAAACTGTAGGACTCTCTCCACCTCCAGAAACGTAGTGTTGTTTCAAAAAACTAAAGTGATAGGAAAAGTCCTATTAAATGTAAAATAAATAATTAAACCTATTAAAATTAAATAACAAATCCAAAATTTCCCATAGGTGTGTATAGGTTCTTAAGCTTTTAGGCTCTTATATAAAATCTCTTTGTTAACTCATTATACTAAAGTTAAAAATTAATCAGATTAAATTATTATTGTTGATTCTTGGGCCACTGAAAACCCTTTGGCATAGGTAAAGTTAATTTATAACACTTATAAATGTGGCACAGCCTTAAAGTATTGATCAAATTAAATGATTATTCATTCAATCAACTTCCAGTTATTATGATGTTAAACAATTACTACATTTAAGTTATACAAGTTTTATACTTATAAGCTATGTTAGGAATGTTTTTAAAATTCAAGATTTAAAGAGAGATTTGTATTAATGGAAGAGGGGTTTTTTAGAATTTAAAAATACTATTTTGTAAATCATAAATTTCCAAAATATTTTTTCTATGATATTTGAACAGTCAATGGGCTTAATTTTATTACCTCTATTAACAGTTTCATGTGATTCTATCTCACTTAAAAGCATAAACTCCCAGGAATTTATGAATTTCAGGAATATCTCCCTGATTATTAAATCTACATCACTAATTACTTGTGTATTGGTTAAAAAGGCTATTTACAAAAGTGAATGCTTAAAAAATGTTAAAAAACTAAAGACCCAAATAAATAAATTAACTCTAAAATTCTATATTTTGGGCATATAACCTTTATTTTTATTGAAGTATAGACAGAATATATTAGTTAAGATGTGAAAAATCTAAAAATAAATGCCCCCGTCGCAGCAGACCTGCGTACTCAGTGAATTTCCAAATCAATAATAATATATAACAAGTTTGATAAATATCTGCAATAAGTAAGAGAGTTTGCTTATTCTCTGTAAGATTAACATGGGATAGAGTATGCAGGTTTGCTGCTGTGTGGAACGCTGAAAGTAGGCATTTTTACAATAAACTTTTTTATTTTGACCATATACCAAGTTGTATCAATATCTGTCCATAAATAAATAAATTTGCCTATTCTCCATAAGTTTAATATGGGAAAGAGTATGCAGGTTTGCTTCTGTGGGGAACACTGAAAGTATGCATTTCTAGCATAAAAATTTTTATTTTGACCATGTATACCAACTTTCATCAACATCTGCCCATAAATAAAGCGGTTTGCCTATTCTTTATATGATTGACATGGCAAAAGAGTATGCAGGTTAGCTGCCATGATAAACACATAAACTATGTTTTTTAAGCATAAATGGACGAATATCAACCACATTAAGCTAAATACCAAGTTGAATCCAAAAATATTGATTGATAAGTGAAATATTAATTTTTCTTTATCCCCTCATAAGCTTAACATTGGAGCACCAAAATACAACTTACTGTGTTTAGATTTTTTAATATCTCTGTAACCACATTGACTGTGGTAGATTGTTTAATATCTCTGTAACCGTTGGAGATAGAGAAAAACTTTAAGGAACTAAATTGTGTAGTTTTTTAGCTGAATTTAATGGTGAAAGATAAAATTAAAAATTACATATGAAAAACACAAAAAACCCAATTTTTTTAGTACAAATCCCCCCAAACTATCTGTTCCGATTGACCGATATGTCAGGATTACAAATTTGTCCGAGCAAATGTAGGAATACACATCTCTACCAAATTTGGTCTCGATAGGACCATTTTTACAAGAGTTATTGTGTTTACAGACATATATATATATATACATAAAAAATTTTAACGACTATTATTTTGGCCTCTGGGCACCTGAAGACGAAAAAATAATACGATCCCGGGCTTAAGTCTTACCATGAGACCTACGGTAATAGCTTCTTCCCTATGGGAAATTTGCTAAAACACTTGAAAATATTAGTATATCCCCTTAATAAATAGTTTTATGATGTCTTCACGCTCAATCGCACATAGCTGATATTTGCTGCTGATCGATCAGTGCTGATAAATCAGCACAGTGTGAAGGCTCCATCAGCGCCAAATTTAACCAGCTTGTTGGTGTTTTTTCGTTCTCTGGCATGTTTGATATTGCCAGAACTGATGAGGTGAAAGAAGGTCACATGATCACCAGCGCCATCTGAACGCCCCAAACACAGTGTTTGGTTGCACTAGAAGTTGAATTGTCGCCATAGCAGAATGCTATTTACATCATTAATATGTCAAATTTAAAGTGGAATTTAGATTTGGTGATCAAGACCCTTATTTGTGGGACCCCTCTCACCAGAATTATAATAAAGGAGACGTCAGAGAAGAAGCTATGAATGGATTGGTCTCTCATCTTGATTCCGAAGGTTATGGTGCCGTCAATAGAGACCAACTAAAAAGTAATCACCACAGATGACATTTTTACACAACTTTCCCCGATGAAGACAGGTGTCTACTGCCCACACTCACTCTTATAATCAGCGCTGACAACCAGGCACGTTTTAACAGTATTTTACACGCTGGTCATTGAAGTTGATACCAGCAGCTGGTGAATCAGCTACGTGTGATTGAGCCTTTAATTTGTGCATTTAACCCTTTAACCACGGTGTAAGTTGGCGCACTGCAGTTCAGCCGCGTGGGGTTTTGTTCCGCTTGCCGATACCACCGTGTGGTTTTCCGCAGCCTCTCACAGGATTTTTAAACTGTCGGAGAAAACCTAGTTTAATATGCATTTTAAAGCAAACTGCCCATTTCCAGGATCCGTAATAGTTCGTCATTTGCCATTTCAATCACTTATCACGACCCACAAAAACAATCAACATTATGTATAAAACTAAAACTGGTTCAGCGGGAACAATTCTTTTATTTTCTCAAACCGAATACAAACATTCCTATTTAAAACCTCTGTTGTAAATAGTTTGTGTGAGGACAAAGTGTTTGAATTTTGTTGTATTAAGTATGTCTTTGGTTCTCTTAACTTAGTTGTAATGGATATCTTGCCAAAGAATTTTTAAAGAAACCTTTAGTCCATTTATTAAACTCTTCATTTATCTCTGGTATCTTTCCCACATGTCTTAAGTTATTAAAAATTGCTCCACTCTTTGAATCAGAAGATACAAAATTATTTCTAATTACCGACCATCATTATTGCTCTTCCTTCTCTGAATTATATGAGCGAGTTGTAGTAAAACAGCTAACTAAACACTTAGAAAAAAACATCCTTATTTATAATGACCATTTTTTTTCGAGAGAATAAGTCTGTAACAAGCGCAAGCATTGAAATTCATAATCAACTCAGTTGATTATGAATTTTAAAACCAATTGGATTTAATTAAAGTATTGGATTTATGTAAAGCCTTTGATAGCATTTGTCATTTTAAACTATACAACATACTCTCAAATATTGGTATAGAAATTAGAGCTCTGACCTGGATAAAATCTTATATGAGTAATAGGAACCATTACGTGCAACTAAAATATACTAACTAATAACTTTAACCAAATATCAACATACCAGTCTACAACTAGACCACTAAAATATGGTGTTCCATAAGGAACTATATTAGGACCAATATTATTTTTATGCTATATAATTAAATTAATAATCTGGCTGATTTGAGTAAAATTACATTACATGCTGATGATATCAATATCAAATTATCTGGACATCAATAAAATGAAATAGAAGTGACTGCTTTTACCCAAATCACAACCATCCAACAACATTTAGCTGAGCTTAATTTACTAATTAACCCAGTTAAAAGATTATAAATGTTTACATTTAACAAAGAAAAAATAAATACAATTTAACAAACATCTGCTTAAACAACTACTTTCTTGTAGAGACCGATAAGACTCAATTTCTCAGAGTATTGGTAGACAGCCATCTTAATTAGAATTCTCATGTTACACAAGTAAGTTAAAAAGTAGCTTCAGGTATATTTGTTTTAATTTCATTAGTCTGTAATTTCCAAACCATTAAATCAGTATACTTTACTTTTGTGCATAGTCATATTTCTTTTGGTTTATCCATGTATGGTAATACCGCAATTGAAAATCTCAAAAGAATTTTGGTATCACAAAAGAAAGCTTTAGGAATAATTTTAAAATTAAATTGGATTGAATCCGTCAAAAAATATTTTTTTCAAAATTAGGTAAAATGACCTTTTTTAGTTGATATACATTTGAAATTAATATTGCTCCTTAAACGAAATTCTAAATTTTCATGGCAATTAGGATATTATCACAATAACAATACGAGAGATTGATCCTTGTTTGGGATATGATAACCACAACTTATTTTAATTCATTACCATTAGATCTAATAAACGGTACCAGTGGACTGACACATACTTTCTCCCTTAAGTAAATTAAAAAAAGACAATCTGTAATAAAACTATCATGTTCTACAAAGTTAATCTAAATATCATTTAATAATTTATTGTTTCAAAAATAATCATCCAATTTCTAAAAATAAAAACACGAGAGACAAAGTTAAATTAATTGTTCAAATTGTATGGGGGGGACAACCCCCCCCCCCGTAACACCAAGCTTTTTTGAGCTGGTTTTGTTCGGTGATTTGACCTTACGCTTCATACCAAGTTTCATGGAAAACGGTTGGAAAGTAAGGAAGAAATTGATTTCTTTTATATTCTCCATAAGAATAACATTGGGCGCTTTCAGACAACGTACTGCGTTTATCGTGGACAGTAAATTTAACTTTTCTCTGGAACCGTTAGTCGTAGACAAATAATTCAAATTACTAATTTGTTTAGTTTTTTAAGCTGGTTTTAATGGTGCCAGTCAAGTTAAACTTTACTTTTATTGTTTTCGCTGAAAATTTAAAAATTTGATTTTTTAGACATTTAAAAGCCCATAACTTCTGAACCGTCATTTTTACAGATATGCGGGTGGTGTCAATTTATTTAGTACTCTGTACACTATAAACTGTCAAATTTTAATAAAAATCGTTAGAGCCGTTTTTGAGAAATTTGGATTTTTCACGTTTTTTAAGGGTTTTTAGGGGTGAACTACCCTTGAAAATCAAAAATTCAAAAAAATGAAAAAAACGCCTGGAGATACCGTGAATATATACATACATGCCAAATTTCATCTAAATCGGACCAACGGGGTAGGCTGTGGCACTGTACACATCCAGACACACACACACACGGACGGACAGACATCACGTCAAAACCCACTTTTTTGGATTCAGGGGACCCCAAAACGGATATATATATCCACCCTCAACTCAAATTCGAAAATTTTGACGAAAACAATACTTTCTCCATATACTACGTATAAGGGGAGAAAGTAAAAAATTAACAGTTTAGAATAAATAAAAAAAATTAAAAACTTTCATGGTTAATGAGCCTTTGTTCTGTTTAGAGGAGGGTTTTCAATAGATCTCTTTTTAAAAGTATTTCTTTTGTTTTTTCAATTTCTCAATTGTGTTAATGCCACAAAAATAATTAAGATTATATGTTTACATTAATTATACAATATATAGTGTAAATAATTTGATGCCATTCTGTACTCTCAGCACAAAATGAATAAAGTATATTTTGATTTATTTATTTGAACCATAATCAAAACGCGACGAAAAAACTAACCGAGGGAGAAATTTGATACTGCAGAAAAAGTGGCTGGACATACGAAAAAATTCACTAGAAAGCAGCACCAAATGGTCTGTCATTTCTTATGGTCAATGTAACAGAAATAGCTTGAAACAAAACCAGCAGACGACTTGTATTCATGAGAGAATCAGCTGAGAACGTCAAGGCTTGCCGGACCACATACGCTGTGAGATTACGCTTAGGAACCAGCTGAGGGTCAGATGGCGGGCACCCAGAGTTTAGACAACAGCTCAACAGATAATCAACTCACTTGTTGACAATTTCAGGTCTGAGGGTTGGAACGAGTACCTGCTAACTCTAAACGTGGAAGGAGGCAGTGTGTGGAGGGTAGCTAAGCAGATCAGAGGGACCAAACCGGCGGCCCGTACCCTCCACGGAAATCACGGCCTAGTCAACACAGCGAAGGATAAGGCGGAAACTTTTGCTAATACAATGCATGCTCAGTTTCAGACAAACCACGATGTCAAGAATCAAGAATCTTTCTTGCCATTGGTCCATTATTATAAAATCACAAAAATAGGCAAAGTCAACAATCTTAAAGACCAATTAAACTAGCATGACATACATAAAACAGTTAAAACCTTATATTCAAGTCACAGCCTAAAAATTCCTCTACACTATAAAATGGATTTGCAATGAGCCATTCACTTAAGGTAACTTAAAACCAATTAAAAGAAACAATCCGGGTATTATCGGGCAGCCTATTGAAAAATTTAACACAGTTAACTATAAGAATTACATGTTTTAGACAATCTGTGCTGTGGTAGGTTGATTTTGTTTTTCCCTCTGGTTTTGTGATGGTGAATTGCTTTTCTTTCATTAAAATTCATTTAACTGTCATGACTTTAAATAGTGGCTTACAGTGGTCTGTGTAACCTGACCTAAAAATTGTTGTAATAATTCTTTTTTGTATCAAAAGTATGTCGTGTGCAGCACTTGAGTGGCCCCAAAGGATAACTTCATAGGAAATATGAGCCTGGAAAAATGCCAACTAAGCTATTTTTAAATATTCAAAGCTTACAAAGTCCCTAAGCTTCCATAAGATAGGACACCCTTGAAACCGTTCTGCAGATGAACTCAATGTGAGCTTTCCAATTTAATCTATTGTCAATATAGAAACCAAGTAATTTCACTGTATGCTCTGCATGAGACAGACTAAGTAGCAGCATGTCTTGAGTTTTTCCCTTTTGCACAATAGTTAGAAGAAATTTGAGCAGCGTTGAAGGCACTAGTTATATTTTCCTCAAGACAAATTAGATCTATGTGTGATGAAAGCAAAGTTGTGTTATCTGTGTAAATGATAACTTAAGATGGAATACTAGATGGAAGATCATAAATGAAAACTGTAAATAGAAAAGGGCCTGTATTAATGACTAGGTTTGATGAAGAACATCCATTCACAGATACATATTGAGTTAAAGTAGAAAGGTATAACTTCAATAATAGTAAAGAGTTTTCTGAGATGTTATAGTATTGAAGTTTACTCAAGACGATATCATGTTGGACACTATCAAATGCCTTGCTTAAATCGCAAAGCATAAGAGATATTGAATCTTTATTCTCAAAAGACAAAAGCACCTCAACAACCAGACTTGAAACAGCTGAAGTCGTAGATCTTTCGCCCTAGAAAGAAGTCACCTGAGCCAAACATAAAAATTAACCCAAAAATTAACGCCCTGAAAATTTTTTAAATAAGTGATGATATGCTTGCTGCATCGGACGCTCAAGTGTCCGAAGCTTGATGTTGGCAATTATTGAGAAGATTATTTATTTCAAAATGTGTGGAAAGTTCAGTGTGAATAAGAGATTCGAACACTTTGGAGAAAATAGGCATAAGGGATACTGGCCGGTAGTTCTGTGGCTGAGACTTATCACCTTTCTTGTACACAGGTACTACCTTAACTATTTTAAAAAGATCAGATAAATACCCATGAATGAAACATTGATTAAAAATGAAAGCTAATGGATGACAAAAGTTTTTAATGGTTCTTTTGAGAATTAGTTTGTCTACGATGAACTCCAAGGAAAGAGGATCGAGCTTTCATGGATAACTTCTTCGCAGAACCACCAGGAGACAGCTTAGACCCCTTCACAATGATGGAGCTAGAAGCAGCGATTCAAAGGCTCAAGCCACGGAAAGCCCCTTGCCTCAACCGGATAGGCACGTCAGCCCTGCAGGCCGCCCCGGACCCCATATTTGCATATTTGTTATTAATTTTCAATGCTGCCTCAGCTACCCTTATTTCCCGGCAATGTGGAAGTCCGCGAAGATAATGCTGATTGCGAAACCAGGCAAGAATTACTTGTTCCCTGAAAACTATCGCCGTATTTCCCCACTCTCTGCGGTCTCGAAATTTTTCAAATGCCTGTTCCTTTCCAGGATATCCCCCTTCCTGAGGGAATAAGGCCGGAGCAGTTTGGATTTTGTCGCGGATACTCTACGACGCAATAGTTGGTACGGGTGATTACGAAGCTGGTCGACAACCATAATACTAACCTATGCTCTGTTGCAGTGCTACTGGAAGTCAGCAAGGCGTTCGACAAGGTCTAGTACGAGGGACTTCTCCTCAAGCTCAGCGAGTCCCTGCTCCTGGCAGCAGCAGTCCATCTTCTCAAGTCTTACTTAAAGGGTCGCCAGTTCCAGATATTTGTTGAGGGGGCGCTATCGACGACATGTCCGGTTGAGGCTCGGGTACCCCAGGGCAGTGTCCTGGGCCTGGTACTCTACCTTGTTTTACTAATGAGCATGCCGACTGTTCCAGGAGTAACGTTGTCGCTTTACGCTGATGATGCACTGCTGCACTACAGAAGCTGTCGCTCTGTCCACGCCGCAAGGCTGATGCAGATACAAATGGATGCCCTGTCACCATGGCTGCGCCAGTGGCACATCAAAGTCAATGCTGACAAAAGTAATGCCATTTGTTTCAGGAAGAGATGAAAAATGCCGAGAGCAGTTCCACCTGAGATCCAGCTAGACTGAGTAGGGATACCTGCCCAGCCAAAGCCTGACACAGCAATGCGTTGACTCTTCTTAATTTAAATTTATGTTTAGTAGTATATTTTGATTAACATATGATATTTCACTTGCTCCGTCCCTGTTCTGATTTGATTGTTTTAGCCACTCCAAGAAGTAATCCAGCAGCTACAGCAGTAAACGCTAATGCTGTGATTCACCCAAATGAAGTCCTTTCGGCCATATGTAAGTTGCTCATACTTGTCTGGACGGATGGGGAAGGTGGGTTTAGTTTGGGTAAACACCATTGGGTGTTTACCCAAACTAAACAATGGTGGAGTCACCACATGAGCGGGGGTCACCACTCATGAAGATTTATCACCTGCCAAAAAAAAAGTTAAGTCCGACATAACTTGTGCCGCCAATAGGACATTGCACGACATATATCACCAGTCACGGTTAAATATACATCTTAATATCATAATTTATGCTCAGCTGATTCTGTTTGAAACATGAATTGATTATATGATGTTGGTGTCAATCCAGTGGTGTAAACACTGTGTTAGGTTTACAATCTTATACATTTTTATCTAATTGTTTTTAAAAATAAACAAGCTACAGCAATTAACTTTTTCTTAATATTATGAAATAAAAAACATGGAGAGTGAGAAAGTAGGATTACTAAAAAAATGTTGTATGGGAATTTTTAAAAATAATTATCACTCTTTCACAGTTGGAGTCACTCATAAAGTTGTGTTAATAATTAAATAAATAAGTCATTTATTTACGTTCAATGTATTCTCCTAAACAATAACATAGAAACTAATTGAGTAGATTTTTGACATAAATCTTTTGGCATAAAAAATAAGAAAATATATATTTTAAAGTGAACATCATTAGAACTTAATCAGGAGAGGTTGCATTCCAAGTGTCTTTTGAAATAATATGTGAGATGGCTTTAAATATTGTGTTATTCTTCATAGATTAATAATAATTACAGTATTGTACTGTGGACTTTTTAATGCAATATCCCAATGGATGATTCTAAGTGAGTAGGGTGATTTCCCCTCAGATATTCTATTGATCATTTTTGAGCTTCAAGCAAATTACAAACAAATAAATCATCCTAACTAATAATTGAAATAATTATATAATATAAAATAATTCAACTGTATATAATCATCCTGCACTCATTTCTCATTTATACTTGGCTTAAAATATCAACCTGGGTAGGTCGCCATTTCAAAAAAAAAAGGTAAAGGTAATATTTTCAATAATTTTCAGTCTAAAATACGAGTAATAATACAAGGTTAAAAATACAGGAATATAGTAAACATGTGTTCTTTCATTTATAAATGTAATACAAAAATATTACTGAACCTAAATCGAATATATTAAATGCATAAGTGGTTGCAAGTAAATACACGTTCTTACAATGTTTACAAGTTTACAATGATATGGCACATAATTTGAGCTGATGTGAGTGGGTCACACCTTATCCACCAAATGTTGGCCGGGTTCAATTCCATAGTGGATTTCATCACATATTTGATAAGCCCAAGCCATTCTCTCAGAGGTGAAGTACACACCCACTTCTCCTTTGTGTGAGATGGTGATTGCACCGGCTATGTTGTTGAGTCTCTTGGTCATAATCTCACATTGATCCATTGTTGCTTCTTGTGCTGATTTACCTAAGTAAAACATGGGGTCATAATGTTAAAGTGTTCACAATTATAAGAAAAAATACCCCTGTAGCTTCAGACCATGTACTTTTCATTGCAAATTTCCATTGATTGAGAAATTATTTGTGATCTTGTAAATATACCAAGTTTCCAGCCTAAAGCTTTTCAATAACTAATTTTTTACTTATAAGTCTGACAGTTAACTTCTTATGTGGAACTCCATTTATATTTTCATTCTGATATTAGGATGCTATTTAACCCTAATTTGAGCGCCACTGTCATTTCTATGATTCTTGTACAAAAAGTTCTGGAGCGATTTTCATGAAAATGTAATGTTTGCCAAGAATTGTCATACAAAAATTAAATTTTAGAGATATTAACGTATTTTTTGTAAATTGTAGACAACTACAGTAAATTCTTGTTCTAAAAGTACTATTATATGAAAGATTTTCCAATACTTTGTTTTTTCTTAAGGAATACCCCGTATTTTATTTTCAGAACATTTTTAGAATTAAATTTCCCCGTATCTTCAAGAATTATACATTTGAAAATTTATATTTTTTGACTGACAAACTTTACATTAAATTTTTATGCTACATTTAGGCATATGTTTCAGTTTTCTAAATTTTCTGCCACTATATGGCGGTCAGCTCTTTTTGAAACACTCTGTATTTTATTATGGTTTTAGATAGAAATTGTGTTTTAAAAAGTTTTATTCTTGGTATTTTTCCCTAGACCTAACCAATCAGGCTGTAGCGCATTTAAAGCTTCAATTTCACTATAACAAGGGACCAAAGTGCAATTACCATTGTTGCACAGCAGTGACTTACGACCACTTGATTCTTTAAATTAGAGTGAATTTAAACATTAAAAATGTTTATATTTACTTCCCTGTGGGAAATAGGTTATATCATGGATATATCTGAACAGCTGTTCTTATTCTTTTATATTAAAAATTCAATACAATAGCTCTGGTGGTTTCTATGGAAACCTGTTACATATTTTCCATCTTACAAATCACCAACACCCCCCCCAGGAGCTAAGACATACCCATGTCAAAATGCTCTGGAGCCCGATTGGTAGGTTTAAGAGTCTGCATCAGAGTCTCTTACAGGACTAAAATCCAAGATGGCTACCACTGATGCAGACTCTTAAGGAAAAAACATCCAGAATGAAAACATTTTTCAATTGTGTTCTCTACCTAAAATCATAATAAAATACAAGATGTTCCTTGTATGAGCCAAAATTTATGAGCTCATGTATGAGCTGAGACTAGAAATAACTCGTGGAGATCGCTGTTTTGTCGTTAGAGTATGCGATTGCTATCAGCTATAAAGCCGACTATGCGCTTTGTCTAACACACTGGAAGCCTTTTGGAAGTGCTTGGGTTTGAATCCCAACCATGAGCAATGTACAGTTGCAGGAGGGTCCACCACAAACAAACAGTGGACAGCTTGGGTGGAAGTTGCCAGCATTTTTGTAGGCTTAATTGGGATTGAAGTGGGATACCTGTTTTGCTTCTTAACGATTTGGTTTGATTAAGAGTGGGGCACATAACTGTAACGTCAAATTAATTAAGTATCTCTTCTTAAAATATTAAGAATAAACCAAAATAACACAAAACATGCCCCCCTTATAACCACTAACCACAAAAGCAAAGCAGGTGTCCACTGTACTTTTTGCTACGGAAGTTCAAGACATAATTACCAATCCTCCGGCTGAAAACAAGTTCTTGAAGCTGAAAACAGAATTGGAAAAACGCATCGCTACCAGCCGAGAAGAGAGAATACGTCAGCTGCTCACACAGGCCGAAATGGGTGACAGAAAACCGTCGCAATTCCTAAGATACCTCCGAAGTCTCGATCCAAGCACAGATATAGTTCCCGACCAACTTCTACGGACCTTATGGATCGGACGTCTTCCCGCTAATGTCCAAACAGTCGTTGTAACGCAACAGAACTTGTCCCTCGACATGGTCGCCGAGGTGGCTGACAAGGTTTTTGAGGTGATGTCACCATCCGACGTTACAACCATTTTTCCTCAGCAACCAACTGCAACATCAGCAACAGACATTGCCGTCAGTGACACACTACAGGACTTGACACGTCAGATATCTGCGCTCTCAGCACGCCTAGACGACCGTGATCGCCGTCGCCGAGATTTTTCTCTACCACGTCGACGTAGTCGCAGCCCCTCTTCATCAATGACCAAGCCCGACCTTGACAAACACGCATGCTGGTATCATCAACGTTTTGGTGCGGCCGCACGGCGGTGCACTCTACCATGCAAGTTTTCCCCAAACTCCAACGGTGGCCAGTAGTTGAGGCGTCTACTGGTTGCCACAGTGGTACCTCACAGCGCCTGTTCGTTAAAGATAGAAAGTCAATGCGCAACTACCTACTGGATACGGGATCGGACGTATCTATTATACCAAATCGCCTACTTCACTTAAAACGTCCTAAAACCGCCATTTCATTATCTGCAGCAAACAATAGCAATATTTCTACGTACGGCACTGTCACTTCAGAACTCGACCTTGGACTGAGACGCTCCTTCCCTTGGAAATTTATCGTAGCCGACGTCACGGACCCAATACTGGGAGCTGATTTCTTGGGCCATTTTAACCTTCTCCCAGACTGCAAGAAACGTCGTTTGGTAGACGGAATCACCGGTCTATCTGTGACTTGCTACTCAAGACACACAGCTCAATCCAGCATCAAGGCTATTACTCCGGAACATACTGCCAACAAAATCCTAGCAGAATTTCCAGAACTCACTAGACTAACAGGTCTCCCTCGACAAGTTCGCCACTCCACCGTTCATTTCATCCGAACGACTCCGGGTCCTCCAGTATCATCACGCCCACGCCGTCTTGCTCCTGATCGACTTCAAATCGCTAAGCAAGAGTTTGATATCATGCTTCAAGAAGGAACTGCCCGCCGATCTGACAGCCCATGGTCTTCACCACTTCATATAGTCCCCAAGAAGACAAATGGCTGGCGCCCTTGTGGTGATTATCGTGCCTTGAACGCCAGAACAATACCAGACAATTACCCCGTTCGTCATATCCACGATTTTGCGAGTAATCTCAGGGGCTGTACAGTTTTCTCTGTCATTGACTTAGTCCGCGCGTACAATCAAATCCCTGTTAACCCAGAAGATATCCAAAAGACAGCAATCACCACACCATTCGGACTTTTCGAGTTCCCTTTTATGACCTTCGGTCTCCGAAACGCAGGACAGACTTTTCAACGTTTTATTGATGGTGTATTATCCGGACTGGACTTCTGCTTCTCGTACGTGGACGACATTCTAATTTCATCCCGGACAACTGAGGAACACGATGACCATCTCAGAGCCGTCTTTCAACGACTATCATCCCACGGAATCCTCATCAATGCCCAGAAAAGTGTCTTTAACTTACCTTCCGTAAAGTTCCTGGGTTATGAAGTCTCTGCTGACGGCACACGCCCGCTGCCCGACCGCATCACTGCACTACGGGAATTCCCTCTTCCAACAAAATCTCGTGATCTTCGCCGGTTTCTAGGCATGGTAAACTTCTATCGTCGTTTCCTGCCCAATGCTGCCAAACACCAGGCCCCTCTACATGCCGCCAACGCTAACCTACGTGGAAATCAACCGATCGCGTGGACACCAGACCTACACAAAGCATTCGATACTTGTAAGGAGAGCCTCGCACAAGCGACACTCTTAGCTCACCCTGACGCCACTAAACCGCTTGCTTTGTTTACTGACGCATCTAATTCTTCCATTGCCGCTTGTCTCCAACAGCTGGTCAAGGGAACATGGCAGCCTCTCGCTTTCTTTTCGCACAAGCTGAGCAGCCGACAAGCAGAGTGGCCAGCATACTACCGAGAGCTCCACGCAATCTACTCTGGCATACAACACTTCCGGCATATGCTGGAAGGTCAAAACTTCACCGTCTACACCGATCACAAGCCCATCACCTACGCCTTCCATCAACGTCGTGACCGACTTCCACCAGTTCAACTCAATCAACTCTCCTTCATCAGTCAATTCACTACTGACATTCGCCATGTTGACGGAGCTTCTAACGTCGTAGCTGACGCCTTATCTCGTGTTAACGCCCTCAAACTTCCTCAAGCCATCGACCTTCATGATCTTGCACAAGCCCAAACCGAGGATGCCGAACTCAAAACTCTTTTGGATGGAGATACATCTCTAAATCTCAAGCACATCGTTGTACCGGGCACCGACACCGTTCTACATTGTGACACATCAACGACCAAACTTCGCCCTTACGTTCCAACGAAACTGCGCCGCCAAGTGTTTGATGCCATACACAACCTGAGTCATCCCGGCGCGCGAGCTTCAACACGCCTCATCTCTGACCGTTTCGTTTGGCCCAACATACGTAAAGATTGCCGTCTTTGGGCTCGTTCGTGTCTTCAGTGTCAACGATCAAAAATCTCTCGCCATGTCCACTCGCCACTTGGAAACTTCCAAACACCTTCTGCTCGCTTTTCTCACGTTCACGTGGACATAATAGGACCCCTCCCACCTGCCGGACCCTATCGCTACTGTCTCACGGCCGTCGACCGCTACACACGTTGGCCTGAAGTTTGGCCCCTTGAACGCATTACAGCAGAGGATACAGCTAACGCCTTACTACAATGCTGGATTTCTCGCTTCGGCTCAATGTCATGTATCACGACAGACCAAGGACGCCAGTTCGAGTCCGAACTCTTCAAGGCCCTCGGAACTGCCCTTGGAACCACACGAACTCGAACCTGTAGCTGGCACCCCTGCAGTAATGGAATTGTAGAGCGCTTTCACAGGCAGCTTAAGGCAGCTATTATGTGCCACCCTGGCATGTCTTGGCTTCAAGCACTGCCTATAGTCCTTCTAGGAATTCGATCTACAATCAAAGAAGATCTGCAATCCTCTCCTGCCGAACTCCTATACGGTGAACCCCTCCGATTGCCCGGCGAACTTCTAGTTCCACCTTCTCCCGGATCCATTCCCAATACAAGCAACTACGTCAACCAACTTCGACAACTGATGTCGCGTCTGCGACCAACACCTGCATCACGTCATACTCAACCGGGGACATTCGTCTTCAAGGAACTCTCCACATGTTCCCATGCGTTCCTTCGAGACGACTCCATCCGGGGCGCACTCCAACCCCCGTACTCAGGGCCTTTCCCGATAGTCGGCCGTGACGAAAAGACTATGACGTTGCTCATTCGAGACAAAAACATCAGAGTCAGCGTCGACCGCGTCAAGCCGGCTTTCGTCCTCTCGGATGACACCCAGGGCAAATCCACCACCACTCCACTCGCCTCCACCAACCCGAACACGTCATCCTCTGCCGACAGCTACAGGACTCGTTCCGGGAGGCGTGTCAAATTTCGCATCCCTCACCCAAGTTTCTCCGTGGGGGGCTGATGTGGCGGCAAAGCCACATGTAAATATAATAACACATGTTTGATTGTTTACCTATTTATTTACTTTCAGTTTGTTGTTGGATTTCTCATTCAAAACATTAAAAATACATTTCCTTCTACAAAACTCGGCCTATTTATTCTGTACGACGTATTTTCCTTCAAGCATTATTGTTATTGTTCAGATATCTTAATGTTTTTTATAATTAAAATGCTTATAATACTAGTTATCCAAGCAACCAATAATGATATATTAATGTTAGATTTTAAAATATCTAGGGGTCTGCGGTGCACCGAAAAAATCGGTACGGTACTGTTCCAGCCTTGTACCGAACCTCGGTACGGTACAAGAATTTTCTCGGTACGGTACAAATAGGGAAAAAGTCACTATCCAGTTTAGGTTGTTATCAAATATAATATAACTATGGAACATCTCCTGCCAAAAACATCGAATAAAACCCGACCGTTAAAGGCTTTATTCTCTACACGTAATATAGAATTACAACACTGCCTAGATGTACGGCAAATACTGAACGTAAGACTGACTCATATAGCGTGTTGGTGAATGATCATTTAAAATAAAACAATTTCACCAGGACTTCAGCAAAATCGGGCAACCAGCCATCTCCCTACAGGCTCTAAATTATTGTGCATTTGCGGCTTATTATCGTAACCACGTATAGCAGCTTATGCGATCAGGGAACCGTTCCTCCTTTTGACGCAACAAAATAGTCGTACCAGTATGAGGCTCGTATGAGTTGTATTTCAAATAGTGATGGGAATACCTGTGATTTTTCAATCACAGTGAAAACCTTTTAATCTGTGATTCATGATTCTTTTAATTGATTCGTTCTTTTTCCTCTGACAGCCTGTTGACGATGTTATATGACCAATACAGAACTGTGATTTGCCGTATTGATCTCGCTCTTTCGGGATTTTCACTCAAATAAAATAAAAAACCATATTGTTAAGGATATAACTGAATAAATTAAACAGTTTTATTTTTATTTTTTTACGATATGTTCTGGATTTCCTCATTAGTGGAACCCCTCAAATCCGAACTAATTGGGACTGAAGCCTGTTCTTCCCAGGAAATAATATTACACACTTATTTCGTCACTGTATTCGCACGGTAAGCGACGGGAGACGCGGTGATTGGGGTTATACAGGCTGTTCATGAATCAATAAATTCATAAGGGCAGTGACCTTGGCGAGTGGAGGTATGTCCCATGACATGCTATTGTTTCTAGTAGTCCAGCCTGTGCTAAAAATAAATCACTCTCCCCCTACCACCACCCTTACTGGGATGCGTATCGCGTCTGTCTACTGTTTGTGTCTAGTTTAGTGAGCGTTTACCTGTTGATAAGTGCGTATCACTAACAACCGACGTGGCTTGGAATTACATTCGTGTGAAGATTTTCTTCACTTCAACAGTTAAAGATAACAGACTTTAAGCGAAAAACCCTGACTTTGTTAAACCTTGAAAAATAAGTTTATGTGATTAAATTTTTTTTTAATTTCCAGCTATTCCTTTTTTTGATTTCCCGAGAACATGTTCAGATTTGAGGGGTTCCTCTGTAATAACCACTTTATACTGAAATAACTATTTTAGTCTAAAGAGCCCTTTTGACATTTTATGAAAGTGTTTGATTTAATTTGAACAATGATTGTGATTGGTTGAATTAAAAATAATAAACCAGGACAATATAAAACATAGGTCTAATGAACCCATGGCTAGGGGTATTGACTCAGTATATTTTGTGTATTTTTTGTTCTGCAATAAAATACATTATAATTTTTTTATTTTGTTTGTTCATCCTTAGTTTTATATAGACTTGAGAAGATTATTTCCCCTTATTAATTAGTTACAAAATAAATTATAATTTCTAATGTGATGTTTTTTAAAGAATGGATTTAAAAAATCATATTACAGTTTGAAAATTAGTACAGTAAAATATTTCTTTTGACATTGTATATCTTTTTTTAAACACCTTTCTCTATGTTTTCACTAATTAAGTTCTGGAAAATACTTATGAATAAAAGGATGAGATCAGTCAATGTTACTAGCGGCATCATTCTCGTGTACTGTACCGTACCGTACCGACCTCATATTTCCTGTACCGCAGACCCCTAAAATATACATATCTGAACCGCAAATAATATAATAATTTAAATGGATTTTTTTTAATTTCACTTTCTATAGATAGCAAATAAAGAATAAGTTTACAGTAGGAAACACATTTTAATTATTACTTACATTGTTGAGAGTGTGTGTATAAACTTCCATGGAAACTTATTTTTGACAAAAATAAACAGTATCAGTGGACTGACACATACTTTCTCCCTTAAGTAAATTTAAAAAAGACAATTTGTAATAAAACTATCATGCTCTTCAAATTTTATCTAAATATTATTTAATAATTTATTGCCTCAAAAATAACCATTTCTGAAAATAAAAACAAGAGAGACAAAGTTAAATTAATTGTTCGAATTGTATCGGGGAATCCCCCCTCCCCTGGTAATACCAAGCTTTTTTGAGTTGGTTTTGTTGGGTGATTTCACCTTACACTTCATACCAAGTTTCATGAAAAACGGTTGGAAAATAAGGAAGAAATTGATTTTTTATATTCTCCATAAGAATAACAATTGGGCGCTTTCAGGCAACGTATGGTACTCCATTTATGATTAACAGTAAATTTAACTTTTCTCAGTAGACAAATAATTCGAAATACTAATTTGCTAAGTTTTTTAAGCTGGTTTTAATGGTGCCAGTGAAGTTACACTTTACTTTAATTCTTTTTGCTGAAAATTTAAAAATTTGATTTTTTTGACATTTAAAAGCCCATAACTTTTTAAGCGTAATTTTTACAGACATGCGGGTGGTGTCAAATTATTTCGTACTTTGTGCATTATAAAATATCAAATTTTAATCAAAATTGTTAGAGCCGTTTTTTAGAAATTTGGAATTTTCACGTTTTTAGGGGTGAACTACCCCTGAATCAAGAGTTAAAAAAATTAAAATAAAATCTTGGAGATACCGTGAATATATATATACATGTCAAATTTCATCTAAATCGGACCAACGGGGTGGGCTGTGGCACTGTACACATCCAGACACACACACACACACACACACAGACACATGGACGGACAGACATCATGTCAAAACTCACTTATTTGGATTTAGAGGTCCTCAAAACGGATATATCCACTCTCAATTCAAATTCGAAAATTTTGACGAAAACAATACTTTCTTTCTCCATATACAGTGGACGAGGATGATTCAAACTTCTGTAATTCGAAAACTTCTTTATTTCAAAGTTTTGACTTGGTACCTAGAATTTTATATAAAAACCATGTTAAAATATCCTGTTTAATTAGAATAATTATTTGTATGATTCAAAGTTTTTACAGCGTAAATCTATTAAGTGAAAAAGTCATTGTGTGCGATTTTCCAGGAAACGACGTTTGGGCTTCCCGTCCTCAGACTATTTTCAGTTAGATCAACGCGCCCACCCGCCGACACTTCTCACAGCACGTACACGTGCTGTTGACTGGTCAAATGATACCCCTCCCTCTCACCAGTCCACTACTGCTCATAAATCACAACATTCGCATCTCTAGTCTGGGAATGTTTCATAGGATCCAATTTCATTTGATCCAAAACCTTAACTCACTACACGGCGCCGGCACAGTTCAGTAACGTGTCTATCATTGATGGTGGTTTGTACCGATATTCGTCGTCTTTGTTTCCTACTGGCATTTGTGACTTCGTCTGCGTTCATGTTAACACGTCGTATGTATGATGGCTTCGGTAAAGCGAACCTACAGATCTCTGACGTTGCAAGAATAAATAGCGGCGATCAAGGGGTTAGAGAAGGAATTTAAGAAAAAGTTTGAAATAGCTTAAGTCTCGGGATCTCTCCAAACACATAATCGACATTTAACAAAAAGTAGGATTTTTAATCAATAATATCTTCATTAACCTTTTTTTAATATACAATGTTAAAACATGATACAGTATTTGATTGTTTATTTCAACCACAAGCAAAAACTTTTCTAATTAGAATTTTTGGATAGTTCGAATTTTTTTCTGGTCCCTTGAGGTTCAAATTATCCAAGTTCTACTGTACTATGTATAAGGGGAGAAAGTAAAAAATGTTATTTTAGAAAATGTTGAAACAACATATGTTGTTTTCGTTCACAACAGTGAACAAAGAAAAGTTCAAAAAACACATTTTTTATTTCGGGCACAACAAAACCCATCCAGACAGTAAAAGAGGAAACCAAATCCATCCAAAATGAAATGAATTAGATTAAAATGTGCCAGAGAGCATATTTAAACTATATAAAAAATAGTAGCTGATGAAAATACCTGATGTTATTTCGTCGATTACATCCCTAGAATATATCTTGGATTTTGTTGTTATATGGTGCAGTTAATCAGACCTAGAAACAGCTTAATCCATTCTGGTTCATAAATGGACTTTGCCTATCTAATTACATTAATTAATTAAAAATAATAATAATAAAAAAACCGTGGCTCCCCTTAATAACCACTGACCATAAAAGCAAAACTGGTGTTCACTGCAATCCCAACCAAGCCTACTAAAGCCGTCAACTTCCACCCAAGCCAGCTACCATTTTTGGTGGGCCCCCCACCACTGTAACACATAGTGATTGTTCATGGTCGGGATTCAAACCCAAGCACTTCCAAATGGCTTCAAATGTTCACTAGTCATTGAGTGCAGTAACCATCTGGACCACCAGTGCACTTTCAAAAATAACGCTTAGCGTAAGCGTTATTTTGACTATAAGCGAGTATGGCTATAAGCATAGTCTAGCGGCAAATTAGTGAACTCCATGAGATAGTTACGAGATAAGATCATAGGAGGCAGTACAGAATGTGGTGATTCATTAATGTCTAGAAGTGGTAAAGTCGTAATTTACGACGCATTTACAATTATTTCAATAATAAGTGGCAGGTGGAAGCATCTGTCGTCAATTTAGTGAACTTATCACCTTTGTGACTGTGTTGCCCTCTCGGGGCAAGCAACCGACCTGCTCATGCAGTTCACTAAACTGCCAATAGGGCATGTCTTATAGCCAAGTAAGCGCTCTCTACTCCTAAGCACGGTGGCTGTATTGGTTAAAGCGCTAAACTGAGGGGTGTAACATTTTAGCCATTCGGAAGTGCTAGGGTTCGAATCCCGACCATGAGCAATTCCAATTTGGCTTGCAAATGTGTGGTATAGCGGAGTGGGGGGGCCCATCTTAAATAAACGGTGGCCGGCTAGGGTGGAAGTTGACGGCATTTGTAGGCTTGATTGGGATTGCAGTGGACACCTGTTTTGCTTTTATGGTTAGTGGTTATAAGGGGGAGTATGTTTTATGCTTTTTTTGTATCTATACTTCATATTTCAAGAATATATATATATACAAGTAATTATGGTTATGTTACAGTTAAAACAAATACCCCCGTCGCAGCAGACCTGCGTACTCAGCGAATTTCCAAATCAATAATATAATAATAATAATAATATATGACAAGTTTGGTCAAAATCTGTCGATAAACATGAGAATTTTTGCCTATTCTCCATAAGATTGAAATGGGAAAGAGTGAGTAGGTTTGCTGCTGTGAGGAACACTGAAAGTAGCCATTTATACCAACAAAAATTTTATTTTTAACATTTATACCATCTTTCATCAACATCTGTCCATAAATAAAGGAGTTTGCCTAATCTCCATATGATTAACATGGGAAAAGAGTATGCAGGTTTGCTGCCATGATAAACACAAACTATAATTTTTTAGCACAAATGTATGGATCTCAACCACATGAAGCTAAATATCAAGTTTCATCCAAAAATATTAGATAATAAGTGAAAAATTAATTTTTTTTAATCCTCCATAAGATTAACATTGGAGCCTCAAAAATACAACGTACTGTGTTTAGATTTTTTTTATATCTCGGTAACCGTTGAAGATAGAGAAAAACTTTAAGGAACCTAATTGTGTAGTTTTTTAAGCTGATTCCAATGGTGAAATATAAAATTTAAAAAGTTTTCCAATTACACATGAAAAACGCAAAAACCCCATTTTGGGGTACAAAACCCCCCTAAACTACCCGTTCCCATTGACCGATATACACGTCTCTACCAAATTTGGTCTCGATCGGACCTTTTTTACGAGAGTTATCGTGTTCACAGACACACACATATATACATATATATATATACATACATATAATAAATAATAATACCCCCGTCGCAGCAGACCTGCGTACTCAGCGAATTTCCAAATCAATAATATAATAATAATAATAATATATGGCAAGTTTTATAAACATCTATCTATAAACATGGGAATTATTTGCTTATTCACCATAAGATAAACATGGCAAAGAGTGTGCAGGTTTGCTGCTATGAGGAACACTGAAATTAGGCATTTCTACCATAATTAATTTTTATCTTAACATTTATACCAACTTTCATCAACATCTGTCCATAAATAAAGGAGTTTGCCTATTCCCTATATGATTATTATGGGAAAAGAGTATGCAGGTTTGCTGCCATGATAAACACATAAACTATGATTTTGAGCATAAATGGATAGATCTCAACCACATGAAGCTAAATATCAAGTTTTATCCAAAATATTCATTAATATGGGAAATATTAATTTTTCCCTATCCTCCATAAGATTAACATTGGAGCCCCACAATACAACGTACTGTGTTTAGATTTTTTAATATCTCGGTAACCGTTAGAGATAGAGAAAAACTTTAAGGAACTTAATTGTGTATTTTTTTTAGCTGATTCCAATGGTGAAATATAAAATTAGAAATTTTTAAAAATTACATGTGAAAAACGCAAAAAACCCCATTTTGGGGTACAAAACAAACTATCCGTTCCATTGACCGATATGTCTGGGTTACGAACTCGTCCGAGCATTTGTAGGAATACACGTCTGTGCCAAATTTGGTCTCGATCGAGCTTAAAAAACTACACAATTAAGTTCCTTAAAGTTTTTCTCTATCTTCAACGGTTACCGAGATATAAAAAAATCTAAACACAGTACGTTGTATTTTAAGGCTCCAATGTTAATCTTATGGAGGATTAGGAAAAATTAATTTTTCACTTATTATCTAATATTTTTTTATGAAACTTGATATTTAGCTTCATGTGGTTGAGATCCATACATTTGTGCTAAAAAATCATAGTTTATGTGTTTATCATAGCAGCAAACCTGCATACTCTTTTCCCATGTTAATCATATGGAGATTAGGCAAACTCCTTTATTTACGGACAGATGTTGATAAAAGTTGGTATAAATGTTAAAAATAAAATTTTTGATGGTATACTTTCAGTGTTCCTCACAGCAGCAAACCTACTCACTCTTTCCCATTTTAATCTTATGGAGAATAGGCAAATAATTCCCATGTTTATCGATAGATTTTGACCAAACTTGTCATATATTATAATTATTATATTATTGATTTGGAAATTCGCTGAGTACGCAGGTCTGCTGCGACGGGGGTATATATGTATATATATATATGTATATATATATATGTGTCTGTTAACACGATAACTCTCGTAAAAATGGTCCGATCGAGACCAAATTTGGTAGAGACGTGTATTCCTACAAATGCTCGGACGAGTTCGTAAACCAGACATATTGGTCAATGGGAACGGATAGTTTAGGGGGGTTTTGTACCCCAAAATCAGGTTTTTTGCGTGTTTCACATGTAAATATTAAAAATTTCTAATTTTATATTTCACCATTGGAATCAGCTTAAAAAACTACACAATTAAGTTCCTTAAAGTTTTTCTCTATCTCCAACGGTTACCGAGATATTAAAAAATCTAAACACAGTACGTTGTATTGTGGGGCTCCAATGTTAATCTTATGGAGGATAGGGAAAAATTAATATTTCCTATATTAATCAATATTTTTGGATAAAACTTGATATTTAGCTTCATGTGGTTGAGATCTATTCATTTATGCTTAAAAATCACGGTTTATGTGTTTATCATGGCAGCAAACCTGCATACTCTTTTCCCATGTTAATCATATAGGGAATAGGCGAAGTCCTTTATTTATGGACAGATGTTGATGAAAGTTGGTATAAATATCAAGATAAAAATTATTCATGGTACAAATGACTTCTTTCAGTGTTCCTCACAGCAGCTAACCTGCACACTCATTCCTATGTTAATCTTATGGAGAATAGACAAATAAGTCTCATGTTTATGGACATATTTTTATAAAACGTCATATATTAAATTATTGATTTGGAAATTCGCTGAGTACGCAGGTCTGCTGCGACGGGGGTATTTAAACTTTAATGGCAACATGTTTCGGCATTTAAGTTATGCCATTAAAGTTTAAAAAAAGGGTACTAATTGTTTTATTATTTATTATATTACTAAAAGTAGCCCTACATTGTGAATTGTTAAATAATATATACATACATACATATATATATATATAAATAAAATTTTAACGACTATTGTTTTTGGTCTCTGGGCACCTAAAGAAGGAAAAATAACATGGTCTCGGGCTTAACTCTTGCCATGAGACCTACGGTAATAGCTTCTTCCCTATGGGAAATTCGCTGAAAGCTTACCACTTCTAGCGTTAAATTATTGACAGATGCCATTATCTGATGGGTTGTGTTACTCGTCAAATAGAGCTGTTTGTTTTCTCAAAACATCAGCCTTAAAAATATTTGGACTTCAATCGGTTAAACTCAAAAAATATTCTTAGGCTTGTTTTTGGTCCTTGTCCATATCTGTCAGATAATTGGTATTTAGAAAGTGCATGGTAATCACCTAATGCAATATCACAGAGAATTCGCTGGGCCAGGTTGTAGCGCATGATGGTTTCACCGTGACCGGTGGTGGACACAGTGCCACGCTCATCGTCAGCATAACCACCACATCCCAGCAGTGGTGTGTCTCCAATACGGCCATTGTACTTGCCAGTGATACCGCCAGTGGATGTGGCTGATGCGGTGTGGCCTGCTCCATCTATAGCCACACTGCCTACTGTCCCCACTCCAGCCTCCCTAAAAAGCCAACAAAATTACACTCCACAAAATTGTATTTGAAATTATTCAAATAGAACAATCTCAAAACTTAGCAACTTTAAGTCCATTGTGCTGAAATTGTCTAATTTAAAGTAGCTTACATGGTATAGTAAAAGTTTGGTCTAAAGATTCTGTAAGTTTGATTTATCATATATAAAATCTGTGTTCCTATGACAAATAAGACAATAAACATAAATTTAAAATACACCATAAACAGATTACCCCATGCTATCGCTATAAATAAATTTGGAATAATTTTTAACACTGATTGTAGATATAAGAAATACTCATTTATAAACTTAGGTGATTTAGTGTGTTTAACAATGTATATTGAAAATTAAATATCAATCCTTGCAGTCGTTCTTCTGTGAATGTTTACTGCACAAACACACACAGTCCAATGGACATTGAAAGTTTGACTCTGCTTGCTAGCAGAGTTTTTACAACCAACATGAATTCCTCAATTTATGAAAACAATATAAAAAATATTTATTTAAAAAATTGTTACACATGTTGAAGTTTTAATGATTAAGGAGTGAAAAAATAATCGGAGAACCACTCCTTGTGGAGAATGATTGATGGGCAATGTTGTTACAAAATGGTTTTTAATTGTCACATATTGAGTAATGTACATTGGTTCAGTACCCCATTTTCATTCTTTGTCATCTCCCTGTTTGAAAGTTCATTCACTTGACACTGAATTATTCTGTTTGTCGATGAAAATGATTTTATACTGCGCTTACTGTAGGTAAGCGTAGTTTGTATCATCACAAGTACAGTAATGGAAATTCGCTGAGTATACAATCTAATTTTATGGGACTATTTAATAATACAATAATTTTCAAAACTTAAAAAATAAGTGAAATGTGAAAAATAGACAAATTATTTTTATAGGTTATTATAATCCTTTAACGAATAACAATGTTTTAAAACGTCATTATTTGAGAGCTGTTAAGGAGTAAGGGTGAAAATTCAAAACACAACTCAAAAGAGTATTTTTTTTATAATTTTCACTAAATTACATTGCAACGTAGAGTAAATATAGTTAGAAACGTGTTTTAGGTTCAAAATGCCCTAAAATAAACATTTTAGAACTTTTTTCGATCAATTTTCCTATTTTAAAATCTGCAATCAAAGTAACTAAAGATTGATGTTTAGCAAACAAATAACTCAGCTACTGAGATACAGGAGTCAATAACAGGGGAATATAGAACGCTTTCACTTTTATTACCGGCAGAACCTTCAGTGCTAATTAACAGGTCTAGAGAAACTTCATGCCACGCCGCCACTTTTTCCGCCGAAACTTCCCGTCGCGACCACCCTGCCTAAGAAACCCTACGCAGATTACCCACAACCTACCGAATACACCAATACACATGTTCCACGTATCTACATCGTCTTTAATTATCGATTTATAGCTTAAGAATCAATCTGTGCCAGGTTATATATGTGTGTGTGTGTGTGTGTATATATATAAAACAAAGTCGTGTTAGTTACACGCATTATAACTCGAGAACGGCTGGACCGATTTTAATGATCTTTGATTTTTTGGATTCGTCTCTGCTCCGGTCATGCTTTAGGCATATTCAGTTTCCATAAATTCAATTAGTTTCCATTTTATAGCGTTTTAAATTTCTAATGTTAACCTTATGGGGAATAAGTTTGTTTACAAATTATCTACAATCAAAACATTTGATTTCTTAAACCAGCTGTTTGTTTAGTATCCGTTAGCAATATGCTTTACTATCCAATGCCATCTGAATCATTCATTAACCCTTTAAGTGCTGGACGTTTTTGGATGTTATTTTGAAAAAGTGCTGGCAATTATTTCATGATATATACATAAAGTGCTGGGTAAAAATGGTGATTTTGTAGAGTTTTATAAAAACGGTCATAACTGGCTTAAATTAAAAGCTATTAGCTTGAAATTTGTTTTGTTTAGTAGCTAATGAAATTCTTCAAATAAAAATGTATATATATATGCATTAAAAATGTTTACAAATGTATATATATATATATTTATTTTAAATATTTATATATATATAATTTATGTTTATATATTCGTATATATATATATATTTATTTATATATTTATTTTAAATATTTATATATATATATAATTTATGTTTATATATTCGTATATATATATACATATATATATACGAATATATAAACATAAATTTTTAACATTCAAATAAATAAACAATGTTAAAAATCAAAATTATGGATACAGAATACAGTATCTTTTGAAAGTACATATTATTTTAAGTAAATACTGAAAATTTCAAGCTAATTGCTTTACAAATAAAAAAGTTTTGTTAATAAATACAAAAACTTACCAAGGTGAAAATCTGCAGATTTGTGGAGCCCAAGTACACTATCTAACAAATTACAAAGTCTACAAGTCTTTGTAATAAGTCATATGAAATGTATATCTTGTTACTCATGGTCTATATTTAATATTTACACTATTTACAGATTCGGTTCACTATCACTATTTTCAGTAAAGCTACTTATATTAAATTGTTCATCCTCCCTACGTCCAAAATCAATGTCAAGTCCGGACTCTCTTGCGAATTCGGCTATAGTGTTTTCACTCACCGGCGATTTAGATCGATGTTTGTCACCCATACTTACTTAAAATTAAGTAAATACACACAAAATAGTCTAAACAATAATAACCTCAACTGTAACAACAAATACAAAGATTTGAACGCCGCCTGTAACAGCTGTAACGTAGTTGTTTACTACTGCGCAGTAAGCAGCAGACGCCACCGCCATTAAAATTCCCGTCGTCATTCCAGCGTGTATACTATATGAAATATTAAAATAAATGTTAAGTTCCAATAGATAATTTATTCCTCTTTATTTTGATATGTTTGTCATCGGTATATTACAATAAATAACGGAGATATGACGAAAATGGTAAAATCCGATATATTGGCACTTATATTGGCGTTTTTCGGCAAAAATCGGCAGTCTGATATATCGGATCTTAGCATTTTTCGGGAATATGCCGAGATCCGATATATCGGATCTTAGCACTGAAAGGGTTAATGTAAAACTATGAAGTAAATATATGCTGTACAAAATGAACAGCATTATTCGCCACGTTAATAGTTTACGGTTTTTGGGAATTCTGTGCTGTATTTATACCTATTTCTTTTTTTTCTGTATATTTTTACCAAATAAAAAATAATTACAGTGTTTATACATATTGAGTTTAATATAATGATTAGCTGTTGTATATTTAAAGCTTCCACGGAAGCCGCAATGCTAATTGACTTCAGGACCAATCTTAAAGTTAGTTAACATGTATTTACTGTAAGGCGTTACGAAGTTCGCCGGGTCAGCTAATATATACAGGGTGTTCATTAAAGTTGGGGACAAACTTCGAGGGGTGATAGTACTCATCAAAATAAACAAAAAATTTCCAGCAAACATATATCGAAAATCCTTTGTTTAGCGCTAACCGCCATTTTGTATTTTATACAAAAAACGTTATATATAAATAATTATTTAAGATTCAGGAGGGGTGATAGTACTCATCAAAATAAACAAAAAATTCCAGCAAACATATATCGAAAATCCTTTGTTTAGCCGCTAACCGCCATTTTGTATTTTATACAGCCTGTAACAGCTGTAACGTAGTTGTTTACTACTGCGAAGTAAGCAGCAGACGCCACCGCCATTAAAATTCCCGTCGTCATTCCAGCGTGTATACTATATGAAATATTAAAATAAATGTTAAGTTCCAATAGATAATTTATTCCTCTTTATTTTGATATGTTTGTCATCGGTATATTACAATAAATAATGGAGATATGACGAAAATGGTAAAATCCGATATATTGGCACTTATATTGGCGTTTTTCGGCAAAAATCGGCAGTCTGATATATCGGATCTTAGCATTTTTCGGGAATATGCCGAGATCCGATATATCGGATCTTAGCACTGAAAGGGTTAATGTAAAACTATGAAGTAAATATATGCTGTACAAAATGAACAGCATTATTCGCCACGTTAATAGTTTACGGTTTTTGGGAATTCTGTGCTGTATTTATACCTATTTCTTTTTTTTCTGTATATTTTTACCAAATAAAAAATAATTACAGTGTTTATACATATTGAGTTTAATATAATGATTAGCTGTTGTATATTTAAAGCTTCCACGGAAGCCGCAATGCTAATTGACTTCAGGACCAATCTTAAAGTTAGTTAACATGTATTTACTGTAAGGCGTTACGAAGTTCGCCGGGTCAGCTAATATATACAGGGTGTTCATTAAAGTTGGGGACAAACTTCGAGGGGTGATAGTACTCATCAAAATATACAAAAAATTTCCAGCAAACATATATCGAAAAATCCTTTGTTTAGCCGCTAACCGCCATTTTGTATTTTATACAAAAAACGTTATATATAAATAATTATTTAAGATTCAGAAACCAAACTTCGCACACATATTTAATGGCTAAAGAAAAAAATATTCTCAAATCATCATTAAGTTTGCTTTTATATTTTCAAAATAATGGCGTTTAAAAATATTTTAATTTAAATAACAAAAAAACCATTAACTTTAAGAACCGCCGCCATTTTGAAAATATAAAAGCAAACTTAATGAAACTTTGAGAATATTTTTCTCTTTGGCCAATAAACATGTGTGCAAAGTTTGGTTTTTGTATCTTAAATAGTTCTTTATATATAAAGTCTTTTGTATAATATACAAAATAGCGGCTAGTGGCTAAACGAAGGATTTTTCGACATATGTTTATAGGAAATTTTTTGTTTATTTTGATGAGTACTATCACCCCTCGAAGTTTGTCCCCAACTTTAATGAACACCCTGTAAATATTTGAACAAATTTTGTCAAATGACGTTTTAAAACGGCACTACTACTTTTAGCGGAACCATTAAAAAGACGTTTTAAAACGTCAATACTACAGGGTGATTATAAATGATTCATCAGGTTAAGGCCACGTATCTCGCTTATTTATTGTCCCATCCTAATAATTTTAATACCCCCGTCGCAGCAGACCTGCGTACTCAGCGAATTTCCAAATCAATAATATAAAAATAATGTATGACAAGTTTTAAAAAAATCTGTCCATAAACATGAGAATTATTCCTATTCCCTTAAGATTAACATGGCAAAGAGTGTGCAGGTTTGCTGCTGTGAGGAACACTGAAATTAGGAATTTCTACCATAAATAATTTTTATCTTAACATTTATACCAACTTTCATCAACATCGGTCCATAAATAAAGGAGTTTGCTTATTCCCTATATGATTATTATGGGAAAAGAGTATGCAGGTTTGCTGCCATGATAAACACATAAACTATGATTTTTAAGCATAAATGGATAGATCTCAACCACATGAAGCTAAATATCAAGTTTTATCCAAAAATATTCATTAATATGGGAAATATTAATTTTTCCCTATCCTCCATAAGATTAACATTGGAGCCCCACAATACAACGTACTGTGTTTAGATTTTTTAATATCTCGGTAACCGTTGGAGATAGAGAAAAACTTTAAGGAACTTAATTGTGTAGTTTTTTAAGATGATTCTAATGGTGAAATATAAAATTAAAATTTTTAAAAATTACATGTGAAAAACGCAAAAAAACCCCATTTTGGGGTACAAAACCCCCCAAACTACCCGTTCCAATTGACTGATATGTCTGGTTTACGAACTCGTCCGAGCACTTGTAGGAATACACGTCTCTACCAAATTTGGTCTTGATCGGACCATTTTTATGAGAGTTATCGTGTTCACAGACACACACATATATATATATATATATATAAATTTTAACGACTATTGTTTTTGGACTCTGGGCACCTAAAGAAGAAAAAATAACTGGTACCGGGCTTAAGTCTCACCATGAGACCTACGGTAATAGCTTCTTCCCTATGGGAAATTCGCTAATATATGCTTAAAGAAAATGTTTTTAAGTTTTATAATCAGCTGTTCAAAACTCATTCTTGCCATTTTTTTGGGTGTGTGTACATCATTTTCAAAATTATTACAATTCAAGAAAAAATATTTTGTGTTTTCCATTATGCCTCAAGTTCGTCTTTGATAACCGTCCAGCGTGAGTTTCGGAGGCGTTTTAGGAAGAATCCTCGAACTAACCAAAGCATTTTAAGGTGGTATCACCAGTTTAAGAACTCTGGAAGTGTGTTAAAGCGTAAAAGCAGTGGAAGCCCCAAGAAACAGTGGCTAGGGTTAGTCAGTGCCTCGAACAAAGGCCTCAACAATCTATAGCCAGAGCAGGACGTGAACTTGGCCTACCTAAATTGACAGTGAGGAAGGTTTTACATAAATCCTTGTCATTAAAACCATATAATACACACGCTTTACCATATAATACACAATACACCGCTTTACCTTTTCGCAGATGACACAACAGCATTAATTAACGGTCAAACTAAAGATGCAACAAAATTAAAACTTATAAACACACTCCATGAACTATCTGATTGGTTAACAATAAATGGTCTTAGTTTGAATTGCTCCAAAACAAAAATACTTGCTTTCACTTCTAATTATAGGAATAAAAAACTGGCTGAGGAATTTCTTATGCCAAATGAAGTACTTTGTTTAAACTCCCATAGTGTGAACTTTTTAGGTTTTACTTTGCAAGATAATTTAAAATGGCATGAACTAATTCTGGTCATGCAAAAAAAGCTGAGTAAATCTTTGTACGCTATTAGGACAATAGCAAACATATCAGATATGAAAACAGGTCTTCTAGTATACCATGGTTATTTTTTATCAATTATAAGATATAGTATCACCCTTTGGGGAGGAACATCACTAATCGATAAAATATTCAAGCTTCAAAAACAGGCCATTCGAGCAATATTTAAACTAAAATTTAGAGCATCATGTAAACAACAATTCAAAAGTTCTAAGCTATTGACAATACCAGCACTTTACATTTTTGAAACTTTGAAGTTTTTCAAGAAACATGCAAATTATTTTACTAATAATAGTCTTGGCACTCAAGGTACTAGAAATAGAGACACTCTGCGGTACCCCAAACACAGATTGTCTTTGTTGGAAAAAGGCCCTTATTACATGGCCATAAAACTATATAATCAACTGCCTAGAGATTTAAAAAATGAAGACAAAATAAACAAATTTTTGAAAAAACTGGAAATTTACTTAGTGGAATTGTGTCCCTACACAGTTAATGCATTTTTTTTCAAATGAGCACTACGGTTTCAGCCAGGGGTTTTAATAAAAAAAATGTGATAACAATTTTTTTTTAATAAATATATATATTTGACATGCCATCTGTTACACGAGCTACGCTCAACATTGTAATGTTTATGGTGAATAAAGAGTTTGAGTTTGAGTTTATAAACTGCAACTACTTCAAAAGTTAAAAAAAGAGGATTTTGAATAAAGTAAAGAGGCCTGTGACAATCTGATGGACCGTTTGTAAGATACAGTGGAACTTTGTTATAACGTCATTGAAGGGACCACACAATTAATGACGCTATATCAGAGTGACGCTATAAAGGAAGTTACATAATTTTAATTTAAAACCGAGGAAAAATAGGGAAACAAATTTTTTACATGAAATTAAGACATTTAATGAAGGTAATTTGAAATACACCGTAAGTTTATGTTTATGACTGACTGAACTACTCTACTATATAAAAAATCGAATTTGAAAATTTGAAATGAAGTTCGGCTTGGTGAATTATTCAACTGTTAGTTTGATTTTAAAAAACAAGCCCGAACACACGTCTGCTTATTTCCCTCCTCACACGCTCTTATAACTCACACCTTTTCTTCAGCAAAACCTTTCTTTTAACACTTGCCATTATTTTTCCATACTGTATTCGTAAATTAAAATAACAAAATCAAACTGTAAAAGACATACACTGAACTAACGATATCTGCACGAACTGTAGGTATGTAAGATCGGCATCACAGTGCTTTGATGCGACGTGAGTCACTGACACTGACCTTGATGACCAGCGACAGCGGATATAGGATAGGGGAGGGGGTTGGGGTAGTTAGCGGTAAGACAGCAATAAAATTCCGTTTCTAAAAATAGAATTCAGCTAAACAATAGCCGCAGCCCTCACCTTGCACCACCGACCAAACTTTCTCTATATAGCTATATGTTGCCTTCATCTCGGCCCGATTTTCTTGACGTTATATACGAGGTTTGAGAATTTACTGACGATATATCCGAGGTTTTTTCCTATGTAAAAATACATATAGTTTGGCAGGACCTAAAAATAAATGACGTTATATCCGAGTTGACGTTATGGCCGAGGCTGCAATAACCGAGTTGCACTGTAATAACTTTTCCAGTAATCTCGTTTTTAGTGATGAGGCTACGTTTCATTCGAATGGAAAAGTGAATAAGCATAATGTTCGTATTTGGGTATACGAACCCCCACATGCTTTCGAAGAACGTAAGAGGGATTCTCCAAAGTATAATGTCTTTTGTGCGGTATCAAAAACTAAAGTGTCTGGCCCATTTTCTTTGGGGAAAACCCGTAACTGGAATCGCTTACAATGACATGTTGGTACAATGGCTGTTTCCCCAATTAGAAGAGGACTCTGAAGACTTTGTATTCCAGCAGGACGGGGCTCCACCCCACTGGCACTGTTAAGTTCGCATCTTCTTAAACGAGAAACTACCTCAGAGGTGGATTGGCAGATCTAATGAAAATGACTTGGCCCTTCTCAAATGGCCCCTCGTTCTCCTGATCTTACGGTGTGTGATTTTTTTCTCCGGGGCTATGTAAAGGACAAGGTATATATACCGCCAATGCCTCAAATGCTTCAAGGGCTCTGTGAACGAATTCGAATCACAACAATCAATCAACCTCCCAATGCTAGCCGGTGTTTGGGACAATTTACAGCAACAATTGGAAATGTGTTCCATGGCTAATGGACGGCATATTGAGCACTTGTAGAGGTATCTACGAAAAATTTAAGAATTATTCTTTGTGTTGGTGTAGTTTATATACGTATTTGAGTAGCATTAAGGTCAATAAAACGTTTTGAAACCTGATGATTCATTTATAATCACCCTGTATTTTGACGCAAAGTACAGTACTCTTTAAAGGGTTCATTGTGCTAAATACTGCAAAGTATACATAATATTAAAAAGAAAATATAACAACTGAAGTAAAGGTACTAATATAGTATTTTTCTTCTTTTTAGCGAATTTCCCTTAGGGAAGAAGCTATTATCCCGGTACCATGTTATTATTTTTATGGTATTAAAAGAAACGGCTTATTGCTGGTAGAAATTAAACGTAATAAGCTGGGTAAAATGTCAAACCTTCACTTCTGAGCTCAAGGTCAGTTTTTGTTGCTTTCACCTGGCTTCCACTATTGTGACTGTAATTCATAAACAGGATTAAATGTAATAAATACAAGATAGCTGACATAAACTATCAAAACACTAGTCGAAACTATCCAATTTGTGAAATGAGACTTCAACTACCCATTTTATAAATAAGATTAACTTTTCCATAAACAATGATTTGCATATTCACCCAATTTCCATTTTAGATGGTACCGTCTTAGCCTTCTTGAAGTGGTCAAGGGCTGCTTTGGCATCTGGGGTCATGAGATAACCATCAGGCACCTTTAGCACACCCATCCTAGCTGCGAACTCATTAACTGCAACACCACCAAGGAAAGCATGTGGTGTTTTCTCCATTACTTGCCTTGCTAGGGATATGGGATGGGCAATGTTCTTCACCATAGTAACAGCTCCTAAGAACATATGAATAATTGTCTTATTTTTAATTTTAAAAAACTGCCCATCACCATGGGTCTAGGGAAGGGACCCTCAGATAGGACTAGGATTCCTCAGAGAGCCAATTGGTTTGCATCAAATATTCCCTAGGGCCACAAGCAGTGACGCCGTGCATTAAAGGAGCCTTAACGGATTTCATTTTAAGCCAAAGCATATCAATTTATGAGTCAAACCATATATTTTCGTACCCGAGGAGTCCATTTTTTAACTTTCGACCCACCAAAAACTCTTAGTTTAGTCTGTACACAGAAAAAAAGGAAAACTTTTTATAGTTTTTAAAATGCATATTATGAAACAAATTTCATTATATTTTATGTAATTCATATGTTATAAAATTATGGCATTTTTTAAAGCTGGATAACATTAATATTCGGGGTTGGATCCGACACTGACCCATATAAACAAATGAAAATATTTTACACATGGTAAATAAATGAAGTTAGTTAGTTACTTTAAATCCATAAAGCTACAATCATAAATTACCTGATTTTAAATTCTTTCCCTCACAAATTAAAGCTTCCATTTCAATCTCACCATCCAAGGTTAAAACTGAGCCTATACCTGAAATAAAACAAATTCATCCATTAGTGGAATGAATAATATGCATGGATAATGTAATAACAAATCCTAAACCTGTCAGACCTACTATATAAATTTAAGTAATTTTAACTGTCTATAAACGAAACTGAGAGTAGGATGAAGTAATAAGATGTTTATTAACTATAATAAGGTAAATTTGTTTCTTGTTGGATTTATATTGATTAATTTGTTGATGACTATTTTTGAAATATTAGATTTTTTTAAAGTTATTTCAGTAACATGTTGTTGGATGAAGTCGTATTGAAGAGCGTTTGTAAAGCAAATAATGAATATGAAGTCACAGTATTTTTCAAACTATCTTTGACCCCAAAATCACAAATTAAGAAATGGAAGGACCTAACTGTCCCGATATTAAAAATTTTTTTTTGGATTGATGCTGCTTATGGGGACAATTTGATAAAATTGAATCCAAGATTACCTGAAAACTTTGAAAACTGAAAACAGTTTTTTTATCTAAAAGTATTCATAAAAAGTATGTTCCGCAACAGGTTTCTGAATACAATCCATTGCCCACATTGCACCAATTGTGGACTACTTCAATAACAAAATGAGTCAGATTTATTATCCCCAAAAACCACCACCAGGAGCTGATTATCGGATTTTTAATTTATGCTGGATCCGCAAACAAAGAGGTAGGATGTAAGGGACACAACAAGAAACCTATGATGAACTTGCTAAGGGGAAAACTACTGTGTATATGGATAATTTCTTTGGTAGTGGACCTACACAGATTTTACTTGAAGAGAACAACTGGCCTCGCGGCCAGTGGCACCTGCTTCATAATCTGAAGGTATAAAAGTAAAATTATTTTTTTCTCTTAAATTTTTGATTTTTAAAATTTTTGATTGAATATAACTTTCCTTATCTTATGTTAAGGATGTAATCAGATAAAACTCTTGTTGTTGATTAAAAAAAAAAACAATGTTTATTCAATGGAACCTAAATGATACAATTCTGTTACAATGATGGCGGAAATGCCTTTAACATACTAAATAAATGGCTAGGCCTATTGATATTAATCTTTAACAATATTTTCATGAAATAATAATAATGTTAGATTTCATGGATTCTTAATCTCAGGGTTCGGGTAGTCATGCTGCCTTGAATAACTTTTTTATTAATAAATAAATGTTTAAATTGTCCAACTGATATTCTTGGCTTAGGCCTAAAATGGTTCTTTAATTAAATTTAGAATTGTCCTTAAGGTAAATTTATTAAAGTTAATGATCAGTTGACTTGATCTGATTAAAAAAAATTCAAATATTTATGATACAGTTCAGTTTGTTATAAAATGTTATAGGAATGATATTTATAAATGAACTAGCAGTAAGCCCGTCCTTTGTACGGGTTGTAGGATTCATTTTAAAGAAGGAAGATCATCATACCAAAATGTAAACCTGAAATCCTAAACAAATCACTACAAAGAAAATAAATCAATACCCAGTTTTATTATTTAGCATTACTTTACAATTAAATATATTAGAACATTTATACCATTATTATAATTAGTAATACGTTAAAATAACTTTTTAATATAGTATGATTTTGAAATGGGTTTAAAATCAATGACCAATATAAACTAACTAATACTGATTTGACAGTTGTTTGTTTTTATTTCTACTAAATCTTTAAACTACAAAGACAGCTGATTATTACTAGTAGGTTATTCATTGAAAAATGAATCAAAATGCAAGTAATATCGCATAGAAGTGGGTTTTTTAATGATCGGTATTTACTTTTCAAGCGGCGGCGGGCGATTTCAAGCACTTATAAACCTTCTCTGGAATGTAGAGAATACATGAAATAAGTTTAATTGTAATCAGTTCTCCCATTTTTTCTGAGAAGAAGGCGTAAAATGCTTCCTGGAGCATCACAGACAAACAGACAAAAATTGAGATAAGACCGGTTTCCGCTTCTCTAACGCACGAAAAGTAAAAATAGCTAAAAAATAAATAATTCTGAAAAATGTACAGACAAAACTCTAATTTTATTTATATAGATTCATCCATTTTATCAAAGTCATTCTTACTCTTTATTTATTCTCCTTTTTAGGTTGGACAATCGCTGTTTGACTAAACTATAATTGTTTGGTAAATCGAAGTCTTCTTTCTTTAGTAAATCAGTTTCCCAGCAATTTCCTACCTTCTTTGAAGTTTTCTGAAATATTTCCTCTGCTCTTACGTCTTCTTCATTGAGTATTTCTTATTTTGTTGAGTCATCTTGACAATTTTCTGCCAGAGTTACACCAACTAAATTTCTAAGTTCTTTGCAGCAGTCTCTTGGTTCGTTTAGACGTGCCAACTCATCTTCTTCAATCAAATTAACGTGATGAAGAACATGTTTCAATTATGAAATAGAATTTTCCCCCCAATCAGTATAAAACATTCCATGGACAACCCAACCCATTAGTGTTTTACTTATTCCTGGTCCTCTTCACGGACCGTGAACAGTATTTTTTGTAAATAAGGAGAGGCCAATTGTCTTGTCCAATTAATACAGTAGGTTTAGCATTTTTAAACGATAAAACTTTAACAATATTTAAATGTTTCCATTTGCCTGCAAGATGTTTCATATTAACCCTAGAACACAAAGGCGTCGTCTGAGAGACGACGCACAAGGTGTCATTTCTACCCCTTACCCCCTTTCACTCCATTAAAATTTACAAAACTCCGTGTAGCTGTCGGTCTTGGCCTACTATTGAAAGAGTTGATGTTCGCTTGCGTCCTTTGTTTAACGAGTTTTTTTAAGTTTTTTAAGTTTGTGTCGTCAGGTCGATTACGCCTTTGTGTGTGGTGTCTTATCGTGGCTTTTTCGTGTGTTATGGTGTAAGTTAAACATTATATTGTGAATAAATGTTGTATATAGTGTAAATATTTATTTCCATCGAACCAAATGTGCAGTAACATTTCCTGCAGTCATAAAACAAGGAGGTGGTCCCTATGCATATTTTATAACATGATAAACATCACTTTAAACAATACATGTAGAATTATATATAGAAAATTGACTCTGAGCCAATTGTATGCCCCTAAGTCGACAAAAATGTTTCAGAGAAATGCACAGAGAGCTCCTGAAGTCATGGCTACAGGCCACAATGTTGCTACGAACTCTCGTTCGGCAATCTATTGCTTATACTTTAAATGTAAGTGTGACAAATCAAGCTCCACAACAAGTCCAACATGGAAGGAAAATGTGTGCCTTCTGCCCTTAAAGATTACGGCGCATGACGAAACATTTTTGTGGATTTTTGTGGAGTTGCATAAATGTCATGTGTGGCGAACACGAAGGGACAATCTGCTGCCAGTGCCAGATTAGGATTTAAGATTTGGACATTAAACTCTTTTAAAACATTAATTCTATGTTTATTTTAAGTGTTTTTATAATTAAACATTTTTTCCTATCATTAAAAGTATTTTTTATTTATTTTCAAAAAAGTAGTCTGTGAGACTACGCTTTTGTAACAATACTTGGCTTAGGATGCCTTTGTGTTCTAGGGTTAATGGACTGGATAGGTAGCGACAGGTTTTTTACAGTTCTTACATTATTTAAATATTACTTTTTAGTATTATTTTCAAGACCAGAAATATTTAGAGATTTTTTTGGATCATTCCTCAGATTTAGTTACATCATTTGACCATTGCATTATCAACTCGGAAGAGGGTCCCTCAACACCTAATTTAGTTGCAATTTCTTCTTCTGCTATTGTTAATGTCGAACCGTCATCTAGGAGTTTCAATATCTCTAAGATTTTTAGAGCGAGAAAAGTAGTCCCTACGTGTTTTCGACGTTCATTCATGCACAATTATTGTCTGAGGTTATTTTAATGTCTGATGGTTTGAGTCTTCTATTTGTTGTCTTCTAAACATCTCAAGATTTTGGATGAAATCAAAAGTCGTCTGTGATTAATGCAATGTGATATGAGTCACTGGTGGCTTATGAAAAAATTCACTGTACGATGCTGTGATCTGGTGGGAAATATCCAAACTAAGCAAAAAAATCCACCCCCAGCACTCATAGTACAACCGCTATGAAACTAGAGCCTGCCAAAGTTTTAAGCAAATATGAGCCACCGGTGACTCATACCGCAAGAGGCAATATACACCCAATGAGTCACTGGTGACTCATGCAGCAGTATTAAAATGTTATTTAATTTCGATGACGCAGTGAACGTGTTAAAAATTTTATTTTTACTCTATTTGCAAAAAGTTGTAAATAATAATAAATAACCTAGAACTTCCACATTTTTTTGTATATTATGGAAACATCTCTTGGGGATATTTGCTCTATTTTTAAATTTCAAAAAGTATATTATATTACAAGTTACAACATACCAGCATTGAAAACAGGCTCATCTTCCATAAGTTCAACCGCAGCAACAATACCATCTAAAACACTGCTGGTCTGCTGTAAGATATCATAGCCTCTACGAGCTGCTCTACGCACACCATCAAGTTTAGCTGCCACTCGAGAATCTGGAATATCACCTGCACCTCCATGGACTAGTACAATGGGTTGTACCCTTTCTTGTGCCATGGATGTTGAGAGGAGTACAAACAAATCCTGGAATAAGAAATAAATATTACAAGAATGATTACAGATTTATATGGCAAGTTGATTCTTAATACTACAAACCTTACTTTTGCGGTTATACAGGACTACAACAACCTATGTTATACTTATACGGTACTTTTAACTGAAAGTATATATCAGATAGTATGTGGTCAGAGAGATGCAAAAACAATAATTATTATTCTGAATCACAGTTATTATTACAAAATTAACATTAACCCTTCATCGGGCACATTAATTTTGCAACCCCATCAGGAGCATGCGGATGTTACCTCCGCATTTGGAAAAATAAAAGTAAATACTGGTAAAAATATTGTTTACTATTACTATCATAGTTTTATACCATAAGTGTTACATAACCTTTTATTTTTATTCATATAAAAAATATGTTGACCTTGAATTATTGTAAGAAATAGCATTAAAATGATGAATAAATACAAAAAAATTTAATCATGGGGTTGAAATTATTTAAGATGAATTAAATTAGATCTTATGAATAAGATATAAAGAAGAATAAAACATATTTTGTCCTCTCTATCATTATCAGTAAAGATTTGATGATTTATAGGCCACAAAATAGCAATATAATAACAGTTACGGACTAAAAAGCTAATAAAATTGTATACACACTAGGCCTACACAGTTCTTGTAAACCAAATGAATTTTCTAATTACTAAAGTATTATTTATGAAACGTTATCAAGCATGCACGAAAGATGACTCTGCATTGTCAGTCATGTTATCGGGCGCACATGGAGGTTATCTCCAAACACTGACGAAACTCAACCCCACACTAACGTAGAAAGACAAAGCGGGTCAAACCGTACATTTCTCGTATCCTGGAGAGAGGGGCATGGAGTATGGTCAACCGCCGACTTAAAACCAAACGTTTTCCACATTTTTAAGCAAAATATTTGCATGTGCGAAGATAACCTCCGCATGCACCCAACGGAGGGTTAGTTTGGATTTGTTCAGTAACACCTGTTACTGAACAAATCCAAACTGAAGAAGGTTGTAGGTATGTACCTACATACCTACAATTTCACCGCAACAAATAAACAAGCCGAGGCAACCCCTTTCTGCACCTCAACCTCATTAAGGGGTTTCAAGATGGCCTGTGGCAGTCGGCATAAATGCGGTACATGTGATAAAAATGTTACGAAGACTAACAAAGCGCTCTTTCTCCTCCGAGTCTGCTCAAAACGTGTGTGGTGCAACATCAAGAGAAGGTTACGTCAGGGCTAAGTTAGAGTCCAGAGAGAAGGTGCCAAAATTTGACAAAAAGAAACAGTTAAATGTAAAAACCATTATTAGTTTAATGTATTGGACCAAAGGGGTAGGCTGTGGCTTTGACGAAAACAATACTTTCTCTACTATGTCTTAATGGGAAAAAGTAAAAGTTAAATTAACCCTTCACGCCCAGAATTTTAAGAGCCCTTCCAACAAGTCCAGATGGTATTTGGATTTTGACCACCTACTACCAGGAAACCTGAGCTGTAATTGATAACTGTTCATCTAACCACAATGCAATGCTATCGTCTAATAAGTCTATTAGGTCTTCAAACTAATATTTGATTGAAAACGTCAAAAAATAACATAGTACTAGGCAGGACTGCTTTAATTTATATATAGCTGACATGCAAAGCTGTGTACAACATTGCACAGTTCACTTGTCTGCTGATGACTCACAGTTACACTTATCATATGAGCCTTCCAGCATTTACCTGGAAATTCAAATGATTAACTTGGACCTTGAAGAAGTCCTAGGCTGGTCAAAAGTGAATGGGCTGAAACTTAACATAAGCAAGTGTACTGTGTTGCACTCAACAGTGCCACACAACCCTAATACAGTCCCTCAATGACATTGGAGTTAATGTTAAGCTTGTGGGCGAGAGGTTGGATGTGTGTGATAAGGTAAAAATTGTAGGTGTCCCGTGGTGCTTGATAGCAACCTTACATTTTCGGACAATATCACAGACGCTTCTCAGCGAGCATTGGGTAGGATGAGGGGACTGTACAGGTTTAAAAGCTTGCTCCCAGAGTCTGCTAAGCTGCACCTCATGTCTGCAGAGTCTGCACCTCATGCAGTCACTAGCCCTGTCAGTCTTCACTTACTGTGTTCCAGCCTATGGAAACAGCATTTCCGGAGAAGACATGAGCGGAATTCAAAAGGTCCAAAACTCTGCTATTCGTTTCATTTTCTGCTTCAAACACTTTGACAATGTCTCTCCTTTAAGAGATGCTACTAGGATATTGGTGGTGGATGCCGTTTGTAGGGTCATGACATTCTACGTAACATTCTACTTCAACAAGAACCTCAGTACCTTTGTAAGCCGCTCTCATGCCGGGAGGTCTCACAGCGTGGTACCATTCATCGAAAACTCCTTCACTTCCCAAAAGATAGACTTGAAATGGGAAGGGGGAGTTTCTCTTATTTCGGCCTGAAGTTGTACATTGACCATACTGTTCCATTGTTGTACTGTTCGAATATGCTAGCTCAGTACTTAAAGGTTATGCAGGCAAAACTTTCTGAAATTAGCTTATAAAATCGTTAAGACCTGCATAACGGTTTTTTCTTAGCTTTTATCGTTTTAATTTGTTTTCATCATTGTTATTAGTATATTTTTTACCGTTGTGATTTTATCGTTATACATTAGTTATTAGTTCTAGATTAAAATGAAATATTATGAGAGTGGTTCTGTAAAGCAGTTGTAACTGAGAATCGATAATAAATTTTATTTATTATTATTATTTACTGTACTCACAATGTTAGTTTAGCATAAAATGTGTACTTGAAAACAAATTTCCGTTTAAAATTTACTGTAACGACACTACACTTCGCTAGCAAAACATTAAACACTCTAGAAGGTAATAACTTATTGTATTACAGTTCGTAACAGCCAGAAGAAATCAGCTGATTGTAAAAAGTTAGACACAATTACTTTCTTTGCTTCAAAAATTATACTTTTTAAGTGTTTTACCAAGCCCACACGCATTCTTGTGTTTGATTGATTATTTTTCGCGATGTGATAATTAGTGTTAGTTTAATTTTGGGCGTCTTTTAATATTCTATATACTTGAAAACTTTATACCAAAACTGCTGGTAGTTTTGTTTACGTTTTGGGTTAGGTGTGTTGTGTGTTTACCACCTGGCTGAAGGTAGCTTATGGGCGCCAGCTAATGCGTCGATAAGTAGATTGAAGCATTAGTTCCATTCATAAGCTAGCGCGTGCCCGAAAATTCAAATATATTCAACCCCCAAAAAATTTCTTTATATCAAATTAACACAGTTCTCACTGTGTTAACATAACAAAGTGAAATGTGTACTTTAATTTAAAAATAGTTTCATAGTGGTACATAGGGGAGGAACGAGGTATATAAGATTTTTTATGTTAATTTTCAGCAGATTTCTATCGTTCGGCCATATTCAACACCCCAAAAAATATCTTTAGATCAATTTAACCCTGTTCTCACTGTGTCAACATAACACAGTAATATGTGTTCTTTAATTTAAATATAGTTTCAAAGTGGTACATAGGGGAGGAACGAGGTATATAAATTTTATTATGTAAATTTTCAGTGGATTTCTATCGTTCGGCCATATTCCACTTTAAATCTATTTTTAAATTAAAGTACACATATTACTATGTTATGTTAACACAGTGAGAACAGTGTTAAATTGATCTAAAGATATTTTTTGGTGGGTTGAATATGGCTGAACGATAGAAATCCACTGAAAATTTACATAATAAAATTTATATACCTCGTTCCTCCCCTATGTACCACTTTGAAACTATATTTAAATTAAAGAACACATATTACTGTGTTATGTTGACACAGTGAGAACAGTGTTAAATTGATCTAAAGATATTTTTTGGGGTGTTAAATGTGGCCGAACGATAGAAATCCGCTGAAAATTAACATAAAAAATCTTATATACCTCGTTCCTCCCCTATGTACCACTATGAAACTATTTTTAATTTAAAGTACACATATCACTTTGTTATGTTAACACAGTAAGAACAGTGTTAAATTGATGTAAAGATATTTTTGGGGGGTTGAATATGGCCGAACGATAGAAATCCGCTGAAAATTAACATAAAAAATCTTTTATACCTCGTTCCTCCCCTATGTACCACTATGAAACTATTTTTACTTTAAAGTACACATATTACTATAAATTATGTTTACACAGTGAGAACAGTGTTAAATTGATCTAAAGATATTTTTTGGGGGGGTTGAATATGGCCGAACGATAGAAATCCGCTGAAAATTAACATAAAAAATCTTATATACCTCGTTCCTCCCCTATGTACCACTTTGAAACTATTTTTAAATTAATGTATACATATTACTATGTTATGTTAACACAGTGAGAACTGTGTTAAATTGATCTAAAGATATATTTCGGGGGGTTGAAAATGGCTGAACGATAGAATGCCGCTGAAAATTTACATAATAAAATTGATATACCTCGTTCCGCCCCCATGTATCACTATGAAACTATTTTTAAATTAAAGTACACATACCACTGTGTTATGTTTACACAGTGAGAACCGTGTTAAATTGATCTTAAGTTATTTTTTGGGGGGTTTAATACCGGTATATTGGAATCATCGGGTACGCGCTAGCTTATGAATGGAACTAACGCCCTGGCTTATGGATCTACTTATCGACTCGCATTAGCTGGCGCGCATAAGCTACCTTCAGCCCGGTGTGTTTACCTATCTTGACATCTCATCAATCACCTAGTTTGACAAACATGAAACCTGTTTTCATTCATAGTGATCATAATCCTAGTGAAACATATATGTCCATAACTGGGACGGACGAAAATGATGAAATGAATCCTCCAACGACATCAAATAACACACCATTTGTTAGCGAATGGTAGAATGTTCCTTTGTCGGCGGCAACCCTCAAGGAACGGAGTAGTGGAATCCCTAACGATGACTCTGCGTACAAGAGAACGCGTAAAGAACATAGTTACTGTAGAGAATCTGTTCGTACCCAAAACAGATACACTATTCTCGGTGAATCAGAAGAGATGAACTGTGAAGAAGTGAGAACATCGCATGATGTACCAAAGCCTCCTCCTATCTTTATTCTCGACTTTGCTGATACAGTATTAACAAAATGGTGAAAGCTATTGAAACTAATAACCAAAGATGAATATGTTTTCAAATGTTTGATCAAGAATAAAATAAAACTTAATCCCACTTCCGTTGATGCGTACCTGCAGGATAGTGCATAAATTAATTTTATAAATTATCCATCAGTCACAACTAAACATTCACTCTTTCGTAAAGCTTTGTCACTAGGCCTTTCATTTTTGCATATTATGATTTGAACAGGGACGGGATGTGAAGTTTTAATGCGCTGTTATAGGACTAAGTCCTTTGTGTTTTGTTTGTTGCAAGTATTTTGGGTTATGATTGGTGCTTGGAGGGTTTCGGAGAGCAGGTTGTTCCCGACCGAACGAGTGTCTGGCTTTGGGTTAGGTTTTAGGATGGATTATTTTATTTATCTATTTTCTGCAGGTCTGGGTAGAAGGGGATGGAGTCAAAGACCAGAATAAAGCAGGCCCATAATTAATTGAGATTAAATACAAAAACAGTGGCATTTCATGAGACATTAAACTGTGTTGGAAAGTGGGGAAGCCATAGTTGTGAAATAGGCCGAACGCCGTGTTTGCCCTAGCCCGAACGAGCGTAGTCCAGACTATGGTTGGGTGGTGAGTAATGTAAGGATGGTTGCACTAGGATATGGGATGTAAAATCTGTTATTGCTGTCATATCTGATATGATTTTAAGGAATGTTTCAAGCCAACATCTCACTTGACAATAAGTTTCAGTTGATAAAGTAGACAAATCGTATATGCATGCAATTTGAGCCTTTTATGGATGCTGTACTATTTTACAAGACAAAATTGAATTTATATAAGTGTGAGTTTAATTAAACAGATTTTTTCCACATTATTAATTGATTGTACACTAACTTTTATTTTGTGTGATTTGTGATTGTGATAGTTTTTTGTTATCAAACTTACAAAAGCCTAGTGTAGATTGACTTTGAACATGAACTCTTATCAAGTCCCAGGGTTATTATAAGACACTATAGAGGTCGGTGAAATCCATCCTACAGCACAATTGATTAAATATCAACATTTAATTCACTGGCGTCTTTTGTTTCATGTTTCCTTGTACCTGTGTCTTCTCTAGTAACCACAACAAGTCCAAAGGTGAACATTAGTTATGTTTTAAGTGTTTTATCATATACATTCAATACACTAGTGTTATTTTTTTATGCTTACTTGTACCATGTGTATTTTCTAGTAACCATGTTGAACGTGAGTTATAGGAGAACTGTAGGATACTATATTTACATTTATTTCACTGGTGTCATGTATTTTATGTTTATGTTTTAAGATGTGAAATGTTACACACTGAATTACTATGTTTCAAGAGTAATATGTGAAATGTTTATAGGATAACGGTAAATACTATATCTACATTTTAATTAACTAGTGTCTTTCATTTTATGTTTACATGTACTACATATCTTCTCTAGTAATCATGACATACCCAAGTTGTACATGAACTATAAGATAACTGTCAAGTACCATATTTACATTAACTTGTTGTTATTTATTTAATGCTTACCTATACTGCGTGTCTTCTCTAGTAACCGTATCGAATGTGAGTTAAAGAAGCTGTAAGACAAGTGGGGTGTAATTAAAAAGATTTTTACACATTATTAATTGATTGTACACTAACGTATTTCTTTGTGTGCTTTATAGTTTTTGTTATCAAACTTACAATAGTCTAGTGTTAAGATTGACTTTGAATACAGTGGACTCTCTCATCAAGTCCCAGGGTTATTAGAAGATTGAAATCAAACATAAATAATCCATCCTGCAACTGTCTCAATTACAATTAATTCACTAGCGTTTTTGTTTCATGTTTACTTATACCCCTGTCTTCTCTACTGAATGTTGTAAGTGAATTATAGGAGAACTGCAAAATACTATATTCACCGGTGTCATTAGTTTAATGTTTACCTGTACTGTGTGACTTCTCCAGTAATCATATCAAATGTGAGTTAAAGAAGAACTGCTGTAAGATGCTGAACTACTCTACAAGACAAAGTGTGGGGTCTAATTAAAAAGATTTTTACACATTATTATGACTGTACACTTACCACTTCAATAAAGTCTTCAATGTTCTGAAGTTTCACCTTTAAAGATTTCCCCTTCAATACGGTAGAGAAATAATCGTTTTTTATAATGTTTTTTATGTCCTTGATAATTTCCTGATGACTATATTCACATAATGGATAGGTGGAAGTTTCATGGCGATCGGACGAGTAGTTTGGCAACGCATGAAGGGCATACAGACATACATACATTCAATTTTATATATAGAGATTAAAAGTTCTGTGAATATGTTTGTAACGAATAAATATGAATGTAATGAAATAGTTTTATTTACTTCCCGGTGGGAAATAGGTTAGATCGTGGATATGTCTGAAGGGAATGTTTACGATTGATCTAGACACTAGAATCAGAAATTCTTTATTGCCGTATAAACACAATACATGCATGGCATCGTCAAGTAGTACATTTGACTATTATATTTTATTCCAATAAGTATTTCATTCTAGTATAGCCTATCATTTCCATTACCATTACTTTTAGAAGATAAGTACTCTCAATAAACTCTTTTACATCATAAATACAAAGATCACATAATATAGCTCTTATTCTATTTTTAAAAGTTTTAACATTTAAACATTTAATACAGTAAGGTAACATATTATAAAGCTATTTGCCAAATTCGGAAAAACTGGTAATAGTGGTTTGAAAGTTTACATTGAGCTGGTCAAAGGTTGTGACTATTTCTAGTGAAATGACTATGTACTGAATCATTAGGCGCAAAATTATCTACATTCATTTTAACATATAACAAACAATCTAAAATATACAAAGAGGTAACTGTCAAATTTTGATCGAGCGAATTGCCAACCTCCCCCCAGAGCTGAGACATATACATGTCAAAAATATTACGCATCAGACGTTCCCATCAGTTTGTTGAGCCAGAAGAAACACAAACAGCTCCTGGAGTAACATGGAAAAATGCCAACCAACTACAAACCTATGGTTTCTTCTATATTATTTTCAATGTATATATCAAAGTACAGGTTGTTTTGCAGAAACTGTTAAATCATTTTCCATTTATTTAATTTTAGTTGATAGTTTAAAAAAACATTTAAAAAAATAGCCGTCCTCAAAAACTTACCGCTAAGTAGGCTACTTAGTCTAGGACCTACTTAGTCTATTTAGAAAATAAGCCCTGCGTGGATGAGGTACATTGTGCCATAGCTTGCCAAATACGTCATATATTTCATTATAAAGAGTCTCGGAAGATTCTGTTTCAGTAATGATTGTAAAGATTTATTTTCACACCATCATAGTGTTGGTTCACTCAGCAAATCTTATCATTATAATTTTTATAATCCTAGAGCAGTTCCGTCCATGACTTCTAGTAAGGTCAGAAAATCACATACTTTGCGTATGTTTTTCCACGCGTAAATTTTTAGCAATGACCGAAGCGGGACTAATAATTTTAAATAACTCAATTGATTGGTCAGATTTCTGAATTGAGAAAATCAGAAAGAAAGAAGGGCACATATAAGAGAGTTTATATGTAAGAAGTTGCGTATACACGTCTGGATGGATGGGGGAGGGTTGGTTTGGTTTTGGTATATATTCAAATAAAGATACGTCTATGTCTACACACCGCTTAGCGGCGGAGTCGCCATTTTTCCCTCGCAGAAGTGGGATGCTCATAAAGAGTTAATACCAGCCACAAAAAATAGAATAGACCAACTAGCTGGCGTAGGTGCCCCACACCGGTGTAATCGGAGTAAAACTATATACCTCTAGGGCTGTTAATCTGTGAAAAACCTTTTTGTTTGGAAGTCAATTAAGCTACATTTAGATAGTTTATGGTCTCATCGTCCGGTTGGAGGAACACAACGGACTCATTATTACAATTAATTGTAATAACATTGAAATAATATTTGATATGAAACTACTCAAGATATGTTTAATTAATTTTTATGAATACGGATTTTTAGCAAATCAATATATATATAAAATATCATCCACTATTCCATTATATCCACATCCATTATATATTACCATTATTTCAGGTAAGCATATAGATTATCTAGATTTTTATAGTGGACATTTTCCATTATGATTAGCACGATAAGCAAAACAAAGTATCACGACGTTTCGGGGTCTGGAATCTGATGCCCTCGTCAGGCGAGCTAGTACCTAAAACATAAAACTATTAGTTGGCATATAATATTTATATAATCTATTACAGGTATGTTGTGCCATAGCTATAATTAATTTATATCCAGATGCTTGAAATATTGTTATTATAATTTGTTCACATTTATTGGCACATAAAATTTTGTATTCTTATTTGCATCACTATCGTATTTGTACTATTATATAATGTCAAATTTTATTTGGTTTATTTGATGGTATTTGGTTTTATTTTACTTATTATGGGTTTATACAGGCATTAATAATTTTATGTCAACTACCAAAAGGTCTCCACTTTCTTTCAATGATGTAGAAAAGAATAAGAACAAAATAACATGCCAAAATCAATAACCATTTAACCATTTAAGCTTCTGCTAGAGAATTTGTAAATAAAAGAGTGATAGTGTATTTTAAGCTTTTAAGTTTACGTATTCGAGAATATCTAGTTTATTTATTCACTAATTGTGTTTTACAATAAGTAAAACACAGAAATTAATAACTGTACAACACAACAGTCGTATTTCCAAAAGATTTCTTAACTTACTGTGTCAGTGTGCTGCTTTTCTGTGGTTCTTGATTAGAGTTAAATATTACTATAGCATGTTAAAATGATATTTCCAAAAGAGTCATCATATCTATTTAAAAAGTTTTAACATTGCCTTAGTAAATAGTTGTTTGTTGCTTCCAATACTAGTAATGCACCTGCATTTTGAAAGAAATACTAATACAAAATGTGACTGTACAATTCTTTCCCTATCTTGGATGGGGAAAGTTCCTGATGAACTTCCAGAAGTGAGTAAAAAATTCATTACTGTGTATAAGTTAATACAAGAACTAAAGTGGAGTATAAATTTTATTTAATTTTTTCTAATTGTAAGTAACAGTCTCTAAAATGTTCGGCTACATTCTTACTATTGTAGAAAATCATATGACGATATTTAGACAAATTAAGGGCCCTTGCCTCCAATCTAGCAGAATTGTTGGGAAGCTATTTTTATTGTGATTTGTATTATTTTTTTATTTTTTCACTTTATCAAGGCATGTTTCACTAATACAACACTACTTGAATACTACTCTAGGTATATCTTGAATTAGAAATCTTCAGAAATAGTTTTATTCAGTCTGGTCAGTGTTGCAGAATTAGTTAATGATAGAAACAACCAGTGGCGGCTCGCCTATAAGGACTCTCGGACGCCGCCCCCCCAAAGATTCGAAAAAGGAAAAAAAATTAAATACTTATTTAGTTATAACTATATATCCAACTAACCAAAATGTTTTAACAGTCGTATACAACGAAATTATAGCGGGAAAACATACAAAATTAGCGTGAAAATTTCGTATTTGTAGTCGTGGGGCGCTCGCCAGAACGTCCAAATCCATTACAATGCATTTATATGAAGAGAGGTAGTGGTGGGGGTGGCTGGTGCTATGACGCGTCTAAGCATATCTCTTATGGAAGTCTTGGAACGCCGTCCGCGCATGCGCAGAATAACATTTGTGGCGAGTTGACAGTTGTAGATTGTCGCACGCCGGTTGTTTGTTTGTTTTTGTGTATTACAGAGGTTATGTTTGTGTTGATCTAACTAAGTAGTGTAGTTTTAGTACACAGTTAACAGTAAGTTAACTGTGTACCAGAAAACAATGCCTCTACATTAACAAAGCTCGCGAATTCTAGAAGTGTTTGTTGTCTACAGGAGGCAATCATTGCGAATATATTTTTTGTTAAGAACATCTTATGTTTGCAAAACGAACAGTAGTGTATTGCAGGTACATCCGCATGAAAAATGAAGGCGCTAAAATGTTAAGTTAGTTATTTACGTCTTTATTTACAAAGTATTGCAAAAAATAAAGATTTTTTCAATATAATTTATCCATACAATTCAGAGTCCAAATTAAGTCGATCCATAAAACCAAGAGTACAGTATTTATTATTCAAGGTTTATGAGGAAAACTAGATAGCCTATTTTAGTTAAAAACGAAACACATGCATCACAAATTTAGTACCTAGATTGCGTTAAAAAGTCACTAAAATACACCATATTTTCAAAAATTTGCCTCAGAGAGAACACCCGGCCCCCCGTCTCCTGGGGGGTAATCCATAACCCCAAGACCCCCGGTGTGCGCCCCCCCTAGCATTTCACTCACGAGCCGCCACTGGAAACAACTGTTAAAATTAACTATGACAGTGATTTACATTCCGACCTACAGTTCTCTACAGATGTAGATGATGTTGGGATTAATAGAATAATAAAATAATAATCAACTTAACCTAACATCTGGAAAGCGCTGTTTGTCGGTGATGTTTTCTCTGACATAGGCTTACAGCATATTTTTCTCTTATTATTTAATATTTCTTAAATTGGTAACAGTGAGATGGGAAATGCTTAATATTGTAGGTACAATCATTTATGTTGCCTGATGTATCGTGGCAACCCTGTTTCACAACAATTCTATACCCGTTACGTTTTTGGTGGAATGTTTGTTATGACATTCATGTGTGAAAAGGTAATTATTTGTAAATCCCATAACTAAAGCCTTTCAGACAGTTCTATTAAATTTTAGTTTCTTAAAATTTTGTGGAAAATCGTTGTATTACAATACAGTAAAAATGTAGAGTTTGAGAAGACTATTACTTGCAATTACTTTAGTATTTAATTACACTATAATATTATTAGATTTGTAGCAGAGATAAAATACGAATTAGAATTTTACATTATAGTTACTGTATGTCTCCAGTCCTTTTTACTGTGGGGGGGCTAAGTTCAATCTTAGGCCATCGTCACCTCCTCATCACACTTAGTCTATAAATCGTCACTCTAAAATACTATTATTAACTCTAAGTTGCATTATTATGCAGCAACCGTGTATAGTGAGGAACTGAAGGTGGTCTAATGGTTTAAACATATTCTACATGAAAGGTTTTGAAGATGAAAGTTAAAGAAAACTTTTATTTTATTCTCATGTTAGTTAATTCCAGTGGAATTTTTATAATGTTTAGATATGAAACGGTCCAAACTCTTGTCTTTTTTCTACCTAACCTTAACCTGTTGTTAGAAAGGTAATTAATTAATGACCCAATCGATCATCTAGATATTATCTAGTCAAGATATTATCTATTTATATATTGGAATCATTATCATTTGTTAAGAAAAATATATCATCCTAGTCCTTCAAGAACACATGGATATCCTTTTCGTGATATTCAACATTACAGTACCAGGACACTTGATGACATTCTTTAAAAAGTCATTCATAACAATGCAGAGAAACCTTTCAATGACCCCTTTCCCTAATGAAAGCCAAACAGGACTTCGAAAATTCAGAAAGAAACTCAAGTCCATTTTGATAGACAAGTTTTATTACAGCGCTCATCACTTTAGTGGTGTAGATTAAAAGGTGTAGAAATAAAAATTGTGGATTTAAAGAAATGTAATTTTATTTAAGACATGCATATTGTAAATCCAGCCCAATAAATAAATTACAATTAGTGACTCGGTTAGGAATAAAACCGGCTAGCTTCAGAGTACAAGATGTACAATTCTTTAATATTATTGAGAATTTGGATGAATTAGAAATGAGTGTAGGATGATTGTGGCACGATCTTGTAGTCTTGTTACTGACTAAGACCACAGAGGACACATATTAATAATAATGGGCTGTGTTTTTATTCAGTTTAAGTCAATTTTCATCAGACCAGTTTACTTTAGAAGCTATAGGCTACAAATACAAATAAATCCATATAAAAATATGCTTTATTTTCAAAATACATCAAGTATTGAAATGGCGTCTGCTGGATGGTTAAAAAAAGTTTTATTGTCTTCTTTCCATGAACTCGGTCAATGTATAGAATGGATTGTTAATCAGTCTTGAAAGCTTCTCTACAACTTTCTCTGAAATTTAGCTCAGCTAAGGCTCTTACAGCCCTCTTTTGCAGTATAAAAACTCTCTGAAGATTTCTTGCTGATGTTCCTCCCCAAATTGAGGCCGTCCGTACCTGAGATGTGTTTCAAACAGAGAATGGTAGGCTATTTTTGCAGTAGAAGAGATTTTTGCAGTAATAATGAATGTATTTACAACATATTAATCGCATATAATTTATTTGGCAATCGACAATTGATTTATTCCTTGAAAACAACCATCAGAGTAGAGCATCTCATGATTGCGTCGGTGCAGGCCAAGAGTTGATCTTAGGAAGCGACAGTTGATTGAGTTAGGACTCACGAGAACGAGGAAGAGCAGAACAGCAACTACGCCGCTTGAGTGCAGCACTGTATGACAGCTTACGCTTACAATTAGTTCACCTATCTTCCCCCCAGAATGCCTCGAGTACCATGTTTCTATGCATGTTCTCTCTATGGTATTTGTCGTCTGTGCTAAGGCTGACATGTTCTTCAGACAGAACTGTTAATTAATAACCCAACAGTCAATGGCATATCTAAGGGACCTACAGTTTAACATGGGGTCCAAACCACTGCCTCTGAATTACGAATTGGTCTAAATATGAGGATGGTCTTTACGGATTAACGTTGTTTTCATTTGTGCTGACGTTGATACACTACACCCAGCGACTATCGCTCACAACTATCCACAATTTGTGACCTCCAAGTAGCTGGATTACAGGACACGCCACGGTCCCAGCCACGCTATAAAATATATAGGCATGCAAATATGTGATCTTTATTACAAAAGTCTATTTAAATCAGACATTAACAATAATTTTAGTTCAACAAGTTTTTGATTATTTTTAGATTCATATTATATAACCTCATTGTAAACATAAAAATAACTAACTTATATATATGTTCAAATGATTTATTATCAACATTTTCGTTATTTCTCAAACCTATTTTTTGTCTGTTTTAACTAAAATTTACCTGTTATACTCGAGTCCTACACTGTATAACAGTGCAACAGCTATGCCAGATTTGACTATTCTAGGCCAGATAATTTTTTTTAAATAAACTTTTAACCAAGACGATAAAATATTATTAAAAAGGAAAACACATCTTAGAATAAGTTGCTCAAACATAGGGGAATAAATAAACAAGAAAGACAGAGGTTAAATCGTCACAGAGGAGATATTGCCTTAGATGCTTCAATATTCTATAACCAAACTTTTATATACGAATCAGTTGTAATGGGACTATTTTGGATCTTGAACGGAAAACATAGAATATATTTATACAAAGTCTATTTTTATTTACTTATTTCAGGTGAGATGAAATGAAGTAGGGCCTACCATATGTTGTTCCAGAATGATGAAGTTGATTAAATAATGATCAAGTCTCATAATATTATAAAGCGGCCGAACTCATACTTAATTTTAATTTGGTATTCCGTTGCCACCACCCGCTAAACACGCGGGAAATAGGATATTGATAGAATAAACCTACGACATGCCAAAGTTTAGCTTCAATTTTATTACTCCATTGAACTAACATTTATTCCTTAATCTCAAACATGATAGAAAAAAGTCTATTTCCGAATCGGGTC